>JAWDGP010001872.1:437500-577500 GCA_033675545.1 Elysia crispata
ACTTTCTGGCAAGCGATTCTCTGCATGAAGCGATTTATTGTTTGGTGCAGATTGCTCCGTGAATCCATATCTTTTTCATGGTTTTTTTTTCTTCACTTTTTTGGCTTTTGATATTCTTTAAATCAAAAGCATGTAAAGAGAATTTGATTGGGTTAAAAACAAAAGGGCTGAGGGAGTTCAATTTTAAGGTTTTACGAAATGAGTTTGTTCATATTTTTTACAAAGAATTTTATGTTAACACGCAGTATAATACGGAAAGTAATATTATGTTAGATTTACTTTTTTTTTCAGTATTGCGCTCTGCAGGAAAACTGTGATTCCAAATAGCCTTCTTAAAATTCTTACAGCTTCTACCGTATCGTGGTTGAGTGGATGGGAAAAGACAAAAGACGTAGGAAACGTGACCTTATTGCAGGAGACGACCTTCATCCGAGAATTATCAGACGACCTCGGGCGGCCATACGCGTCCAGGACTTAACTCATGATATTTACACGGCACGTAAAAATGGAGAGACGGCATACGTCACCGCGGAATTTAAACCTCATAGACTCCGTGGCTCGTTCACCGTTGGAGATAACAAGACCTATAATGGATATTTTAATGGGCCGCTGGAGAAGGAACTTGAATACACTTTCTGGCTTGTGGCGTATTCCAACATTGATGGGGTGAGTAGCTGGATGTCGCGTCAAAGCTGATACACAAAGTATTTTACACTTCGGTTGAAGAGAGGGTAGAAAGAAAAGGGGTTGGGGGAGGATAAATTTCCAGCACATGAAACGTTTTGGTTAGAATTATTTTACTACGTTGCTGTAACAAGACCTAAGCCAAAGCGTGAAGGAGCGCTTTTGGAGTATAAAAATTATAGTTTATTGAATGAAGAAATCTATCTTATTTCATGCTACTTAGACACTCAGAAGCATGCGATAAATCCGATAAAGCATACAGAATTGTAATAAAAAGTGCGAAAAAGTTTTTCAACAATCAGAGGATATTGATTAAAGATATCAAGCATGTTTGATATGGGCTACAATGTACTTTAAAGATCCTATGTATTTATGAAAACCAGTCTTTATCAATTTTGATCGTTGGAACAGCTGAGAAATGATCTTGATGGATTTGGAGAAGGAGAACCAAGCGGTCACTTCTAATCACAGAAGCTCAGTTGGTTGAAGAGACAAAAGCATGGGTTAGAATCGCAAATATCTGGATTCGAATCTCCAGCTATGCAAAAATAAATAGCAAGTAACCTAGGAATCACAATTAAAGTTGGCCCGGCACGACACATAAGAGAAGTTTTTCCTCCAAAGATTTCCTGTTATCTAGTTTCACACTGCCAATTTTATAACGGCAATAATAATGTTGCTATGGTATGGGTTGTTTATTTTGTATTGCTAAAGGTTTTACTGCAACATTAATTTTTTGCTTCTTGAATGTTTGGATCTTATGTAACCCTAAAAAAATTGAATAGTTGAAATTTGCGTGTAAGTGTGTGTGCGTGTTTGGTTGGAGCGAGGTGGGTGTGGATCAGGTTCGACTATTTCAGACCCTTTGGTACATTTGTTTAAAAAAAAAAAAGTGCGACTATTTATCCATTGTTTCAAGCTCTCCATCGCTCAATTTATCTACAGATACAACAGAGCCAGTTGGTCAAGGCAGATAAATCAGTTGAAGGTGAGAGTAGGCCTGTGAACTTATTTCGAACGTAATTGTAATTCACGTTATGAATTATAAGCAAAATCCATGTTGATTTTAACATACATGTGCTAAAACTAGTTCTTAAATCATTTTAAACAATGTTATGAAAGCTTTCTGCTTATTATCCATCAACGAGCGTCAAAAAGGCAATGTTTTTCGTTTAAACAAACGATGAGAATTTTTTGTTTTATGAGTGTCAGCTGTTGGTTAATTTTATACTTGAGAGTTGTTTTTTTTTTTGTAATTTTGTTGTTGTTGTTTTTTTTTTAAAAGATTAGTTCAATTTACAACTTTGCTCCACATTCACACGTCTGGATACATATTTTCAATAAAATCTTTACACATAATTTATTTCACCAGAGATTTTTTTTTTTTTAATTACATATGTATCTCTTCGTTTTGCAGCCCGTTCAACTGGAGCTGCTCCGAATTCTAACAGTATCACCGTGGTGGTCGGGGTCATTGTTGTTTTCATCCTTCTTATTCTTATCTTCGCCGTCTTACTCATCCTTTGGAGGTAGGTGCCTCTCTATACACTATAGACTTGAGCAGTAAGTATTCTCTGGAAAAATTAAGCTGAAAATAAAGAAAGGTGAAAAGTAAAAAAGGTATATAATAAGTTTTAGGGTAATTTTTGAAAAAATTGCTGTTTTTTGTTTGTTTGTTTTTTATTTAACCTAGCTCTGTACATTTTACATCCAATGTTTCCGTGTTCTCATGAGGAGTTGACATACTAATATTCTCATGCAGGAATAAAGTGCCTCATCATTTCATATCAGCTCTTGACTTCAATGTTCTATAATTAAAAAAAAAAAACACATTCGGGATTTTCAGACGCCACCATATCGCCGAAGATCGGGAAAAAGCAGAGATGCCTTCTTTTGGGCCGGCCATCCTGCCAGAGCCTGAGACCCCAGAACCATCAACGCCAGTAGGAAAAGGTATTTCTTTGTAATATTCATAATATTCTTATTTCAATGACGCCTCATATCATCAATGCTGTTATACGTTTTTATGTCCAAGTGCAATCTTGTTGTCAGTTTTGCTATGGAAATGAAAAATAAGCTATGAAAGCTTTTCCCATAGAATTTATTTTTACATAGGAATAAAAAACCATATGTAATATTGTTATTGTGAACTTCATGGCCAATTATAAAAATTATACATGTAACAGGAACACAGAAAAGATATGCTGTGAGATCATTTGTAGCTATGATAATTATACTTTAAATCTATTATTTTGTAAATTTTCATGTGAGGTATATTATTTCATGTCAATTATGGTATGCTCCAGAAAATGAAGTGGAACCTTTGATTGAAACACCCTCTTCTGAGCTTTTAGTTCAGGCTGAGCCTGTCTATACAAACACTGATGACGTGTACCCACCAATCAAAGTCGAGGATCTTTGGGACTACATCAGATCTGCAAAGCAGAATGACCTTGACGGCTTGAAGAAGGAGTTCAAGGTCGGCAGTTCATATGGAACATTTTATATAATAAAGAATTTAAGTTCCCGTTCAGTAACATATAACCAATCAAGATATTTAATTTCTTATTATAGGCTTTAACTGAGTAAGATTTTATTTTCGTTGTAAAGAAAATAAACGAGATGCTGAAAAAGGTAAAACAGTATACTTTTTTAAAAATAAATTGGCACAATAAACACTCTCTTTTTGGCCACCAACCTCTTAGGTTTTAGTTTAGAGCCACCAGCTTTGATATTAGCTCAGTAATAAAACTGGACATACTTTCATTCATTTAACAATAGGGAGAATAATCATGGGCACCAATATTTCTAACTGAAAGCTTTATAACCTCTGATCCTTCACAAAATTAATATTACATCAAGTATTGAATTTAAGTCACATCAGATGAGGCTCATTCAAAACCAAATCGTTAGATTATCCATTGCACTTGGGGTAATCTTGCTGATGAGGATTGATAAGCTTTCATTTGTTTAGAACCATTAGCTAAGTATTATTAAGGGGAAGTGAAATGATGACTGCTTCTCCATTTTTATTGGCTGATATTTTTTAATTAAAAAGCTCTTACTCTTAGCAAATGGTCCGTTTGTTATGCATTTTTTTTTTCTTCTTTGCTTTATTGTTTGAATATAAATTTACTGTTTTGTCTGTGCTGTGGACTATGACAGTGTTAGTTTACTTTTTTTTATTAAGATAGGAGAAAGAGGAGAAGAAGGGTACTGTGCATCCATATTGAATATTTGTTGTTCCTGTTCTCAGCATAGTGCATTATTGTTTCAGTTGTTACCTGCTGGTGTAACAGCACCCTGTGAGATTGCCAAGCGAAATGAAAACAAGTACAAGAACCGATATGGGAACATCATAGCATGTAAGTAAATTAAATAAGATGACTGTGAGAAAATAGTTGAATAGGCCTTCATGTGAATCAAATTGCAAATCAGAATGATGGCTGAGAAAACATTAACAAATCCTTCAGAAAGATTAACCCTTATTATCACTTTTATCAAAAGCTGACGCTAATAAATATGATTAAGGAAGAAAACCGTCATTATTGTTGATCCTTACAATTGCATAGATTAACTCCAGTTTAGGTTATGAAACGAATGCTTTGTTGATGCTGGTGTTTTTCCTTATGGTTTGTAAAGAAATATCAGTTACAAGACGATTGTTCAAGCAAATCATTTGCATTGTTAAATGTAGTTTGGTATTTATAATGGGCACTGTGCTACATGATAATTATATGAACGAGAAGAGTGACTTTTGTGAAGGAGATAAATTTAAGATTTAAGGCGAACGAGACAAAGGAGAAGAAGTATTGATAGAAAGCTGCTTTCACTGTAGAAGATTTTTGGCAACTTAGGAGAACACAAAACTGGTCAAAAAACTTTGTTGTTGACCTAATAAATAATCAAATTTGAATTAAAACGTTATGAGTACATTTACATCTAGGTTTAAAAATTATCTTTCATCTTTTCTTTCCCCAGATGATCATACCCGTGTTTTGTTAGATCCAGAGGGAGAAGATACAACAGATGACTATATCAATGCCAACTATATAGATGTATGTTGTAGGCCTAAATTGTAGCAATATATACATTTTTAATAACATATTAGGAAAAATCATTACATTTTTTAAGACTTTATCCAAAGACAGTCTAGAGTTATAAGAGTTAGCACTACAGAAGCAATTGCATTATTTCATCTTCCTCTGATAAGAATATAGATGGAACTAGTAGCCTGAGTACAACAGATATGGTATTTAATGGTGAACAAATGATAGAACATAGTTCAAATGTTTAAAAAAAAGGAAAAAAAGAAATTTCAGGGGGAGTTAAGGAAATCCTCCTATGCCTATCTTCAGGAAAATCAAATGCATTTGTGGCAATTGAAAAAAAAAGGAGAGGAAAATTCCATGTAAATTTTAGATATAACGATTCAAAATGCTGCTTAATTTTTATAGTCGATCTGTATAATTTTAGTAAATCCAAATATGGATATTGAATCAAGCAGAGGGCTAATTTCTCTTCAAAATTTAATCCCATCAGCTTTTGTGTACTACCATTGTATAGTTTGCTCAGTATCTTGAAGTGTTTTTTTTTTTCAAAATTATCAATTTAGGAATATCTGGAATTACTTATGACCTAGTTAATAATATGGCACCTCTGTTTTGCTCACATTTCCAGGGATATAAAAAGCAGAGGGTATATATTGCTGCTCAAGGTAATCTCAATATTTCATCTTTTCATTAAATCTTACTTTCTATATTATCTGTAAATATTTTAAATACAAAATAGTATAGGCCGAAAGTAAAACAACGCCCCAAAACATTTAAATGTTACTGCGTTTCTTTTTTCTTCTTCTTGAAATAACTTTCTTTTTTTTTTCTTCTGCAAAAAGAGTTTCCCTATGTAGCCATTTAGAATAATGAAAGATTTGAAACATTTTAAAAACCATGAAATCATTAGAACTGAAACCCATAACTTTGAAACACCACTTTGTAGGATTTTGAAATACCGTAACCAATAGGCCTACATATTAAGTCTGTCTAATTTTTTCCCTTTAACATAACTTTATTGCAACTTTGTAATCTGCAACATCCTTTTTGATTTGGTCGACCCATTTCTCTGTTCTATGTAGGTCCAAGCACATCCACTCTGGGTGATATCTGGCGAATGGCATGGAAAGAGAACTCTAAGACAATCATCATGTTGACCAATGTCACAGAGTCAGGAAAGGTACTTCATAAGGTCAAGAATAAAGATGACAGATTTATTAGAGGTTTATGTGAATGAAGGGTAGAAAGTAGCAGCAGGAGATCATTTTTACATTTCCATTTAAAATGAAGTAATATCTCGAAATTTAAGCTTTTGATAGGACAAAGCTGAAAGGTTGCATTAAAAATGTGTTAGTTTCAAATCTATGACAACTGGGCCAGCAGATGCCAGTTTGGGTGCTCTTCAACAATCAGTTGAGACAAGAAAGGTTTACTGGCTCATATCAGCACTCCAATATGCACTATCTACAACCGCTGCTTGGTTTGATAAAATCAAAAACATCACAGGGATGACTGACAAAATCATCAAACAACTATAATTTAATCTCAACTCTCTATTTGTCTCTTTAACAAAAAAAAAAAAAGGGCAAGGCAGAAGCTATGGAAAATTTTTTTACTTGCTTTAGGAAGTTTCTAAAAGTTCCTCTCAAATATGGCCTTAAACAGACACTATGTATTTTACCATAATGACGATGGAAGTTTCAGGAAATTTCTAAGAATTTCAAGGACCATGTTACTAAAGAGGAGCCCCAAGAAAAAAATTTGCCATTTGACTATATAGTTTTGTTCACTGTGAGAAGTTACAGACTAAAATGTTTCCACACCACATAAACTGAATCATGTATAACTGAAAATCATTCATTTAGGTACCTGTATAAAGGAAAAAAAAGGCTGGCAACAAAAAGATAGTGCCATTTCAAGAAAATAAAATGATCAAGAAGAATGCGGAAACTTTGTTTTCAAATAGAGATTGTTCCTGTATGGTTAACAGGACTTTATGACATTTTGATAAATAAATAGAAAGATAGATCGGTATTGTTTTTAGTTCCAACACTTGATTATTTGTGGCCACCATGCTTTGGACAAGCCACATCAAATATACAGCACATGTCAGTGATACAGCAGGACAGTAAAGCACCAATTGTGTGAGAAAGCTTTGTTTTTGATTTTTGCACTTTCTACATACGTTATTCATTTATTTCTAAAGAATGTCTTAAAATCCGATTTTTGCCAAATTAAAAGTATAAGAACAGTTTCATAGCATGAGAGAAGACTAGTTTGAAGAATGCTACATTCTAGAAACAATTGGTTATTAAAAATAAAATCAAGGCTGCAATAGGATTCATTTGAGCTGTTGATTCACATTAATAATTCAAATTGAAGAGGTTCTAATATATTTGTCCTATTTTTTGGCAGAAAAAATGTGAGGTCTACTGGCCAGAGACAGGGAGTGAGCAGTATGGGAATATTACAGTTCAGTTGCTGGAGACAGATGTGCTGCCTGATTTCACCATTAGAACATTCCTCATGAGTAAGGTAGGAAACAGCCGTAGTTTTAACATGAAAGCTCCAGGAAAATAAACAAGTGGACATTAAATGCTCATAAAGCATTGAAACTTGGAATTTCAAAATAAGATTAAAAGCAAAACAGCAATAAGAAGCCTCTCTGCATCACTGTTTCTCCGTCTTTCTCTCTTTCTCTCTCTCACTCTCGATCTATCTATCAATTATCTCTATATCTCTTTTTCAAACTGCTATTTAATCATTTATCTATTATCCATCTATCTCCTTATCTCATTATAAATCTAGACCTGTTTGTCTTTTGTTACAAAACCAAGAACTTTTATCCTTATCAATTATTTTCGTTTGTCAGGGTGGCCAATCCAAGTACATCAAACAGTTTCACTACACAACTTGGCCTGACCATGGTGTTCCCAGGTTTGGTCACTCACTGCTCCTGTTCAGGCAGAAGATACGGGCTTATGATCCACTGGATATGGGCACTCTCATCATACACTGCAGGTTTGAACTTTTCAAATATTTTAATCAGGTGCAATGTCGAAAAGGTACCCATTTAAACTTATAGAACCATTCATTGTGAGTTTGAATTATACAGAGTTGATAGATGATTGTAAAGCTTTACCATTTAGCAATGTGTTGCCTAATCAGAACATGTTTCATGTGGATACAGGATTTGGAATTGTATTGGAAACATAAAAAACAAATAAAATCCTTAATTTATGAGTCATTTTGTTTTGAACATCTATATATAAGAAAGCAACAAATGACCTGCAGAAATGGAAGTCTAGCTTTAAGTAAAAAGAATATAAATGTTTGCAATTTTTTTATTGTAGGTATAATTTTCCGTAAATTACCAAGGTCACAGATCTAAAATTAACAAATCTATCAATTAAACTAAAGTGCATTTTACATCTTTGATTGCATACCACTATAAAAAGCCTATCACTTTTTCTCATGATGAAAATTTTTACTTATGAGTTATATAAGTTATTATTATGTGCATATTAATGTTTAAATTTGTTGCAATTATTGAGTAAGGAAATTTTAGTATTAATCAATCAATTTAGCATTTGCAAGGAGAACGCTTTAAATTCACATAATAGATGTACTTATTTTAATGCAAAGTTTTAAGTATTTCACTACACTGGAATATTATTTACTAAAGGCAATTCTTGAGAATCAAATATTTCCTAGGATAACTTTTTTTGTTCATTAGCTTAAGAGTAACAAAAAATCAATAAAATTATTGAAAATCCTAAGACAATGTTTACTTTTGCCACTAGTGCGGGCGTTGGCCGAACAGGTACCTACATATCCGTAGACACACAGCTGGAGATGGCCAAGTCTGAGGGTCTCATAGACGTCTTTAATTTTGTCCATCACATGCGATCACAGAGAGTCAACATGGTTCAAACTTTAGTAAGCTATTGCTGTACCGGTATTCAACCTCTTCATTCTCTCTCTCTCTCTCTCTCTCTCTCTCTCTCTCTCTCTCTCTCTCTCTCTCTCTCTCTCTCTCTCTCTCTCTCTCTCTACTCTCTCTGTTTTTTCCTCTCTGTCTCTCTGTCTGTCTGTCTGTCTGTCTGTCTGTCTGTCTCTCTCTCTGCTCTTTCTCTGTCTTTTTCTCCCCTTACATCAATGTGGCATAAGCTTTCAGAGGTAGTTAACAGCAAGGCTTACTTATTTTTTTAGGGATTTAGAGAAGGTCTAGTGGAGAGAAATTATTGGAGATAGAGATAAATGATTGGAAAAGATGAAGAATAAGAAATTTGGTCTCTTTGTAAGTGTTATGCATATTTCATAAATCAATGTAAATCTTCTTACATCTATCTTTCTTAGATATTTCTCCCACACATATTTTCAAGGAATATCATGAATAAGTTTTTGAACAATTGTGCAGCATATCTAATCAGTAGGAGCATGGAAATCTCTGATGGATATTAAAATTTTACAAGCATGAAGTAATTTGACCGGAGACAGTGCAAATGGATCCTTTCGTACCTTTTCATTTAGGTTGAAGTAGAAGAAATAAAGATAATCTTATTACCTCTATTACTTTTACAGGAGCAATACGTGTTTGTATATGACTGTCTTCTGGAGGCCTTGATATGTGGAGACACTACAATAGTTAGCTATGCCTTTCCTGAGGTGTACACAGAACTTTGTCTCTTTGATCAAGATATATCAAAAACTAAACTGGAAGAGCAATTCGAGGTAATTTGTTTGTGTTTCTTAAAGAGAGAGAGAGAAAAAGAGAGGGAGAAGAGACATACAGACAGACAGACAGACATGGCGTGATGATTACTTTGATATCTTCTGCAATTATCATTATGAACTCCTAGAAGTTTATCAAAAAATTAGAGTGACCTTGATTTATATATATATATATAAAGATATTATCTATTTTATACTATGAGAAAGTATTGACAATATTTACACTCTGGTGATTCCCAGTTCTGATCATTATAACAAGACTAAATGTTTGGAAAAAGGAGATTGTTTATATGACATTTATGAATTGAACTGTATAGAGACTCAAACCTTGGTAATTTTATGACACCCCAACAAATGCAGTAAGCTTAACTAAACTGAATAAAGGAGGACATAATGAACAAGACATTTATAGGATGTTTAGGAATGTTTTGTTATTGCTTAAAAACTTTCTTATCATACAGATTCTCAAACTTCTCTCAACTACAATTGAGAGAGATGAAAGTACCACAGCCCTTAGTCAAGAGAACATCTTCAAAAATAGATGTAAAAACATAGTTCCAGGTAAAACTATGTAGAGACTGGATCTAGTATATCATCTATGGAAATCACTAATCCTGTCTATGATTTGAGATAATTTTACAGGATAGGCTATAAAAACATCATTCACTTCATTTGAAGTTAATGATGATAAAATTTTCATGCTTTGTGTATTATGTTGAAATAATAACTTTAGATCCGTTGTAAACAGTTAAATTACAATTAAGAAAAAGAATTTCAGGACAAAAATGATCACTTATAGTTTATATATACATGCAGAGGACTTTCAAACTTACATGACAATTTAAATTACAATTTGAGCTACTCCTTTATTTAAAATCACAGATTCAATTAGTCAGATTTGTCCTGATATTCATTTCATAGCTTTGCAAAACTTTAAACGTGTTGTAGTCAAAAAACTTGTTTTTTTTTTTAATTGTGGAATCACAAGATTTTCTGTGGAAATAGTTTGATTACTGAAATAATGAATGCTTGAATTAAATTCCAAGAAGGTTTTTTGCCTTCATTATTTTATAGAGTACTGGTTATTTGCATCTTGCAGACTAAAAATTAGTTTTAAAGATGAATGAAAGTTAATTTATGTGGACCTGCCTTAGAAATGTTGAGTTTGTGTGAGACCAATGCCACCTTTTCAAAAGCCATTTAATGTAGGTTTTAAAAAATTATTTTTGGCTGTTAACTGAATATTAGTCAAAATTGTTTCCAAATTCTGCATCAGTATTTGGTTTTCTTATGTTCCTGAGGAATAATTATTAAGTGACTGAGTGAGGAATCTGTATCTTTAGCTTTAAAGATAAACATCTGACTGTGCTTCAATTATTGTGAGAATATTGCAAGAATCTGTGCAGCTAACCTTTCACTTTATAGAGACTTAAAAGCCTGATTCCTTTTCACAAGTTATTTCAGTAGATTAACTTCAATTCCCAGTCACTCTTTATTTTTGTATGTTTTCTTTCCTCAGCCAACCGCTGCAGGCCTTACTTGATGACATCATATGAAGGTGGCAATGACTATATCAATGCAGTCTATTTAAATGTGAGTACAGAATTGATAGAAGTACATTATTATGTATCAGTGATTATATTTTGAGAAGAAACCAACTATTAGTTTGGCATTTTCGCAATAAGGTAGTTCAAAAATATTCAGAAAAGATCATCTTAGAGCTAATGGACTATAATAAGTAAATAAAGAATACAAAAATCAAAATCTATTAATAATGTGCTTTATTCCGCATCATAGATCACTATATTACTCATCCTTTCTTGTGGGGGCATACATGAATATGCAAGCTAGATTCTGGAATCCTGAGGAACATATTTATTCTTAATCAGTATCTGAGAACAATATTTAGTTAAATTTGAATGGCTGATATGATAAAATTTTAAAGGTTAACTGACAAGTAAACAACATTAAAAATCAATTCCTTAATTTCATAGCAGTGCTTCCAGGTAAAAAAGAATTGATCCATACTAAAGTGGAAAATTTGTGCAATGTTACCATTATAAGCATAAAATGTTTTTTACAGCAGGAAAAATATTGTTAGAGTACTAAGAACTCTATTATTGTTACTTTTAATGTAATAGCATTAATGGTAGTGCTCATGGAAATGTAAAAAATGTCTGGAGGAAGGTTGAGGGAGATTATCATGATAAAAATGGTGGTCATGAAAGGTGGTGATTGTGTTGAGATGACCTCAGTGATATGATGATAATGGTGATGATGATGGTGGATTTATGCTTAAAAATAGAGGAAAAGGATTATAATGACTTTGATTATGGTTATGAGAAAAAGGGGATTAAAATTATTGTGTTTGCATGAACTATGATGGAAGAATGAGAAAATTTTAAGTGAAATAGAGGGGAGTTGATGACAAAATAAAAAAAAAAAACCCAAACAAACAGTAGGATCAATAGTTTGAGATAAATTACGGAAAACATTAATTTTGTACAGTAACTTGTTCTGTTATATACCCCCATCATTTCTAAAGCTGTGTCTTTTCTATGCAGAGTTACGTGAAGCGAGACCAGCTGCTTGTCACACAGATGCCTCTACCTGATACCGTCATTGATTTCTGGCGCCTAATCTATGACCATAAATCTCACTGTATTGTCATGCTCAACGAGGTGGAGACCAATGATGACGTAAGTGGACAGGTAATTCATTGCTCTCCAGCTGGGAAACATCTTCTCCAAGTGTTCATCTGGTTTTGGCCAGGAACCTTGGTTTGGTTCTGTATTCATTGTTGTTCTCCTAGAGTCTTTGGTCATATCCCCTTTTAACAAATTGTCATAGGTTTATGGTCACAGAAGTGTATTATCATCCAGCAATAATTATCGGTACACATAGGATGTTCTAAAATATTGATAATCAGTCGGAATCGTTCACTGACTATATTGAGCACAAAAAATTACATTATTTATTGTCTTAGAGTAATTTAAGTACAAGTTAGTGTTTATTTTCTGTTGTTCAATGTGTTTCTTTAGATTGGTACGGGATGTTATTTTTGCTGTTATCATTATGATTTCTAGTTTATTTGAACAATTATAACTACTATTGAATCTTTTGTTGCTGTTGTTTTTGTTGTTGTTATTGTTGTTGTTGTTGTTGTTGTTGTTGTTGTTGTTGTTGTTGTTGTTGTTGTTGTTGTTATTCCTCTTCTTCTTCTTCTTCTTCTAATTACTACTACTACTACTACTACTACTACTACTACTACTACTACTACTACTACTACTACTACTACTACTACTACTACTACTACTACTACTACTACTACTACTACTTCTACTGCTGCTGCTGCTGCTGCTACTGTTGTTGTTGTTGTTGTTGTTGTTGTTGTTGTTGTTGTTATTATTATTATTATTATTATTATTATTATTATTATTATTATTATTATTATTATTATTATTATTATTATCATTGTTTGTTATTAGTAGTATTTATACTGCTAGTACATGATTCATTGCTGTTATTTATTATAATTGAATACACTCCGACTAGTTGATTGCATTCCTAAAAATGCTCTTTAATCTTCATCATACTTCACGTACATTTCTTGAAGCGAATTAATTTTATCATTTTACCATTTCTTTCAAGTGTAAATGCAATCAATCTATTAATATGTAAGCTATGATATAATCATTAATACTAATAGATGCATGTATTATATGTGCATGTCACATTAATGTTTGGTAGTGTATATGTCTTTTGCATGAGGTAAAAATTATTGTTCCATTCAAACTTTTTACAAAAAAAATAAAACATCTCTATTTAGATAACTTGATCTTATTTGCCTTGAGCAAAAAAGGTAACCCACCCAGAAACAATACTTTTTTTCCTCTCTTGAGCAGAAACACTTTGTTAGCCAATTCCCTTCGAAGATTTGTCTCTGTAATGTCTTCATTTCTTTACTTCCTGTTTTGCTCACTTATTTTTCAATTTTCATGGGACAAATATATGAGCCTCTCCAGGAGAGTGTCATGATGATTGAGATTTTTCACTTTTCTCTGTTATAAATGTGATCTTGTCCTTTTTTTTTCTATGTATACTATCATAGAAAGAAAAATAGTTTCACGTTGGTTCAATTGATATTGTGACCTTTTTTTCTCATAAATCTTTCAAACGTTTGATTGTTTATAATTATCTGTGACTTCAATTCTTGAAAGTGGTAATGCTGATCATAATGACGATGGCAATGATAACATGTATGATGATTATTATAATGATGATTTTCATTATTATGAAGATATAATGATGATAACGATTATTTTGATGGTAATAAAGATATGATATTGATGATCATTATGATGATGGTGAGGGGATGGTTGTTCAGAAAAATGAATATCTTATAAGACCAATGCAATTACAAGGAGAAAATGGTGATGATAAACAATCTCAGCTATATTTAATAAGACAAGCTTGATACAAAAACGATGAAAAACTAGTCAAGTTAAACCAACTCTGCTAGTTTGTTATATATTACATCGCATACATCATTATTATGTCACCGTATCAGACTTGCGAGCAGTATTGGACAGAGGACCCGGGTGGAGTGACTTATGCACCTTTTCATGTAGAAACAACTAGTGAAATCAAGTCAAATCCTATTGTTACAGTCCGTGACTTCACGTTGACTAACATTGAAAAGGTTTGTTTGCTGGTATGCCATTTAACTTTAAACAAAAAAAAAACAAAAAAACAGTAATGTTTTATTACTCTATGTATTGTTACAAAGTTTGTTCATAAAGGCTCATTAAATTTAAAATTATTCAAAGGTTGTAGAGACGTTTTGAAGACTGTGTATGTAAGCTGTTTGTAATATTTATTGTGGTATTCATCAATTATTTTTTTGCTGTACCTATTAAAAGGACAAAATATTGATGTTTTTTTTAATGAAATTTATGATTTTGTGAATGTGTTTTAATAATAAAAAAAAAATTCACCTTTGTTCCAGATGCACATATTATACAAATGCATACTTTAATTTGAAACCTGCAACTTTAAGCAGGTGCATCTTAATGTTGAGCTATAGCATGATAATTTTTTATCCAGTTATGATTGCACTTCTGTTTGAATAATATACTTTTGTTCCTTTGTGTGATTGCTGCATGTGCGGTTTCTTGTTACAGGTGATTAACTTGTAATTAACAGGGCTCAATTTAACTCTTTAGGAGGAGAGAGAAGAGGATCCCAGATTGGTCCGTCAGTTCCATTTTCATCGTTGGCAGGAAGGCTCAACCACGCCCAGCTCTCACAGAGCTCTCCTTGAGTTAATGGACATGCTTCAAGCTTGGACCCAAGAGCAAGAAGGACCCATTGTGGTGCATTGCATGTGAGTTACTGACAACAGAGTATGGCCTATTTGCACTGGGCTGTTTTTAAGTTTTGTTTCTGATTTATTTTTGGTGTTTTTTGGGGTTTTTTTGCATTTTGTCTCATTGCTTTTAGTAGTTATCTTGTTTTTTTAGCTATAAGCATTTAATTTTCCATCATTCATTGATACATGACAAGAAAGATAAGAAGGTACAAGATTGTCTAAATATAGTGATATTCTTATCTATATACTCCCCAGTATGCTGTACTGGGTACTCATATAAACATACAAAGAGAGAAAGAGAGACAGACAGAGACGAGAGAGAGAGAGAGAGAGAGAGAGAGAGAGAGAGAGAGAGAGAGAGAGAGAGAGAGAGAGAGAGAGAGAGAGAGAGAGAGAGAGAGAGAGAGAGAGAGAGAGTTGTCTTGCTTCTTTTGACAGAGATTTTGCAAAGTCATTTAGCAATCTATATATTGATTTATGTAACTAATAGATGCTTTTGTTATAATTGTTGTAATGATTTCAACTTACTTCCTAACTTTCCTTATAGGAATGGTGCGAGCAGGTGTGGTGTTGTGTGTGCCACAATGACTATTCTAGAAAGATTGCAAAAAGAGAGGGAGGTGGACATTTTCCAGGCAGTCAAGCAACTTCGTCTTAATAGGCCACAACTGGTGGATAATATGGTATGTTAAGCTTTACTGAAACGTTGTAATTAAATAGCTAGAATAAAATTTGTTGGAAAATATCATATCAGACAAGTCCTATCAGGCAAGGTAGAGCTGCAAAGATAAAGTTCTTAACTCTTCCAGCATGAATTCCGAACCTGTAGATCAGAGAGAAAACATACAATATTACCACAGAAATGCAGTTTTCATGGGGGTTTTTTTGTTCAACTGAATAAACTACAAAAAAAATTTGGTATTATCTTACCTCTTTTTTTTTAATATTTTATAAATTCCAAGAGAAGTTCTTTATGGTTTAAAGTTTTCTCAAAGTCTCTTCCAGAAACTTATACATTGTGCGGGAGAAGTTTTAATTATTTAATCGCAGTTTTTCCTGCAAATATCACTTTGGGGTGACTTTCAAATTCGATATTCCTTATTTTGGTTTTCTTTGTATTTTTAATTTTGTACCTATCAGAAGACTTTTCTTGTGGTAATTTTTCTTCAAATTTTGAATCTCAGATCTCAGCTCTAATCACTCTATCGTCTTTTTGTTTTAATTTTGCAGGAACAATACCAGTTTTGTCATGAGCTAGTTCTGGACTATTTGACCAGCGATCATGAGGACTCTAGTTCAGGATCATGATACCTGTTACCTTCATCACTGCTTTTATTGCCATAATGTCTTCCCAGAAGCTCTTCATTGCTAAGGCAGAGCATTGCAACACCGTAAATTCATCTTATTTATCCGTCAATTTTGAACTTAGCAGCTTAGCAGTGCAGCTTTGTGCATACTTATACAAAATAAACTGTGCTAAATATAAAGGAAACAAGCATTAATTCTGCATTGGAAAGTGTAAATATAAAAGGTGAGCATGCAGCAATTTGTAAAATATTGATTTCTGTGCAATTTAAATTTTATCCCATAAAGGAAAATGATAAAAGAAAAAAAAAAGCTTTCATTTTTTATATCAATCTTGATTTGGAATATTTTTTTTCTTAAAAACAAAATCACTTGACAACATGCACGTTTTGATTCAAAAATAGGATTAAAACTGATAACATATATTTTTGGTCACAGATAATTCAAATTTTGATGAATCTTGTGTGTCTATTTTCAGAGTTGTAGTACTTACTTGTTGTTTAGTTATTTTTGGGGTCTTTTTTCAAACAATTCAACAGATGTAAATGTTGTGCAGGATTGTGTTGATGTGAAGTGTGCTATCTGTGAATGGGATAGTTTTAAACTTCAAAGATATACTTTATGACTCTATCATATGAATATTAAAAAAAGGTGAATCAACGGAGAAATATACTAGAGTGACAGGTTTGTTTCTTTTATAACTAACCTATAGAAAATTATAAATCTAAAAGAAAGATTAGTAGACTGCACGTTCTAGTAATCTATGGGGAAAAAATATTAAATGTATTAATCACATGTTGCGATTAAATTGTCTTGTATCATGATTAATTTGTTTTCAACAAGGCTGCTGAAATGTAATTCTTTTTTGAAGTTTTACTCTCAAAACATCCTATGACATGTAGGTTTTCTTTTGCTTGAATGTCAATCTTTACTTTTGTGCTTCTCATGTGACATTTTCATGCCAAGTGTGATCATACTTTTTTATAAGGCTTACTTTGATTTTATTGTGTAATGTATGGTTGATCTCTCAATCTCGTCATTATAACCTAGAATGAATTTTCTCATTGAAATGTTGGAAAATCAAAGCAAAGAATGGTTGAACAGCTTTTACAAACTTTTCTCTCATTGCAAAATTTCACCTGAAAGTTAAAGAATTCCAATTTATTAGAATCCTAACAAGATTTTTCAAGATGAAAATGAGCGAATTTCAAGTTTTCTACTTCAGAATGCAAGTGGTTCTCATTTGGTTAATTCAAGCAACATTAATGTTATTTTCTATTATCAATGTAAATATACCCACGTGACAATTTGGATATTTTCACTTATTAGGCAATGCTATGGGGTACATTTATATAGATTGCTTCGAAGGTACCGTATTGCAGCAATTTCATAGGTTTTATGTAAGACTTACTACAAAACACCACTTAATCTCTATTTATTTACAAGTAAAAAGCTATAGAAAATTTCTACCCGTTTCATTTGCCAAAATATAGTTCAAGAGTAATGTAACAATTAGTTTGATTATAAATGTACCTGTATAATATATGTATTTATTACAAACTTATATGACAATTTTATTTTTACTTGTATCAAAATTCATATATTGTACTCGATTAAAAACTAGAAAATAAATGATGCTAATACATAAACATGTATGCAAGTTGTAAGGGACAAGACTCATGCAAAAACAGTATAACAGTAGTGAGCACCTCTTTTGAAATACTCCTGAATATAGGTTTATTTGTAAACTCACTTGCCTGTCTTGTGTTCAGATCCTTTCATGTAACTGTAAATGCTATTTCATAGTTATCTCACATAAAATGATAAATATCCTTAATTTTTCTTAATAATATAGGGTTTAACATAACCCCTTCAAATATGTTTTATCACCATGAAAATTTATTTGCTTAACTTTTGCTGTTCGTTCAAATATGACTTCAGAAGACCAAGCTGCTGTGGCAACTTCTACTAATCAAAGAAGAACTCTCATAGCATTCAATTTCCTTGATACAAGTTTCCATTATCAAGTAAAAAAAAAAATGTCAGGTATTATTGAATGTTTTTCTAGGACTTTAAAATCCCAAAGTGCCTTATTACATGAGCTTTTAAGATACGGGTTTTATTTAAGTAGCTTCTCTTAGTGATTTCAGCTTGTGACCATGAAATCTATCAAGAAATCAGTGCTAGTAGAATCTTGGGTGGTTTTTTTAATCACCGAAATAATAGGAAGGGACTCAATGATTTTGAAAATTTCTGCTTTTTTTTTTAGTTCCAAATAAATCTAAGAAGAATATTTGAAGTGATGCTTCCTTTTTCTTTTTCCTATGTGCCTATTTTTGCCCTCTTTCATTCTGTTTCTATATCATTAAACAATAAGCCTTGTACAGTAAATGTCAAGTACTAATTTTGAAAAAAAAAACTTGCAGACCAAGAGCCAATTATTTCGAACACTTTGTTTTTTTCAATTGCTCATCAGATTTAACCAATATTTTGCACACATGCAAATGCAATCACTGCAAGTTTTTCTTACCACAATTATCGTATGATATATTCAGCTAAAAAATCAATAGAGGTATTGCCTTAATCTTTTTATATGGATTAATGGTAGATTACTTTATGCTCTAAAGTTACTTGATAAGGATTCTAAATACACCCATACAAGTTCTTAATTGTTTAACTTTCCCTAAGGCTCCCTTAGAGTCTAATACTGAGTACACTTAGAATAAGACATAAGCCAACCAAAGAAATTAAATATATGAGTAAACCTAAGTGCAATGTGTCCCCATGTTAGATTGAGTCCTGACAGATTATCCTGAATCAACCAAAGTATGTTGAAGTCAAAATGATTTCAGAAAACCTTAGATTTTCTGTTCCACAGTATTTCACTGCAGATCAAAACATAAAAAGCTTTATTGATAAATCAAAAACTTTATTTCAAATAAATGGCAAGTGAAAATGATTATAACAATGACATTTCATTGAATTAAAATTTCTATTTAAGTTTTAATCCTATTCATTTTTTTCCAAATTCAAAATAAGCACTTTTGGCAGTACAAGAAATGTAGGCTACAAGGTGTCAAAAAGATTCATACAGTAACAGCATTATTCTCTGTTTCACATGTAATGCCCTTTAAAATTTTCAAAGTTCTATGAATCTTTCTCCTTTATTCCGGTATACTGAAAACATGACACGCAACAACATCTACATAATTACCAAAATAGGTAAAGGTATCATCATCTGTACTGCTATTTTATTTCAATTGAGATAAGCATCATACAGTCATCGTATTACATCATTGCCTTTATTATTTTGTATGTATGCATTGTTTGTGTATATTTTGATTTATTGATGTTCTTTTAATAATTAACATAATAAGCAAAATTCATTGTTTCTTTCAATATATATTTCAGTTTGTAAAAAATATTGCGGTTTCCCTTTTGATGATCTTGTCTTACTCTTAGTTTTTCAGACTGCAAAACACATTCTCTCATGATCAGATCATCATTATCATTATTAGTTGTTTTTTTGTTGTTTTTTTTTTGGTTATCCCTTATTATCTGCATATCAGCATTCTTCATCTCTAATTTTTACAACATATATAATGCATTTGTCATTTTGAAAAAAGAAAATTCTTTCAACATTTTGTGACAGATCATTTTGATTTAATTTTGTTCCTTTACTCAAGGACTAAAGCTTATTTGATGGTACTTACAAGGAAGAAGGTTGAAATAAGCTTCTCCTGAGTACTCTTCTGAGCCAATCATAGAGTGCCAATATGACTCAACTGCATGAAAAAGTACAATCAGATCCATCCTTTTAAAGTATCATTGGCAGTCAGTCCAAGCAAAATAGTCCAAAATCACATATACTTTGTGAAGCCTGTATTAAGGGGTGATACATTTAGGAAAAAATACTAGTCAGAACTCTGAAATAATTTGAAATATCCATAATTTAGACTTATCCAATATTGTTTTTTACTCAGCAGTGCATTTACAAAACTTTCGAATTTGTTTTTGGTTGGAGTGAATAGTGAAATGGCTTTAGCCAGTCACTGCATTTGTTTGCCAAGGAAGTGTTTGATTTTACTTAGGGGAAGCAGAATGTAGGGATGCATATGCTTACTTTTGGCTCCATTGATTTAAAAAAGAGAAAAAAAAAACATGTTGTTAGGATAATTCAAGGAACATCCTACTTCCTGTGAAGGTAAAGATCATCTATATAATTTATTTGCTGCATTTGCTGCATTTGCCCTGTGATTATTTATGCATATTTTACTCAGCTTAGCGTATAAAATAGTGTACATAAAGCTGCAACTGGAACAGAAGATGTATGAACATCTCAAACTGTACAAAATACATGCATGCACAGAGCAGTGATTGTGTGCCAACCTATCCATAAAAAAATCATTATAAGAATAATGCTGAAGATTTGTTTTGGTTTTTGTTCTTTTTATCATGATAAAAGGCAAATACAACAGACATTTCTATAATATAGAAATGAAAAAATTGAAATACATACATTGTTTGAATTACTCCTTTCTGTTGAAGTGTTATTTATATATTCATTTGTTTGTCTAAGTTCATCTCTAAATCAGCAAGGTTTTTTTCCCATCCAAATGGCACAAATATTAAAAAAACGAACAATGACACAGGAAATCATTTGACAAGATCTTTATTAATATAAAAATATTTTTTTCCTTCTAAAATCTAGAATTTTTTCTTCATTAAAATTTGAGATCCAAATTGTATTCATCAAAGAAAAACAACTACAAAAAAACGAGCAATAATTAGGAATAGGTAAATTTATTCAGTGCCAAAGGCAAAACAAACAAATTTTTGTACATCAACCAATCCTAATAAGCCAGCTGTCAATTTTCGAATTAATCATTTACAAGATATAAGCTCCATACAAATAAAGATAAGAAATTCTTAACTTGCATGAGAATTTTAGAGATTTGTAAAGGAAAAGCACACTGCAATAAAATGAATTCGATTTTAAATTCCAATTAGCAAGAAAATTTAAATTTGACAACTGAAAGGTTAGACAACAAATGCAAAGCATCAAAAGGTATGATAGAATTTCAAATGACAAATGTATTTTTCCACACTTTTCAAAACTAAGATTATTGAATAATCCTATTTTTTTAAAATGATTTTTCAAAATCAAACATCCAAACAAATTTAAAGATTTGAACATGATAACTATATACTATATTAACAAGAGCCCTCTTACAGTACAGGGAGTAAAATCTTACTTGGTATATGAGCAGAAGTTGTGAAGCCAGAAATTAAGACCTAATAAACAATCTGTTTCAAAACATGGAATATGCTGACGAATTTCAAAAGTTAAGTTCAGAAAATTCATAAAACCAAGTGCACTGATATTTCATTTGAACAAATATGAAAAGTTGAACATGATAACTGAAAGTACATAAAAGAAATGTCTTATATGTTTTTTTTTCACAAAAGAGAGCATATAGATTTTAAATAAAATTTGATCATAATGTCATATAACTTTCACAACCGTGATATCTTAAAGTACGTATAAGAAATGTCCAGCACAAAATGTACGGTACAGTTACAAAATAACATTTTCTTCATTATATTTACTTTTTACAAAATCAAGCATATGGATTTTTAACTATAAACGATGTTGAAATTTAAACATAATTTAAAAAAAAAAACAAAAAGCAAAAAGAAATGGCAAGCATTCAAGATATACTACTTCACTTAAATTTTTTTTTTTTTACATTATAATGCAAAGAAAAAATATTAAAACTAATGTAAGATTAATGACTCTTGGCATATGAAAAAAAAGGCCTTTCAGATGATAGAAGATGTTTCTAAATCGTTACTTCCATCAATGCTGGAAATTTTGTATTATCTGGTTTTTTGGGGTTTTTTTTATAACAGAAGATTCTAAATTTCTGAATGCTTTTCAAAATGCTTTTTAAAAAAAATTAGGCTATGAGTGCTACTTTTTGAAAACAACAAACCCTGTTTAAACTCTTTTTCTTTTAGACAACACACCAACTTACATATGGGTACTTTTTCAATGATTCATATTTCAGAAGATACTTTTTTAATTATTTTTTTTCAAACTTGTAATCATATTATGTTTTTACATAACCAAATAATGGAAAGAAATTAATTATTCCAAATAAACCAAAAAGTTAAATTGGCTGTTTTTTTTCCCTTTTAAAATTATGAGCCAAAAAGAACTGCTCATTGGTCTGTTTTGAGGTCAGTTTCAGATGATGATATTTTAAGATCTAAATCTTGACCTAGTGATAGTATTAATTATAGGCTGTGGATGAAAAGAATGAGTCTTAAATTTGTCTGAGTAGAACAGGAAAGTGGAAATGCTCACATTTTATCACAGTTGTTAATATTAAATAAACATTAATTCCCAAACCATTGGGTAAAAACATATCTTGTTGCTGTTACTTCATATCAAGATCAGATTACACTAAACGTCAACACAAAGTGATAAATATACATACTTTCTAACCCCAAAATTTGTACAGAAGCTTACAGCTGGGGAAAGTGGATAAGCAGTTAAAGGATAAGGAGCTAAGGGCTCAAAAGCCAAAGCAAAACCCATTTTTAAAAAGACTCCAAAGCCACTTCACTAACAACAACAACAACAACAGCAACAACAACAACAAATCAAATCGATTTCTTTAATAACAGTTATATACACTTTAATTTGTCTAAATTTACCCTAAGAGATTTTTATTAAAATTATCATGTTTTCAAAAAAGCTCTATCATGACCCCCCCAAAAATATATGAAAGAAAAAAAGAAAAGAAAAGAAAAATAACACGCCAGAGAAGTGCTATACCTAGATAAAGTTTATTTTGGATAAATGTAAATATGTTGCATGAGTTGTATCATATTAATAAAAACCTACTTGGCTTTTCAACAAAATGGCAATCAAGTGAACTTAAGAACGAACACTGAAAATATCAACGATTTAAAATAGTGAAAAACTGCAAACGACCAAATGAAATAATGGGATATATGTAAGCAAAAAAAAAAAAGGGTTCAACATATAAGCTTGATACAAAACAAAGGATAGCTAAGTAATCAAAGCTGAGAAAGAATTTCACAAAGTTAATTAGCCGAAGAATTTGGGAAACCTATCACACAGTAAGCAACAACTCCCTTTTGTATAATATTAATAACATTAAAGAACAGGGCTGAAAACTAAATTTCTTTATTTGACTGCTACACACAACATTAAGGTCTAATAAAAGGATTGTCCACATTTTTTAAATCTAATAATGAAACTTTTACTGGGCATCACTCTCCATCTGGTAAAATTACAGCTTATATTTTATACATTATTATCAGTAATAACCACATAAATACTGTCACTTCAAAAGTTTGAAAATCAATTTCTAAAGAAAATCCCTAGAAATACTCGGGAAAGGTGTTTATGACATATTCAAGATTCCAAAAAGCTCAGAAAGCAGTGAGATAGAAAGTTTTATTCCATTCTGTGACTGTCTATCAAAGTTCAGAAATTTCAAAGCCCATCTTTGTTCTGTCAGTGATATTCAAGGAAAGCTGATGAGTAGTCCACAATTACATTTATGTGCAGGACACTCTTACTGATTTATTTAATTAATTACAACCTCAATTGAAGGCTTCAATAACTAATTAAGTACTACTTAATAAATTGTATTCTTATTCAGTTGCAAAGATCTCCAGGTTTGCTCACCATCTGTAATCATTAGATTAGTTCAATGATCCTTGAAAGTTGAATAATTAAACACTCACAGGTGCATGGTTCTCCAGTCAAAAAATAGTAGCATAGGTGTTAAATATTGGAACTTGCAACTATTCTGTGATAATACGGTATAACTGATGTTTTCAAATAAATTTGAAATGGACAAGCAGTTGCTTAAGTCAATTCTATAGTCGAAATTGGGAATATCTGTTCAATCTAAGAATCTTACACTATTTGATGCTTTAGCAGCCATATCTACCTTACTAAATAAAGAAGCAAAAAGAATACATATTAGCCCAATTTGTTTGAACATTCACGTATAAAAAATGAATCAGAAAACAAAATAATATGAAATAATAATAAAAGTCTTTTTGGAAGTATCATGGTTGCTAATGGAAATGACTGTAAATGAAAAGACATTTTAAAATATCTTCATTTCAGATCCACAATACTTTAATCAAATAAAAAAAAAAGGACTGAACATAGTTGTTGGAACATTCTGTAAATACTGCTTTGCTTAATCTTAATCCCACAAAATGGATCACTGTCAGTTTTGTTTTTATGATATGTATCCAGTCCAATTTCTTCACAAAGAAAATTGGAAAATTTATATCATCTTTTGAATTAGTTGTTTCTAGCAATTTTCCAGCTCATAATAAATCAGAAATCTTTTTATCAACTGAATCTTTTGTTTCCTGCAGCTTCAAATTCTGTAAATCAGTGCTCAAATCTGCACTGGCCGAGTTAAGTCTATGTTGACCATTTGTTTCATTATCAACTGATCTTTTGGGGTCAGATTTATCTTTTAAGCTTACCATATTTGGGTCATCATTTTGGCTTTTCTCAAGTGGAATGCAACGAGAGATGGTCACCTGTGCCATCTTGTGACACAGATCACCGCTGCTTGGCTCTCTGCCTTTCATGTCTCCACAAGTCTGGATATCACTCACTGTATTTTGATCAATTTGAACATCACCACCATCACATTGTCCTAATGTTGTGTGTAATTTTGATGCTTTTGTTTCTTTGATTTCCTCTGATGAGGGAACTTTAGGAGCTGCTTCACAAGATTGAGAGCCTGTACTTTTTAACTCTATCTGCTTGATACCTGCAGAAGGCTGCACTGCAAGAAAATTTGCATCACCGCTGCCAATTGCCTCTGCTTGCAATGTTGTTGGTGAACTGCAGTGTGGATATTCATTAGGATGACTTAGACGAACCTGATTTCTTACAGAGCTGGGAAGCTGTTCACAGTTGCTACCACTTGGAACAGATACATACTGAAAGAAAATGTTATCAAAATCTTGGAGTAGGGGAAACGTCAAATTCGAGAAGTATTAAAATTAATAAACTTTCTCAGATTTTTTATAACATCTTGAGTCCACCAAGATAAATTTGAACATACTGATCGATGAGGGTCAATTATTTGCAGAGAGTACATATAAAGTTTTCCCAAGAAGAACAATGACATGGAGATGAAAAATCACATAAGCCCTCACAAAAAAAATGTTTCCATGCAAATTAATCATCTATTTTCTCCAGTTTGAGAAGAAACATATTTTATTTTAAAAAATTGACCTCCAGGAAAATATCTTAAAGTTCATAAGTTGTGGACCTAGCACTTTACAAAGTGCAAAATTTTCAAGTCAATGGGCAATTAAAATAACCTTTTTCTTTAAAACCTAGAGACTTTTACTCAATGAATTCGATAGCAAATGTAATGAACCAGCTAAAGTGGTATAAGAAAGAAATTTCACCACATTTTCCATCTAAACAGCTAGTCCACAAATTGTAACCATCTTGATGTGATCAAAAGAACATGTAATTATAATGAAAAATATTCCATACAGAAAGAAATAATAAAAAATTTATCACTTTATGCTTTTACATTTAATATTTTCACTACACGGCGTCTCAGCCATGATACTTTAGCTGCACTGCCTCTTGTAACCTGAGCCCTCTTGACCTAGCTTGACCTCGGGTGATGACCGGGTCAAAGCAGAGCCTAAAGTCTTGCTCTCTCAACTCGCGTATTAGTTAAAGTTAATGATAATCTTTTTTTTTATTTCCTATCCTGCCAACTTAACTTGTACCTAAATGAAATATTTATATATTAAAGAAGAGAAGCAGCTGTGTTGTAGGAACAAAAAACTACAGAACTGAGATGTATAGTTTTATTATAGATTACCCGTAAACAGGGCACTTTTTCTACAGAGTTAAGGACGAAATTGATAATTAAATCTTGCAATTATAACAAAACCTGCCGATGAAAGTTTTAGAAATTTAGATGTGTAATAGACAACATATTCAACATTAAACTCACCAAAAATTAGGCTGTTGACACAAAAAGTTTCTGAGTTATTCCAGTAAACAGTACTTGGGGTGTAATTATACTCCGTTATTTGGCACAGATTTACAGGATGTTTGTGTTGAGAGTTTCCTGCTTACAATTTTCGAATGGTATGCATCCTTTTCAGGATGGTGTGAAAATAAATAATAATATCTTATCACAGTCGCGATTTTTTAATGAATAAATTAATAAGTCAGGTGCGATGGGATTTTATATATATATATATATATATATATATAAATAAGTTAATCAGGCGCAATGGTTGAATAAATAAATAAATGTACAGGATAAAATAAATATATATCACAGTCAGGTGTCTTCGCATCGAAGAGCTGGAGCAATTTGCAATAAATGGGCAGACAAAATGTGTTTCAATCTGTCTAGTTCGTTTGGGATACCAAAGGCCCGTTCTCTCTCTAATTTCGACATTGCCTGATGGTTCAGCTGTGTTCCTTGCTCTCCCAGGAGCCCCAACCCGAATGTTTGTTGTCTAATGTATGGGATGCAATGTTTCTCTAATAGATGCTGTTTGGGGATTACTTTTTGGGAAAATGTTTTTCTGTAGATGGACATGTAGGTGTCTATAGAAGATTGAATGTCTGGTAAATAACTATGTTCAATGGGTTTTGTGTGAGAAATTGCTTTGTGAACATTGCTGAGAGCTGTGTTTAAGCTGTTGAAATGTAACTGAATTAAGTGTGCTTCGTCAACTATGATTGGATCGTAAGTGCATGCTTGAGTCTGTGTGACTATCTTATTTGTGAGGTCCCTGTAGACACTGGGGTGTAAGTATTTATGACAGTGGTTAGTTTTGTGTCCATCTACAAATGGGCACCATTAATTTTGTCTTTATTTAAGCTGTACACCGCACGAGCGTTTTGAATAGAAATGTCACTGTATCTCTTTTTTAGATTCTTTATGCTTGAGTAGCACTTGACACACGAGTACTGTGAATGAGTGTCTTCAATGTCATTTTTAATGTTCAGATCGTAAATTAAGAAAATATCTCCAGAAAGAGCAGAACACAAGTGGCTCCTACTATTGTGCTTTTGTTGTTTTCTCGTCACACGCAATCTAGCACATATACGACACAGACCGTTAACATTGTTTATATGAGTCTCTCTGGAGTCTTCCATAGTTGGTAAAAGCCTTTATTTAAAAAGTTAAATTAGTTTATAAGATATGCTGTCAACAGAAAAAAAATTACATCTTCGTAAAGCTATTATTTTGAATTTTCCTATGGCTGAGAAACAAAGTTTATTCATCGTGTGGAATTTTTATAATTAGCCTTACAACTTACTTAATTATGTTTTCAATATTCAGTTTAAAAAAATATATACTCCTAATTCATGAACATCTCACACTCGCAATAATTAAGTTAGAATTATCAGATTTTCACGAATATATTGAGGAAAAACAGGGAGTTGTGGAGAAAAAACAAATATAATCCAGTCTTGAGTAGTTGCAAAGCAAGAACTGATTAAAATGCCGAAAAATTGCATGGTTTTATTGATAACCGGCCGAGACATGCAGCACCAAGCTATAACAGTCGGGCCGTGCACCTGACCTCAGGTCACCTGTCAAGGCGGCACTGATTTATGGCAGTAGGGCCATCTCTAGCGCTCAACTAAAGTAGAGCGAAGAAATAGAATTTGCTACGCCGTGACTAAGAGGATTACGTCTAGTGTAGAGATCCATCATGAGTTGTAGAACCAAATGAAATATCACTGGTGGGCTTGACTCAAAGCTAGAGTTGATTTGTCTAGTAATGGCTATTAATTGTCTCATATTCATAAGTTTCTCTTCGAGTCTTACTCAGGTAAATTTTTTTAATTAACTAAAAACTGGCTTTTCAATCACCTACTTTCACTCTGTCAGTGGCGTTTCTTTTTTTTTTAAATGTATTTTGAAAATTTGTAATATTAAAAACAAAAGTAATCAAGACATATCTATGAAATTTGGTACGCATATTTAGATCTGTTATGTGTGAAAGTTTCAAGTATTTTTGTCCATTGGTTTCTTTTTCATGCAGCTTTTACTGAAGCCTGTAATTTGTGTTTCAAAACTTTTTTGTGTCAACTTTTCAATTTGCAATCTACAAAAAATGTATCGGGAAACCCAAAACACCTTAGTTAAGGATGTAAATGTGTGCAATAGTCTGAGTGCACTCGCTTGATAAGCTAGTCAGACATAGTTCTTATGGGTGTGGTACACCTTAAAACAAAGCATAATAAAGAGGCAGGCACCACCTAAACCAATAGGTTATCTTTTCCACTTCTAGGATTTGGTAGCTCCTGGTACAGAGGGCCCCTTGTTTTAAATTTCAGCACATACCTTGCATGTTCAAGCAAGATGAAGCCTCTTTTCAGTGCTGGGTATCCAGCCTGGGAAGTGTCGCTCCTGCAGATGCTTGTTTCGTTGTTTGGTGTTGCCATAGCAGTGTTTGTGTCCAGTTCTTCTTTGCAAGTTGAAAGAAAGGACTAACCAGCTTAGTACACATTTTTTTCAAAAAGACCTTTAGCCTCATAGATCACTCACTTTTTGATGCAAGGTACTTGGTGTATAGAATATTACTTTGGATAAGGCACATTGAAAAGAGATGAAAACAAATTTTTCTCCACTACTTGACAGTGTGTTGCTGCATAGAGAAATCGGCCACGAGCTGGTCGGTCAACACCCGCCATGTTGAGTATGTAATCTTGCACTGCCATCCGTTTCACTTTCTCAGTAGAGCAAGTTTGGGTCATGCATTATTGTCAGGGACAAGTTTCTTGTATTGCCAGCAGCATGCAATCAGCCGACCACGTCGTCAATTGTAACCTGACCCTGGGGAAGTGAGCTTAGATTCTTTAGTTCCTTAGACATTGGCTTTCTGTTTTGCCTGACATGATTCCTTGATCAATCAGGGCTTGTGACAACTATAGACTTGTGTGATAGTATATAGGATGAAGCCCTTTGGCAGAAGTGGTTCCATTATGTACAAGCATACATCTGTTAATTTGTTGCTAATACCTGGCATGTCAGTGCAGATTTCAAAAGAGTATATACACCCAGATGAGCTCTTATCCAGCTCATACAACTTTATTACCCACTCATCAAGCTTGTCCTTCCTGTTAACTCGAAACCACAAATGTTCTCTCCAGAGACATATGGCTTCGTCTGTGGCCATTTTTCTGTCTGGGGTGTAAAGTTCTTTGATTCCCCTTCAGGTGATTGACTGGTGGTCTTAGTTTGTGAATAATTTGTGAATGGTGTCATTATTGGGAGAGTCTCTTGGGAGGAAGTTAGCATTGTTATTTAGATGAAGCATGAGAGGAATTTGCACGAATCAGCTGTTGTACATAATTCTGCAGTCCACTGAATAATCATGTCATGTGATCATAACTAAAAGTCTGTGATAATCACTAAATTACTATTTCTTTCTTCAAAATAATGTTAACTGCACTCACCTGAATTTCTTTCACCACACGCTGCGGTCCTATGTTGATGAGATAAAAGAAATTGAAGTTGTATCCCATCAAGAGCAGTGGCCACAGAATGACAAGGCAAAAAAGACAGATAAGGACAAATGTCTGAATTTGAAGAGGCAAGCCTTTGAGTAGTCCAACTAGAAAGTTTCTGATCCCTTGTCCAATCAGCTCCATGGGTGTAACGACTGTCTTTACCACAGCAACAGCAAGAGCCTGAGAGATCACATATATGTTACAATTTAAAGCCTTGTCAACATTATAATTGGGTATTTCATATAAAATAAGAACTCTTACCAAAAAAACAAAAACAAAAAAAAAAAAACCTACACTATGAAGGTGACATTAGTTTAACAGCATTGACATGTAACTTACATCTAGACCTTCGTTAGATGGAATGATCAAAATCATAGATCTTGTGCAGAAAGAAAAATATAAGCTCCAAATAAGAAATCTTAAACTTGATCTAGATCTAGATCTGGTTTAAGGTTACTCATTTTTACTTCTAGAGACATAAGAAAAGAGTGTATTGTCAAACATCTTGATTTATTCTAGTTCTATTTAGGATTTCTCAATCGATTTTGATAACAAGATCTAGATGAAAAAAAGAAACTGTCTGTGATAGATATTAGAAAATGAAAAAAAAAATAATTCTTTATTGGTAATAACAGTGAAGTCTGGATGTGTTGATGGAGAGACTGTGAAGTGCAGATGAATAATTGAGGCAGTTAACAACTTGGCACAATCAATATTCTCTATGATTCCAACTAAAACCAATTTCGATACTAAACTCATAATATAATGGAATATAAAAAATCTGATATTAATATATATATTTTCCCAATTTATCCTTTTGCCCAAGCTATCTCCCAATCTTTTTAAATTTTTTTTTTATAACCTTGGAGGTGAAAATTGAAACATATTCTATCCATTTGGAAAATTGAAAAAGGACCACACTTCAATAAAAATTCAGAATGAATGACAGGTCTGCCTCCCCAATCCCTACTATCTACCCCTTTGCAACAAACCCATCTCTAAATTACCTGCAAGGGATTTACTGTGACCAAAGGATTGACAAGCATTGCCTCCATGAACTCCTTACACTCATCATCTTCAAAGGTAAAATGTGATGTAACATATGTGAAGATTCTCTCCCACACACTCATCTTTTCAGCTTCCAGGCAATGCTTTCTGACAGAATTCCTTAAGAGCTTCTCTTGTTCTGCCACTTTTCCCTGGTTAAGAATATCAACTTGAGATGATTTCAATTGTGAACTAAATAGATAAGAACTCATTGTAGTACAATTAGATTTTTCAGCACTTTTCACTCTGTTTTAAAGTTTGACTTAGCAGTACACTTAATTTAAATACTAAAAGAAAAAAAAACATTAATTTAGAGTAAAAGCAAAGATCTTTTGGCACATGCAGGCTCAACTTGGTTGGGGTTCAAAGTTTTAATCAACTTAGCTGTACATAATACTCAAGGGTCATAGCATACCAAATTTCCAATCACCAATTATCATCGTCGGCGCGGTGAAATAAAATTTTTTAAATAATACCAGTAGTTTAGAGTAAACAAAATAGCAGATTTGGATATCATTCCTATTCCAAAAAGTAAGAATTCAAAGTAAATAGTTTTGAAAATTCATATTTTGTATGGAAATGACTATGCACTGTCAAAGTCATGAGCAATTCACTTTTACTTGGATTATTTCATTCATGGGCTTAGGGCAGAGCAGAAAACCTAATTATCCTTCTTCTACTAAGTGCCCTTCTCACTTTCAGAATTAAGGGTAGACGAAAGCTTGGGTTTTTTAAAACTCCAATGAGGCAACAATTGTTGCTTCATCAAAGGTCTTTTCTGAGCCTTACTTATCTTGCTTTTTACACTGGTGTCACTTCCATGAATTTTTATTGTACTAATACTGCTTCAATCATTTGCATTTGATTGTCTTGGAGTGTCAAATGAGATTATGTCCACAACTTTTAGTTTACTAGTACATGCACTTTCATGATCTTTGACTTATGTTTGTTGATTGGACAAAATGCTATTTCACTTTCTTGTTTTTCCCCTCTTTAGTTACTTTTTGGCGAGCATTGATATGTTTGGCCAGGATTTGTTTCTTGGTTTTAATTTCTATCTTTTTCGCAGCTGCTAAAGTAAGAGTTTATTTCACTTTCTGTGTCAACTTTTTCTTTTTGGAAAGGACATGTGAATATCTAATTTTCCTTAAAATAGTTGACCACAAATAGGGTCTGAAAGGGGGTTTTGTCTTTCAAAATATTTGATGCTAGAAAGCCCACTCCTACTCTTACCTGAATGTCTGAATAGCTCTGGGCATGGTGATATTTAAATTGACTGTTTGTTTAGTAATTATCCGAGATAATTAATGCGTGTGATTGTGCAGTTAGATGCAATGGAGGTCAGAAAAACCTAGTTAGTCATTAGTTGTAACGAACTGACATGATTGTATTAATTGCTAGAGCATCAACCAAGCTATGTCTGTAAATAAATGGACATCTTTTAGGTTTCTCCTATAATCATATGCAGAGACTCTGCCAATCTCTCATGTCTCATCAAAATTTTGCAGCTCCTCAAGCTAAACTAGGGGCGTCTGGAAGGAAAAAAAAAAAAAACTGAAAAAAAAGTGTGGGCCTGCCGTACGAATAGAAAAAACTAGACAGGGTTTTGGCCGAATGTGTATAAGCCTATTGGATTTCATTTTTCCCCTCCCTCTCGATCTCGATCTCTAGGTCTATCAAATTAGATGATATATGTCCACCAATTAAATGGCTTCAGGTTAAACTTTTTTTTTCTGCGGGAAAAAAACATTTCCAGCACAAAACTGAATTCAAAACTGCTAAGAGCAAAACTCCACTAAGTTGCAAACTGTTCATTTGATGATTTTTTTTTTATAATTTATATTTTAAATTAAATTAGCTATAAAAACGGACTTTTTCACCCCAAATTTTATGTAATGTCCCACATTCAATTCATCAAAATGACTCATGCATTATTCACCCTTGATGTGTCAAATTAAATGATTTAGAACAATGTTTTCACAGCTTTGCCCTCTACATTCAAAACTTACTTGATACATTTCCACCATAGTCATTACAACACTAATGAGAAAAATGACAATGAGTAATCGCCAAATCAACTCTTTTGAATAACGCAAATGGCTGATAGCCACAACCAGCAATAGACAGGATATAATCAGTACTGTTATCTGGAGATTAGAAAAGAAGCTTATAAGATTAAAAAAAACATGTGAAAGGTAAAAAAAATAGATAGATACATGTATGTCTTTATGGTCTAATTACAATGAACATCAAAATTATATGGTCCAAGCATTGGGAGTAAGCCTAAATAAAAATTTTTGTCCTACAATATTTTTCTTTTTCATGAAAAAATACAAAAACAAAACAAAAGTAAAATATGTTTGAATGCAAAATTTTTTTTAGATCTGTAGAATTTTGATTTCACGGTGTTTCACAGTGTTTATATCGTGGTTTTTTTCTTGGTAGGCAGCTCTCTGAACTTCTATTCTTATTTATTCTTCACATAAAATTTATGCAGTTCACAAAATCCGATCCTTTTCTGAAGTTCATCTACCATGCTGTACAGCTTAGAATAAAGGCGTGAGAAATGGGGTTAGTAATTGTTTGCAAATGTTAATTTTGTAAAAAAATTTTAGATATCTTTAAGTTTAAAAAGGTAGCATAATTGTAAACCCGTTTTTGTCATGCTCATTTAAATAACAAGACCCAATATGTTTGCTAAATATCTTACATTGTATTTATATAAAAATTCTCATACCAACTACACATTCCTGTTTGCAAAGACCCTACATCATAACGCTAATGAGTACCCTACTGCAGAATATATACCAGGGCATATTTTCCCACTTCATTCTTAAATAAAGGCCTGATGGCATGCATTCATGATATTTTTATTGGTCCTCTGAATATCACATAAAAAAATATCAAAATAAACAAGCCTGCTTTGCCAGTGAACTCAGCTGTGCAAAATGGCAAGTGACTTAAAATCTAAATTCAAAATATCAAACCACATTCTTCTCTGAAAAGACCTTGAATGACTTAAAAAATAGAAAGTTTGCAAGAGGGTTCCTCAAATATCAATTAGGTCATACGTGTGCCATCATGGAAAAAGAAAGCCCAAGCTTGTCCTCCAACCAGTAAAAGCGAGAAAAGCCAGACTTCTGTGCCACTGGCTTAGCATACTGCATGGAAGTGGTAAGTGTCTCATACACAGCGTGAAAATCAGAATTGATGCCTTCACCAAATTTTCGCAGCTTTGTTAAGCCATGATAAGTTGCACTCACACGCAAGTCTAGCAATGTAGGGTGACTTGTTGAACCGATCTGTATATTTCATTGAAGACAAAGTATTGAAAAATGACAAAGTTTCTCCAACTGCACCCACATCATTGGCTCTTACAGACAGGCTGTTTTTACAAATGCTATTTCAACCACAATTTTGTCAATAGAAAGACTTTTCAAATAGGGCATGGTTTTTGTAATGGTAATTCACTTTTTTTGTCATCAGGAGATATTTGACAAAAATGTAACTGTGTTCAATCTGTTCTTTTTTTCTATTTGAAACTATTATCACAGTATTGGTACTGCATTTCAACTTTTTTCTAACTGAAAGAGTTTTGGAAATCATAAATTTCTCTTACAAAACAATTTTAATAAATGGAATCTCTTAAAGCATACTTTTGTGTGATTCAAAAAGAATTTCAATTTTATCCCTAAAAAATACATCTTCTTTGAGGAGAGCCAATATGTTTCATATATAGGCCTATATATATATATATATATATATATATTAAATAAAAACATGTGAAAACAGAATTGTGTTAAAATAAGATCATTGGCTGATAACATTTTTAAAACAAAATCAAAAGGTCATATTTATAAAATTTAAAATAAAAAAGAAGACAAAGCTACTTGTCATTCATAACTTACTGTGGATTCCATAAGCTGGACAAGTGACATACAATACTGTCTGAGCAGCAAGATGCCCGTTTCATGTAATTCTTTATGTTTTGAACACACATCCTCAGTGGCTTCACCAAATGGTGGAGATTTTTCACATGAGCTTTCACCATCAGTTTTCTTGTCATGAGAAGACTGTTGAGAACCTGCCTAGAAAAAGAAACACAACAGCCTGGGTTTTAGGAACCTCAAAACATGTAGCACAAATGATCAAATTGGTCACACATTGGCTACAGTGAATCTTTGCTATCATGATAGAGAGATGGATCAAATTCATGTTTTACTCAAACAATGTTTTAAAAATTTATTCAAAGTTCAAAATTCAGCAAATTGGTTAGTCGCTGAAGATGCTGCAGTGAAGCAAAGAAAATACTGTTGATTATTTTATAACCAAGAAGAAAAAATTCTTTTTTTTAATCCTCCTTTTTAGAACTGAGGTGTTAAAGCTATTGACTGTCAGTAATATGATCCCACAAAAAAGCAATATTATTATTAAATCAATCTTATCTTTTTTTTAAATGAACTGTCTAAATATAAAAAAAAATAAAATTGTGAGATGAAAGAAAAAGGAAAAGTTATAGGCTATTCAAATAAAATACCCCTACACCTTCATTATTTAATGAATGTGGAAGATGAAAAAATAAAAAAAATTAAGATGACTTAAATAGAAAGTGATAAAAGGACAGGAAAATTTAGAGCAAATGATATAAACAAGAACTTTTTTAAAAATTTTCCTATAGTACCAACTACATTGCCAAACCACTTGACCAGTGACTGACTAATTTCTAAGTAGCCATTTTAACCACCTGCCTCTTAAAAAACACAATTTAGAAGTCTAGACTCTCCTTCCCATATAGGTGTTTCCTTGGTAAATCCAACACATGAAGTGCGACACATAAATGATGAACTTAGCCTTAAGCAGATTTATACTGTATTGTTTAAAAATGTTATTGAGATAAACACCTATGACTTGCTCTCAAATGCAGTTTGAGCAACAATTTATCTACCATTTGTTCAAAGTTTAATATTTCTTTCAGTTCCATTTCTGTTTTGGTGGGCTTAAGTTGGTTGTTGCTTCACTGCTATCCATTTTATTTCATGAGTGATTATCAATTAGCTTACTTTATAACTCTCTGGACCAGAATTTCGCTGTTCTGCTTCTATTATTGGAAGACAGATTATGGCTATGTTACATTACATTTCTTATAATTTTATATGTCAACTATTTTTTTATTCAAATTATAAGGATAAGCCTCAAGCCATGAGAGGAAATTTGGTGCTTTTTAAAATGTACTTTAAGGCAAAAATCACTGGATACAAAATGCACATACGTGTATTCAGTAATCAGTATAAAGAAAAACATACCTTATCTTTCATACGCATATTGACACCATCGAAGTTTAGCATATCCAATGGATCAATGAAATCTTCACCATTAGAAGACTCTGCCACCACCATGAAACTTGTAATGTAGATAACATAGGTACAGAGAATCCACCACCCAGCTAAATTGAGTTTTGCCATTCTCACTTAAAACTTTGATCTGAAAAATACAAAAGTAGTAGGTACAGCTTGCAAATATATTTGTTAATTGTATGATGACCTTTACTCAATTCAGCTAAAAGTAATGGCAAAGTCAGTTCTTTTGCTCTTTTTGAAAGATACATGTCAAGTAGGTGAAATAACCTTAATAGCTCAAAATTCTTATGTTGCCCCTCGGAGTCCAGAAAATCTGAGGTCATATAAGGTAGAAATTTTTTTCCACAGGTGTGACTTATTTAGCATGGGCCAGTTGCTAAGCTGTGCTGTTCTTGATATGATCTTGTGTTGATTGTGAATTTTAAGGATTCAAATCTGTGTAAGTTCTTTTTGCTTAAAGCATGAAATTCAATCAAAATTAGTTTTCAAGATCATCAACCTCAAAAGGAAGTGTAAACGACAAATCTGTGAAGGACAAAATGGGTGTATTATCTGCTTATATGATCAGGATGGCTAAATATCTCTGCGAAGAATTTGAGTAGGCCAAAAAATAATACATTAGTTGCATTTTGTGCTGGTTCTTGATTCATTATAGATGATTTTCTTGCATGTATTCCATTTTGGTTTCTTTTTCAATGATTCAAAATTTCTTTTCAAATATGTATACATGGGAATAATGCTACTTATTTGCAATGTCTTGATAACTGGGGATAGACGGATCTTTTTCAATGCAATTCACTACAAGTCTTGTATCTTTTCTTCCTCTACTAGTCCTAAATAGATCTTTGGTTGACAAAACGATCCCTACCGAGACAATGATGACCCAATCAAGACTTAATGATTCTATCATTATCAAATACTCTTTAGTCCAATTAGAAATAAGGAAGAAGGTCTCCTATTTGAATCTTTTTAAGAAATAAATTGATCGATTGATTATCACACTTATAAGTAGCTCAGCATATGGTTGCTGTAAAGAACTCCGTGCATCCCATACAATTATGTTCTCCATATTTGTATCTTCCATCCTGTTTCTGTATTTTAAGACTAAAAATGTGGTTGCTTCTTACTTTCTGTTTATCTCATACTCAATCGCAATCTATCTTTCTGGGTTCTTAGATTTCAATTCTCCAGTTGCATGTCTATCATTGTGTTAACTCCTCTGTCTTTGAAGAATGAGGACTGTTTTTTGGTCTAGGTCTTGAAAAGATGTGTTTAAATGTTTATTGTGTTTTTGTTTCCTGCCATTGGCCAAAATAGATTTTCAAAATAAATCCATCTACACTTCTTTTTTAGCTTAAAAAGAATTAAAATCTACTGCAAGACCAGTTTAAAAGTGTTATCCTCCCACCTAATTTAGATATGTTGCAAAGTACATGTAATATACAAAATCTGCCTAGTCTTCCATTTTTAAAAGACATGACAAATGACTTCTGATAGTGCATGAAAAAGTATTTCTTCTTTTATAATCCTTTCATTTGTATCATACATTTTGATTGGCATAGAGTTTTTTGTTGTTCTCCTGATTTTTCTACATATGCCTTCTTGTTCCCCTTTATCCATGAATAACATCTTTTTTTTTTTTATGGGCAGTTTGTGTTAACATACATCAGTAACACCTCTTTGACAGAAAAAAAAATGCTCTTTTATTTTGAAGTGATTCCTTCTAGTGTTTAAGTCATTTCCAGGGTGCTTCAATAAATCCTCAATGAGTTAATAATTGTGCCTCTTTGTTTCTTGATGTAACATTCTCTTCCCTACGGATAGTGGAATTGTTTCTGTGACACTTCTTTTCTTCTTCAATTTTTTCACTGTAAGTCATCTTCAAAGCAGAGAGCCCATCTGCATCACAGCACCTGCCAGGTAAAATAGAGACAGAACACCATAATTTTTCTAGGAAACTTCACTTGCAATAGTTTTACACCTTTCGTCTATGGGGACATTGTCTATCTACTTTTCTCTCTAGTATTAATATGATCCCATGATTTCATAATACTTAATATTCTAAAACATTCAGGTCTGCTTAAGTCAAACTGCCTGGGAATTTTAAAGCTTCAAAAATCTTGTTTTAGAACAATAGAACACAAAATTTACATACATGTAAATTGTATTGTGGGACTCATAGATACATATAATCCTACAAGAGATGAGGCTTGCTTTCTTTGACTGATCATTCATCAACAATAAGATGAGATCTACCTTGCACTGATCCATAATGATGATATGTTTCTATATTATTGGCCAGAATCTCCTGCTGAGCTGTGCTATAGTGGTCTTGAAATGAGTCAAGCTTTTCAGTTTCACATACACTCATTATCACTTAAACGGAAATTGAGCTTCATGAGTTATTGTGCCAGTGGAGATTCTTTCTACTGAACTCATTCATACTTTTTGCAATCTCGCTACTTGTTTATTTTGTCATTCAAACTTTTTTAACAAATAACTACAGCCCACCCAGATGGAACCATACTATTTGGACTATTAGAGGTATATTGGCCTGCAATGAAATTTGAAATAACTTTAATGCCTTAACTATGGATTTGATGGCATCTTGTTATTGATCCTTCTTTTTAAGTGGTGCTTGACACTATTCTTGGTGTAGAACAATTCAAAACATTGATTTGTACAGAGCCCAACATTACAACTTGAGCATTCGTAGCGAGATCTCCGGCGTTTGCCTGAGCCTGAGCAGACGACACAGTCTCTTTGTGGATGTCGTGTTTTTGCACCCTTCTTAGCTTGAACTAGGCGTGGAAAATGCCGGGCTGTCAGTCGCATAAGTACCGTCTCACCAACATTCTTAAAAGCCTGAGGTACATCAATAGGAGCCCAAGCAACTAATTGCATAGCCAAGTCTCGATGAAACAGTCGATGTGTAAGGGAATTTCCAATGACGACTGTTTTCTTATGGAGGATGAAAGCATTAAGTATAGCAAGCATATACAAATGAAAGAAAGCTTTTTTCCACCACTTAAGTGTTCTCCTTTTAAAGGCATTGTAAGAAACCATCTGATCATTGCAGCGCACTGCCCCCATGAACTTGTTGTAATCTTCAACAGCTCTCAATTTGGTGATGGGTTTTTGAGTGTGAGGATTCTTACTGCCCGTGTCAATCATGCTGTCATTATATGCAGTTGTCAAGATATTCAATTCCTGGAAGTCTCTATACCGCAGCAGATTCAATGTGTCGTTGGTGATAGATGAAATTGGAACATCAGAGTTTTTCAGATGTATCAAAAGGCTGTTGGGTAGGCCTTTCAGTCTATTTAACCTTATAGAGCCACAAGCAAGAGTATTCTTCTGTTTCAGGTGAGTAAACAGCTGGGGGCTTGAATAGAAGTCATCCACATACAAAGTACGCCCAGCATCCATGTAAGCCTCTCCACAAGTTCAAAGGTGGCACCATAGTTGGAGTAGGGCCTTTCTACGGTATTAAATTCTAGATTACAATAGTAACTTGACTCACTATCACACAGCTCATAGACTTTTATACCCTGCTTTACAGGGTTGTTTGAGGCACATACTCGAAATGCAACTGGCCCTTTCCAAGCAATCATGGACTCATCTATGGCAATATGGGCTCCAGGAACATATACACGCTTTAAGTTAGCTGTAAGACTGTCAACAAAACTACGAATTTTGAAAATAGGGTCATAGTTTGGGCTGCCACTATCAAGCTGCTGCTCGTTGTTTGATAGGTGAAGGAAGCGGAGGATAATAAGGAACTGAAAAAAAGTAGGTCACATACTGGATGAGAACTCCAATATTCCTGAAGATCATCCACAACAATCAGGCCCATGGCAATGATAAGGCCAAAAAAGGTTCTCATCTCAGCCATCGTGACATCTTCCCAGTGTTTGAATCTGGAACTCCCAGAAAGTTTTCCACCCACCAGTGATGCAGCAGCTTATCGATTAGTTTCTATAACAATGGAAGACATCATATCTTCGTCAATCAGGAGGTTGAGGAACCCCAGAGGTGAGGTATCCTCAGGTTTGACTGCGATTCCTGAGACATTAGTGAAGCTTGGCTTCTCAGGCATTGATGTTCCTACTTTCCACTCCCTAGCTCTGTACTCCACTTAGTAGCATCTTCCTCCTTTGCATTGCCATCCTTTTCTTCCTCATCATGTCCATCACTGCGTTCATCACTCTCATATTCTTGGGGCTGTTTTTCCCAGTGTACCGAGATTGCTACTCTATTTTCCTGAGGTATTGGCTTCTCGTTATCTTCTATGTCAGAGTCTTGGTTACTGAAAAACTCAGCAACTAAGCCTTGCTCTTCCCTGGCAGTAGTTAAATCATGGTCAAAGATAAAAGGATCTGCCACATCCAGGTACACATGTGCTTTAGGCAGTATATCTTGGCTTGTACATGGCTGGGACTCCATTCTCTTAGAAGAGAAGGTTAGACATCAAATGAAAATGTAGAAAGGAAGAAAAAAAAAGGATTCAAATATCTGGAGAACTTTAGACTACGAAACAATCTTTAAAAAAAATATATTTTTCAGAATGTCTAAGGCTGTAACAATTTATATAAAAGATTAAAAAATTGCAGTAATTATTAATAATAGTTTTTGTTGTTGAAATGTTGACAATCTTATCATCCACAAATTATATTTTTCTGGTCCCAGCTATGAAAAGACTAATCATTTCACAGTAGTAGTAGATGAATAAGCTTGAGGGAGTTGAGGGTCTCTTATCTCCCAAATTTACCAGCTATTGATCTTTGCAGCAAACCTTGGATATGACAAGAAAATCAATTCTTCCCGCTTTTGCCTTCCTAATTAAAAGAACTGGACTACTCAACATCAGGCCCATCGAAATCTAGGACTAGGAGAGCTTTGATCATTTTAGCAGACAAGTTGTACAGACCATAAGCAACACTTTATCTGACCCTAACATGTACAATCATCTATTCACAGAGGCAGTCATAAACATGAACACAAAGGGCAAGAATTTTTAAAAGCTTGTAAGTAAGTGTGTCAGTAAAGATGTTTCCATATTTAGTTGGAAGGGATTTTGGAAATACTTTCTTTTGGACAACCCGGTCCTAGGGTGATACTAGCCAGCACTCTAAGGTTTACAGCTGAATAAGAGGGAAATCTCTTTGATCATGCAGTATCTTGGTTCCCTGACTAATGATAACTCTTCCAACTTGATTGTTGAACAGCTATTCCACATAGAAGAGTTCATTTATAGAAGCTGAACTACTACTGATCTGAGCACTTCTGTAACCGGTCCACAAAGTTTTTAAAAACTTTTATGTACACATAATAATATTGCCATTCATTTGCAGCTGTTTGAGATGTTTATCCTTTTCCGTTCAAGAAAATTGAGTGTGAGATATTTTTTTTTTGCTGAAATCATCAAAATTTTATAAAAGAGGTAAACACTAAAATAAACGCACATCCTCTGGTTAAAATAGCTGGCCATGAAATGTAGAATCATTAGAGCTTTTGTTTTGTGGTCTTAGTAGGGGAAGTTTGAATTCATGAATAAGAAAACACAATTTTTTGTTAAACTGAACATCTAAGCTGAAATACTCTTGTAAAGTTGTCAGTCAATCGAACTTCACTGATAATACACAAACCTCAAGATCTGAAAAGATTAATGAAAGGTGTGAAATTTGGTTCCAACCTAAATTTTGCCTCACAGTATTCTCAAGTCTCAGCTATAGAATTTTGGAAAATACAAAGAAATACAAATTCATCCATTGATGCTGTATATGGGACTCCTAGAGGCTTGGGGTAATTTAAAACTTACAATTTCAACAACATCATGCAGTTGCTGTTTTGTCTCTTTTTTTTATAAGTTGTAGGCTAACTACTCTGAAAACTTTGACATGTTTGTCAAAATTTTAAAAACAAACCTAAAATATGTTGGTGTTATTTTAGTCATGCCCTTTTTATTTGAATAAAAGACCAAAATTATGTGTACCTGTGGAATCATTTTGTGTCAGAAAATGTAACAATTATCGAGTGTAAATGTAAACTGAGTGTAAACTGACAAGCAAGCATAAAAATTGCTTAACACTTAAGCTCTCACTTTAAAACACACCAATTCTGCTCGTGCCGTAAAAAAATATGACTAAATTTGATGCATAAATTAGAGCTGAGATTGCAAGTTTTCATAACAAACATTACAGGCGCTGATTGTTTTTGATGTGTCAAACTGTTGATCAAACACACTCCATAGTTTATTACAAGGCGTCAAGAGTGTGTCAATAGCTGTATACCAAAAGCAAATGGTTCTGTGATTAGTGTGCAGTTCCATCATTTATAAACAGTAGGAAAACCACCTGTCCATGACCTTGAAAGTCCATTATTACTGCTGAGATGAGAGAGCAGCAGTGTTTATTTAGTGATTTGTCACATTAATTTAAGCAAAGTTAAGCTTCTGTCTGCAGTCAAATTTATGCAAAGTCTATGTCTGATTAGTTAAGGTCAGAGCCAACGAGCAGCACTGAAATCAAACCGTCCAATGAACTGGCATGAGTTGCGATTGAAACTTCCCATGCACAAGTAAAGATTGTTACTCATTATTCATTTAAAAAAACTTTTACTGACAAAAAAAAAAGATTAAGCCATTTCATTTTTTAAATGTGATCTTTATGCACTCCTGGTCTTTCAACAATGAAAGACAAGTTTTTTTTCACTGACTAAGCTAGTTTTATTTTTTTTTACTAAGCGGGATAACCTTAGTCTACCTCTTTTTCATTTCATTTCAGAGAGAAGTGTGAAAGTTGAGTCAATTCAAATGGTGTCTCAAAAAGTAATATGTAACAATCATTATTTGAGATTCCTGTACATTGTTTGTCCGAAATAATGATTGCTTTTTTACGATCCCTCACCCCTCCCCCCGAAAAAACATTACTTTCCATGCCTTTGCTTACTTACTCACGTCCTATAGCATAATTGCTGGAGGATTGATGGATGCATTTGCAATTCATTTCAATTTTTACCATGTGGCTGCATGCTCTTAGCTTATATATATATATATATATATATATATATATATATATATATATATATCAAAACATTTACTCTCACTTAGAAACAAATGTAAATAGAATTAAATATCATCTTCCTACTTATAGTACAATAACATTTCTTACCCTGATACTTTTTAACAATCCTAGTACTGTGAGACTACCTTTCTAAAAGTAATGCTAAGTTTTACCTAGATTGATACCAGCTAATAAATATCATTACCAATTTAACAAAAATTAAAAGCAAGATATTTGAATTAAGGTACCAGGCCTAGGTATAATCTAGATCAAAACAGTGCCCTTATGTTTATTGACTAGTATATTACTGGTAACAATCGTTGATATGATTTTAATGACATGTATAAGATGTTTTGGACTGACTTAAAATTAAATATTAACATTCAGTCCTGCTGAGCGGAGGCTTGTTTGAAGTAGTGAAATAAAATGGTTCCAATTATCAGGGGTAAAGTAATGGTTAACTTTCTTTCACTTCTAAGGGCTTGCAATACTTGAACTAAGTTAATGAACCTGTCTCTTATAAGAACACAAATCTTGAGCACAAAAAGTAGTGGCAGTATTGTAAAAGGGTGCGACTCCAAAGCCCCGAAAAGTTTGCAAATGTTTAAAAAGAACAAAAGCGAATAAGTGCCACTAAATGACTATTTCCATCATTCATATCTTATTGCCACATGATGATGAGAGGAGAGGGAATGCTAAGAAACTTAACAGCGAAAAAAAAGCTTGGGAGACAAGCTCTAAATCATGTTGAAAGGCATTCCCAAAAGATTCACAAAGACGCTAGACAGGAATGTTGAGAAGGTGCCAAAATTTAACTCCAAGAGAAGAAAGAGGTCAAATTAGAGATATTTACTCAATGGGGAAATAAAGGAATTGATGAAAATTTTTGCTTGAGCTGGAGAATACGGCAGGAGAGATGATAAAGGGCTTAATGTGTTGCTCAACGAATTCAAGTCACATTTTTTCAAAGTAGCTGGTAATAACACAAATTTCTGAAAATCAAAGAAACTCTGAAAGATGGCCATTTTTGATGTTCACGGACACTAAGATGAGACTCAGTCTGTCAGTTAGTCAGCCATTCACCCTATTGTGACCTAATAACTACTTCAATTGTGTTGATGGCCATTCCCTGATTACCAAGTTCGTTTTAGAAATCAGTGATGACATGCAACACTATAGCCATACTAAGGAGTTATTTTCAATAAGGGATTCTATCATCTGAAGAAAAAAAAAATCAACTGCATCACACAGAGAACAGAGGGGTGTGGGGTACACTGAAATTAAGCAGTTTCATTTGCAAAAATAACATGATTGGGAGATCTCTGGAAAGGCACCATTTCGACCCTGGCCATGGAAATAACCTCTCTGATGGGGAAACTGTTGTAACAATTACACTAAATGCAGGGAGAACACAATGCTGAATTTTCAGGATCTACGAGTACAATATATAGTGTACAATGTCATTGACTAAGATGGGAGAAGCCAGTTACAATCACCAGCAGAGATTTCAAAAGGAGTCTTAAACAGAGGTGAACACTGTGAAAGGAAAACCGCAAGTTAACTCTTTGTATCTGGCTCGTGAGGCGGGTGAAAAGTACCATTTTTATGGCTCACCACACAGTGTGGCGCACAGACTAACATATATCCAATCCTCATTCAATAAAAACCAACCCAAGTTATAGAAATCAAATGTTGACATCACTCGCTTTCAGTTTGGAGCTTTTTTCAACATTGAGGGAAGAATTCGTCGTTTTAAGCCGTTTTTCTTTTGTATTGTTTACATTGTTGCTGGCCTGTTGTTGTGACATCTGATCCTAGTAAGCACTGACAATAGGCCTCAGCTCTGAATTGAATACAGTTATGGTGTAAAACGTATCACCCAAGCAGCCCCAAAGTTGGACCCAAAATTAGCTCCATATAATTGTGGATTTTGCCTCCCTAGACTAAGAATTAACTTCACTTAAAGGTTTTGATAGTTTGTCGTTGTAAGATTAATTTTGAAAATAACTTCAAGAACCAAAAGTACATATTTATACACGCCCATGATTCCCCAGATTTCCCTAAATTTCAATATTTTTTTTTTCAGACCTACATTTCTACTGGTTTTACTGACATTGCAAAAAAAAAAAAAAAAGACAAAAACAAAAAAAAAACGACCAATGGTCTGAAAATACCATTGATAGAAAAGGAGAACAAAAAAATCTTGTTGAAGGTTAATATCTGACTGAGTTAAGTTTATTTTAAAAACCAATGAAAGGTAGGCCTACATTTCACCAATAAAATTCTAAATTATATAAGTAAAAAAAGAAAGACGTACAAAATATTAAAAAAAAAAATAAAACAATATGAAATCAAGAGAATATTTAAGCATAACGAGAATTTTATCCTCAGCAAATATTACAGGGCGGCCAACTTAAATTTTTCTTTGATCTGTAATTATGGCAAAAAGTGTTTCGTTCCCTGCAAAGTAGCTGTAGCGAGAAGCCTCCAATTAACTTTCACTATTCCGATTCGCTAAATTTGTAAAGGTTTCATCCCTTGTTCATATTGCGGTCTTTGGATTTAACTAAGCTCCTGGTTTATCTTGCGATGGTTTCAGAGTAACTTACCAATCATGGGATTAGGACAAATCTTGGTCTCGATTCTCTTCTTTTTTTTTTTTTTTTTCAATTCAGAGATCCTAGATCTAGATCTAGAATCTACTTCAATTCAGAGATCCTAGATATAGAATCTAGATCTTGATGCAAATTCTAGATAACATCCGTTTAACAAAAAACTCGTTTGAAGACTGTGTCTTGTTCAGACGAAATTAAGGAAGTGTCCTCCGAGATGTGGGTCTTGATCTCTCTACACAGGGTGTTACACAAATTAAGGAAATCCTCAACAACCTGTGCGGTGTTACGTAGACAACAGAGTAGTATAAGATAGGTAGCACAGGATTTACCGATTTAGACCAAAGGGGACAAAGTACACCCGGAATTATTTCATAACAGGTATAAATCAAGATCCAATTGCTCCACAATGTACTAGAAGTTGTCGATATTTCTATCCCTACGGAGGATAGGAAAATTGTTGCAATTTACTAAGACTTAATCTAGATTTATTTCAAAATTTATATATATATATATATATATATATATATATATAAATATATATATTAAGGTATATAAAAATTTAGATATTTTTGCTGGTAAAAGTATAAGATGTATACAGGTGTGGATATTTTTTTTTTTATTATTACCAGTGCTTTTCTTCTCCTTCCTGAAGAAGGCTTCATCGGGTTGTTTTAGTAGCACTGCAACTACTATACCATACCGCTACACTAAAACTGCAACTACTAGAGTACTATTACTACTACTGCTGCTGCTGCTGCTGCTGCTGCTACTACTACTACTACTACTACTACTACTACTACTACTACTACTACTACTACTACTACTACTACTACTACTACTACTACTACTACTACTACTACTACTACTACTACTACTACTACTACTACTACTACTACTACTACTACTACTACTACAACTGATCTCAATAAGATGCAAGCCAACTTGATGCTCCTCTGATATATCTACCATACCAAAAGAAGGCTTCTGGTGGGAGAAGAATTGTGTACATTACTGAAGGCAAGAAACAGTAGATGCATAATCGAGTATCACTGCCGTGGCCCATCAACAGCCGTCTTCCCAATAATTATCCACTTATCATTTCCACAGAGGAGACTCTTAAAATCTTTAGTGAGTCAAGAAAACAAAAATCACAACTAGTCACATTGATCAAATTGCTGAGGACCTTAGTATCTAGAGGATCACCTCTCAAAATGCTAAGAGCTCATTTGAAGTGTCCTGAATAGAAGGTTTCCAAGAGAAGATGTGAAAAAGAGCATACTAGTTTGAAACAGCGCAAGAACTACCATACTGAGATAATCAAAGCTCTAATAATGGCGGCTGAAATCCCACAAAAGTACCATCAACCATCAGCACAATCTGCAGTCGAGTAAAACCACGAGTTTTTCTACAGTACTAGGCACATTAAAATCCATAGGATGCACTTTATATGTTAAATTTACAGGTTAAATTGTTGCCGATGTTAAGGAAATGATTAGTCTTTGCATAATTTGATTATCTGTGCATAGAAAATGGAAAATCAAAGCCCGATGAAACATTTCATGAAATAATGGCAGTTAATGCTTGATCCTACAATAGTTACTGAATAATACTTTTACATCGGAGACAAACGGAAGAAAATATTTTTTGAGGATCAAAGTGGATAACGAAAATAAATGTGGGCCACTGTGGCAGTTGTGATTGATTATTTAAGTACCTTGTTATGACCACTTTATTTACTTACTTATCCGAAGAGTAGCCGACCCTTTCTGCACCCACCTGTAATATAAGATATAAGATTAAAGAGTCTTTTAGTACACTTTTATGATCTTTTCAAGGAAAAATGAAACATGACTTCGAAAACAATCTTTAACCAACTTGCAAGGCAACAAAGTACACAAAAAGATCTCCGAATTATTTGCTAAAGACTTTTAGTTATGTATACAAGTATAATGGTATAAACACTAAATTGAAAGTTTTGAACACGAAAAAATAATCCTAAAAGTGATAAATCCAAATCACGCCTTCAATTTCAAAACACTTGATAGATGAGGAGATATTGAGAGCATTCTTAAGTTAATGATGTCTAAATTCTAATGAATCCAATTAGTAAAGCAAAAAAAAAAAAAAAAAAAAAAAAAAGAACTCTGTGAGAACAACTTGGCGGTGATAAAGGACTTGCGTATGTCTTTTAAAAAAGTGTGAATAAAAAAGCTGTGTGGGAACAGGGAGAAATTTTATTATTTTTTTAGAAAGAAAACCCATACAACTAACAATTTTAACATGTACAGACGTTTCACCTCATTTTACAAACACGTCAACTCTCCATTGTCTTAAATTTGCACCTATACTAAAAGTAGCTCTTTACATCTTCCCTCCCTGCCTCTCATGCCTTGTGCCTCTCCTTATTCATTAAAAAGGGGGAAAGCACCTTAAATTCCAACCACCAAACACAATACCTTTCACTAACCCCCATATCAACCAGCACGTGCTATAATGATAACCATCTCTGGTAATTGAACTGAACCTCGAAAAGTGCGGCACACTGCCCCTCTATCAACATATTGTTGTCCTGTCGGAGCCTAGCTCTCACTACTTTTATATAACACCTGTGAATGTCACTTTCTTTTCTCTATTTCAGATGCACTCACAATAAAGGTGAATGTTATATGTGCTAAATCATTAGTTGTATTGTTTATTTTCTTGTTCCGAAGTATTTAAGCTGTGGTGTACCCGTTGCCAGATTTTTTTTTTGTATTTAAAAACATTCCAAAAGAAATCTGCTTAGCCTCAAAGAAAAAGATAGGGAGAGGGAGAAAGAAAAAGAAAGAGAAAGAGAGAGAGGGAGAGATAAAAAGATAGAAGAAAGAGAGATAGAGTATGTGTCAGAGAGTAAGGTGTATGGATTGAGAGAAAAAGATGTTTCAACTCCATTTATTATGGATCCTGCGTCTCAGACGGGGTGTGACTGAAAACAAGTTGAAACATGTACCTCTCTCCTACTCTACTCTTGTAAAATTTCAGTCTTCAAAAAGCATCCAATACAGACGCCATCAAACATAGTTTTTATGACTATTTCGTAAAACTAATTTATACTATGTATGATTCATTGAACCATGGAAGCGTAAGTAATTTGTGGTAGATTAACAATGTTTTTTTCAATATACCATGGAACACATTAAAAAGGGGGAAAACACCTTAAATTCCAACCACCAAACACAATACCTTTCACTGATCCCCATACACAGTGTTGTTCATAGTCACGACCGATTACTATAAATATTCCTTTCTCAGCTCTTTTGTATTCAGAGTAAAACTCTTGTAAGACTTCCTTTTCCCCATCAGCTACCCATACAGCTAACAACATGGATAAGCTGCAACCCGTAAAACTCGCTAAAGTAAGTTATTTATCTTGTTTTATTGAGAATTTGTGTCCATTTCTTTTTAGGCCATCACAAATAATATACGGACAATCGGTGCTGAAAGTTAATTTCCATGTCATGAAAAGTGAAAGTCCTATAGCTTGTTATCGAAAATGGGTTACATCAAGTCAACCGTACTCAACGGTACCAATGGCCTGTTTAATTTCGCTTGAAAAAAAATTCATGACTTACAATCACTACTTCTACTTGTTAGATCTAATTAACATGTGAAATCAAAGAATTTAGAATTCAAGCACCATGCTTATGGATACTCCTTTGCTTATTGAGATATTCGTACGGCGATTACTGAAAGTACATTATGACATAAAAATGTATGACTAAGAACTAGATTTAGATCTAGATCAATTTTTACTTCTACACCCGCTCTCACCAGAGTGCTGTTTCTTGTCTTTCCGGTCGACCTTGACCGTGATCGTATTATAAGTGAAAGTAGTCCCGATTACGTAACTCTATGAAGGCGCAATTTTATGGAACATTGAAAAGATGGTATTAATAATAAAAAATTCGGGGGGGGGTGCTCCACCCCCAAAATATTAATTTTATAAAAAATCCCCCCCTCAACACCCCCCCCCCCCACAGTGAATGAAGCGACTTTCACTTAATAATACGATCAAATCAAGGTCAAGATGAACCGGAAAGACAAGAAACAGCACACAGTAAAAAAGAAAATAATAAATACAGCTCTTACCTTTACTCCGTCTCTGCTAGTTCGATCGTAAAAATGATAATGACTTAGCATCGTTATTATAAAATTCAGCAATAACTTGAAAATAATCAAAAGAACACTTATCACTAGCAGCCATGAAGAAAACACTTCAGATCAAAACACTTCAGCTGTTGAGCCTAATGAGTTTACAATGACAATGAAATGAAACAAAAGACATGCCTTTAATTGCGCATGCGCAAAGAGTAACTAAAAAGAAAGTAATACGCATGCGAGAAATACGGAAGTAATTAATATGCAAAAAGGCACCCACCTAAAGCAAATCAGTATGCCAAAGTAGGTTAAGAAAAGAGAAAAAATCCATATCAAAAAGTCATATATTTTAAAAACTATTCATTTGCGACGAATAAAACCTTCAAATTCGTTTTCAGCACATTGAAATCTAACAGAAAAACATCATTACAAATGCCAATGCGAGACGGGTGTACAGGTAAAAAAATAACATCTAGATCTAGATCTAAATGTAGGCCTAGATCTAATCATTCAGATGAAGCTTAAATGCATGTAAAATCTTTGAAGTAAGAAAAATATCAAGAAAACCCACGGATTATTAAAGATAACTTAGTTGTGAAAGCTATTGTGGGAGGGGCGAGGATGGCCCGGTGGCTTTCAATGCTCAACGACACAGCTTAGGGTTCTTATTTTGGATGGTTAAGTGTTCTTTCACTCTCTATCTTCTCATCTCTCATGGAATGAAGGCAGGAGGCAGTGTCTATAGCTTTATTCATTCATTCATTAAAGGCAAATTTATGCTTAAGAAGGTACAGGAAGACTCCTGAGATGAACATTAAACTCAGACATAATCAATGTATTTTAACATGTTCACATGATAATGAAATGTGTCACGACATAGTTTTGCTATCTTCGTTATGTTTAGAAATGCAATGCGATTCAGTGAAACAAATTACTACAAGGAACATAATAGATAATATTAATACAACATAACAGGACTCATTCCTCCATTAATGTATGGAATTATACACTGATAAACAGACGGATGTAAATTGGTAAGTAGGTTAGTGAATATACTATTTTTCCGTCTCTTACTTGTTTCTCTCTCTCTCTCTCTCTCTCTCTCTCTCTCTCTCTCTCTCTCTCTCTATCTCTATCTCTCTATCTATCTATCTATCCATCTAATGTCTGTATTCTGTATACAAAATACAGCGCTTTACCGGTTTAAGAATGAAACTCGGTCTCATTCTACCTCTCGATCTAATATCAGGTTCCAGGGCACCTCAAGCCACAAGAATGAGCAAAACAATATAAAATGCATAACTTCAAAGTCAGAACTTCACCGACTGTTTTACTAACAAATCAAACTATAACGGAATATTCTTATAAACTTTTAATCGAATAAATTAAAGCCAATTGTTCTCCTAAACGTCGATGATCTCCTCCAGAGTCTGGTTTAGCATCCTATTGATATATGCAATGAATTATTTAAATAAAAAGATGCTGCCAGATATAGATCACTAAGTGTGCTACATTACATATTTGGACATACCCCCAGCTGCCTCTGGATGTTGGTCAAACTGACGGTCGTTCATTAGATGGTCTAATGTTAAGTTAGTTTGAGAGATACCCCTTTTTATGTAATTTACGGAGGGCCTATTACGTGTTGACTCCACTCTAAAATTAGTATATGATGCACAATTTAATTGCGGGCGTCATTGGTGACTCATATGGAAGGATGGGGACTTGGGACCAATTCTGGCATTGTCTTCAGGTGGGTACGATCCTCCTACTGATTTATCTAATGCGTAACTGAGCTGATTCATTCGGTTTTGGCGTCAGGGATTTCCCAAGGGTTTCCGCTCCCACTCTTGCACACTTGGACTCATGGTTGCTGGGGATCATTGAGTACAACTTTATACCTTTACCTCAAGACTTAATGACGAGGACTTAAAGAAGTAATGAGGGGAATTAATGGAGGAATAAAGCGATTAATAAAACTATTAACTATGAAATACTATTATCATTGTTTTATCAATAAAGCAAAGGTACCTATCCCACAGTTGATAAATTCATAGGCTATAGTCCTACCTTGTGACTGAGGTAGGAATTTTGGTAATTTTGTACCTCTACACCCGCTCTCACCAGAGTGCTGTTTCTTGTCTTTCTGGTCGACCTTGACCTTGGCAAGAACCGTGTTATAAGTGAAAGTTGTTGCGACTACGTAACTTTATCAAGTCGGAATTTTATGGAATATTTAAAAAATAAATAAATAATGAGGGGGTGGGTGGGGTGGGGGGAGAGCACCCCCCTCCCCCCTCAAAAAAAAAAATACGCTTTCACTTAATAATATGATCAAATCAAGGTCAAGATAAACCAGAAGGATAAGAAACAGCACAGAGTAAAATAAAAAAAAAATAATAAATACAGCTCTTACCTTTACTCCGTCTTGGCTACTTCAAACACCTCCGTGAAGCTATCTTCCTCTACTTCACTGTGTTTTTTCGTGACTAACACTAGGTTTTCTACAGCGCCAAATACGCTGATCCTCACGCTAAGTACACTTAGAAGTACAATGTGGACAAATTGTTTCAGAAGGTAAAACACAAGATCGTAAAAATGATAATTACTTAGTGTCGTTATTATAAAATTCAGCAATGACTTGAAAATAATCTGAAGAACACTTATCTTAAGCAGCCATGAAGAAAATCAAGATCAAGATCAGCTGGTAAGCCAAATGAGTAAAGACAATGAAATGAGAAAAACAAAAGACGCCAAGAAAGTGCGCTTTTATTTGCACATGCGCATGGGTAATTGTAACACATTACGCAATCGCAAAGGGTAACTATAAAGAAAGTAATACGCATGCGTGAAAGATGGAAGAAATGCAAAAGGCACCTACCTGGAGCAAATCAGTACGCCAAAGTAGGTCAAGAGAGAAGAAATAATCCAACACAAAAAGTCATATATCTCAAAAACTATTTGCGACGAATAAAACCTTCAAATTTGTATTCAACACATTGAAATCTAACAGAAAATCATTTTAAATGCCAATGTGAGTCAGGTGCACATGTAAAAAAATACTGGAATTTGATTGAAAAAGCATGAGGTATGAGAACAAAACCTGAATGGCGTGTATGAACTGTCTAATTTATTTCTGTTACAACGTTAGCAAGGATGAGTAGCTAAGTATCTCTGCTGAATTCGCAAAAAAAAAAAGCGTATATAAATCAAGCTTGTCTTTTTTTGTGTTTGTAACTAAAAATGCCCTGCACAACGTAAATTGTCTTCACAATTTATTGGCGAAGACTAGCAGACGACTTCATATATAATTTAAACTTAAATTAAAGAAAAACTGCCTCATGTTTTAAAATTCTGTTAGCAGAAAAAATATGTAAGTGTCAGAATCCAGCCAGAGGAACACATTCTCCATTAAAGACTCTTTGGGAACTTAATGAACTGCTAAACTCCACACAAAAAATAGGTAAATTTGCAGACATTGGCCCATTCACGCTGGGCTTCACAATTGAACGTTTTTTGACGAATTTGAAACTTGTTGTTTAATAGAATTTTAGAGCAGCACAAAAATGCTTATTTATTGAAAAGTATTTATTTGCAGCGAATAAAACCTTCACATTTGTGTTCAGCATATCAAATTCATTAAGAAATTTACAATTTGAAAGCTTAAAGTGAGTTGGGCTGATAACTGCAATGATACCAAAAAATAAATGAACGCTAACTCAAAGTTGCATTTTCCTGTAGATAAGCCCTACCAACATGTAAAAATTTTAATAAAAATGAAGTTATGTTCTCCTTGTACAGAACATTTGTTTTAAAATGAGTTAAGTATGAAACTATGTACGTGCATCTTCTGAGTGACCAACATAGTGTTTTATCTGAAATATTTTTTTCGGTCCTTTCAGGTGCTGAAAGTACTTGGTCGTACAGGATCTCAGGGACAGTGTACACAGGTACCTTTTTATTTTCTTTCTTAACAATTAGTAGTACTTGATTTACCCTCTCCTTGAGAAGTTCATGTTCCCTTTGAAAGTCTTGAAATTCCATTTGAACTTGTTCTTGATGGGTTTTATCATCTTCTGCATTTTGTTCATACTTTCAAGCCTCTTATTTAAAGTCCCTTTACAAGAAGTTAACAAGCAAGCTTGTCTTATTGTGGATTGTTTATGGTTTAAAATAGAGGATATTAAACTATGATTATGGTTGGGTGATGGGACTAACTGATATAGATCACTAATGCTTATGCCAGGGTGTTGGTGAAAAAAAGATAAGGAAGGATGGAGGGTCGGGATCTTTAGCATTTGTAACATGTTGTCAATCATTGAATCTAATCATATTGAAGCAACTGGTTATTGGTGCTAAAGACAGTTATGATGCGTGCGGATGGCATTGGTGATATTCCTGTCCCAGTAGACCCATGATTTGGACTCAAATTCGGGTACAAGTCTTCATCAAACAATCATGAAGCAAGGGCCTGATAAATGGTTTTCAAACCCATTGAGGTGGAAATTTTTTCAGAATATAATACTAGTCCCATAGTAGATATAACAGAATTTCCCTTACCCTGGTACGGATAGTTTTTTTTTGGGCTTAGTTTCCTCAGTACTGAAAGCATATGATGTACTCCATTTAAAGTAAGCTGTTTAGCTATGCGACGTTAATTTCAGTTTCGTTTATTAAAGGACGAAAATGAAAAATAGACCTAAATTTCATTTGAACTTAAGGAAACATGATGGTCTCAAGTTTCTTGAATTAGATCTTGATTTAAATTCATCCCCTGATTCAACTGTAGAACCTGGAATGTAGAAGAGTGGAGAATTTTTTGTTTCATTCTTTAATTCTTGGCGAAATATGTTTCTCATAATAATAATTGAAAAAAATCAGTCATTTCTCTTATCCCCTTATAATATTTATTGCTTAAAAAATGTTTTTTTTTATGACTTAAATAATACAGTGGAAACCTCATTCGAATTGCTTCGAAATGGATTAAAACTTCGAATTACGGTGAAGTGGCATTATTGCATTTATGACTCTTTGACTGAGTGTGTACTGGAACTGCCACAAGTTATTGTGCCCTTCTCTTGTCCTAAGTTCTATCAGTATCAGTGTTACTACTGGTACTCTGTTGTTAGTGCATCAGCTCCCTCCTTGCTTTGTTAGCACCTTTGGTGAGCCCTTCTCAGGTAGTGATTAGCACTGCTTGCTGCTTGAGAGAAATATGTAATGCTTTTTAATGCCTTATAAATGGGGAGGTATCGACTTCTAATAAAGAGAATCGAACCAGAAAGGCTTTGAAATATGAGTCCGATTCTTACAAAGCCAAAGAGAAAAAATAACTTATCCTCCGTATCACTAAGTCCGTTTTAGGAGAAGTTTGAATTATCAGACTTCAGTTTTTGATGCTTCCACTGCATTAGTTTTCTTTCTACCTTTATAATTAATTTATAGACAATCTATGTGGGAAAAGTCTGTGACAAGGTCTAATAACTAATTTTATTTTTGAACTTTCTTTCTGTGAATTTGTTTTTGTATATCAATTATTCAATACCTTTTTTTTACCTTTAATTGTCTTTGACATTTTATGTATGTGTGAAAAGTCCTATAGACTCCACGCTCAGACTTTTTGGTAGTGTGGAGAAAGTTCAGGTTTTGTTTTCATAATTAGTTGGCACTTCTGTTTTACATAGAAACTAAAAACATGAAAATAGTGGAAATAGCCAATGGTACAATTCACAGCAGCACATATTATAATGCATGCTTTTGCTTATAAAAGGGAAAAAAATACTTTTTGTAATATAACTTCACACAGCCGTTTATCTTGCTCTGATTTTGGAACTTAAGTTTGAGCCTATCCCTGTAACCTGATACCCATGCTTTACTGCCTCTATGCTCAGTGAAGCGAGATAATTGCTCCTGGCTGGCCCGATGGCCCTGTAGTTGTATTTAGGTGATTTTCACTGTTAATCTTAAACTTTCACTTGGATTTTCTCCATGTGTAAACATTCCACACCATCCGTGTTTGGTATTAAACTGTTAATGGACATCTGATCTTTACAACGCTGATAATTTCATCAGTTCATAAGTTAAGCTTGCTTATTTTTTATATGGATTTTAGAGAGGTAGCAAAAAAAGGAATATTTTGTTGCATTCCTTAATTAAATCTTAATTAAACCCATATGTAACTTTTCCAGTCTCCAGATTGACATACTTTTATTGTGATAGTGCTAAAAAATCTTCTTCGGTTTTTGCTTAGTTTCCTCACAAGGAAGGTTTAAACATATGAACACTAAATCAATCTTTTTACTTTCTGTATATTCACACTCGTAATATGATATATTTCTCTTCTTAATGTAGTAATGTTGTTTAGTAAGAAGAGCAAAGAATTCTTTTATTATTGTGTGCTTCCTTTTGAATTTTGAAACGAATAAATAATAAATTTAATTCTTTTTTATTCCCTTTTAAAGAATATTTTTAGCTACGGAATGGATCAAACAAATCATATAAAATCTGTTTATAAAGATTATATCAAGGGATGAGGGATGAGAACACAAATTTTTGAAGACAAGAGACTTAATGCAACAACTCAGCAGTGTGTACATCACATGAAAACTATTTTAAATCTCGTTCACATTGACATATCTAAAGACGAAGCCATATATGCCCCTTTGATATGCAACACTTGCTACTCAAAGTTACAACATTTTGTACGAAATACTGCAACTGAAAGATCACTTAGTCTGCATTGTTATGCACAGCTAAAAACAGTCATATTTGGTGCGAGTTTGATACCTTGCATACCTTCTTCTCAGTGTCCTCTGTCTGCCTATACCTTTCCTTTGAGAAAGGAAGAGGAATGTGAAATGCTACAAATACAAGTAAAACATATCAATAAAAATGCAAAGTCATAAACCTGGAAGAGACAGTGCCATTAACAGAACATCCACAAACAGACGATTTGTTTTTGTCTTTTGATGATGCTCCAGAAACACTATGATCATTCACAGTACTGGCAACCACTGCCTAAATACATACAACCCGTTGTCAGTGAACTATTTGCTCAAGAGAAGTGAACAAAACAAAAGAAATAACAAGAAAAAGTGTGCTTTTAACATTTAATCAACCTAACTCCGCCCTCTTCAAATACATGTACACAAAGACATATCACACAACAAACCCATTGACAAAACAGCTACAGCTGATTTTCAAAGGTTGATAGATGAGTATATGGCATTTAATAGAAAAAATATCAGTCACAAAATCTTCCACCATTGTATAGACAGATGGGGTTTTGGAATGGGTCTGCATGGAGAACAAGGAGTAGAGCTTGTGCATTCTTCAATAAAGAAACTGAAGAATCAAATCCAAGCTTCAGCAGACCAGTTAAAAACTGTCATGATGTCATACTTAACACTAGTTTCTCCTACAGAGCACCCAAGCGGAAAGACACCAAGTGACATTCTACATGTCTGTTTGAGTGTGCAGTGCGTTTATGTCTGTCTGAGAGGTTTAAAAAAGACATTCACTTAGGATGGAAAGTTATTTTGGGGCCTGTATGAAACAGTCTTAGCTTTAGTTCAATGTAAGTGCTTGGTGGAAAGTTTCTGAGCTACTCAAGATTGCATTAACATTTTGCCTTGAATGGCATGGGTGGAGAGATGAGAACAATCATCTGTTTTCTGAATGTTATCTGATTTCCCCTTCTAGGGGTTTCTTGCTGTTTGTCCCTATAATTTAGCGTTCTTAAGTTTCCCCAGTTTAAAAGATTTATGAGGGTAGACCCTGCTTAGCTATTGTATGATATCTTGTGTTAAATCAGTCACCTAAGTCTAGAGGCAAAGTTAATTTTGCCAAGGCTAGGTTGCTAAACATACCAGCTATTTTCTCCTTTCCTGAACATAAACCGAGATACCTTTTAACATATTTTGAAACTACAATATTTGAGCTAAATATAGATACCTAAATGTTGATTGTAAAAACTTCCGATGGCTGTTAATTAATTAATTTGTTAAATAAGAATCAGTTTCACGGGGACTGACTAGTGCCCTAGTTTATTGTTGATTCCTATAATTGTAAAAAATCCTAAGAACTTAAGAATGAAATCGTTGTAAAGAGCTTGAAATAACCTTTTCAATGATGTAAGTTTCATTAATATAACACTCATATGAAAAGTTTAGCTACCACTCAAATATGACTAAAATTGTCCAAAATGTATTTTGTAGCCCTAGAAGAAAATTCACAGTGCAGACATGGTTGGTCGCACTTCAGTGCACAAGACCAGGCCAGGCCTGGGGGTATCAGTTACAGGTCTAGCTTGAAACTTAAAGTTCATGGATAGATGGCTGTGTTCAATGCAATGAGCATCCAAAAGCCTCCTGCAACGCCTTTGCTAAGCCCAACTTTTTTAGAGCAGCTACAGTGCTGTCCTTAGTCAGACTGGTAGTCAGGCATTCCACATATCCGCTCAAGATAGTCTATGTTAAGCAGTGAGGGTTTGATTAATTGAAATTTGAAAATTGTAGCTGTTGTTTAGGGATTAATTAATAAATATATAATTACCTTTTGTACTTTTTTTGTTTTTTGAAGTCATTAGTTTTGACATTTTGATGCCCATCCTCTTGTTTTACTTTTTTGTTCTTTTTTTTACGGGAAAAAATATCAGGTAAGCTTTTATTGATTTTGGAAAATTCAAAAAATTTGTATCAAGTTTAACCTGTTAATATTATGTTGACTGCTTTAGGTGCGTGTTGAGTTTTTGGATGACTCAAACAGATCTATCATCCGCAATGTCAAAGGACCTGTAAGAGAGGGAGACATTCTCACACTACTTGAGTCAGAGAGAGAAGCTAGGAGACTCAGATGAAAGTAAGAAAAAAATGGTTCATAATGTTACAAGAAAACACATCATAAATTTCTTGTATTTGAAATACAAATGCAATTACACTGCATGGGCTTTTTTCATCGCTGAAATACTTCTCCTTTGCATTATTTTTTTTTATTATTATTAATTTTATGTGTAATGAATGGTTCTTTTCAAATTTCAAGACATATGCTTACTTGCATAAACCAGGCACAGATAGTTTTATTAATCTTACCTTGATACTATTTGGTTTTAGGGAAATACTATGTCAAGCCAATTTTTTTATGTTTAGATTTTTTATTAATTACTGTTACTTTGCTCTAAGTCGAGGGTGGTTACAAATATTTGGACTCCACAGTTTTTATGAGGTCTAATCTCTGTAATAACTAATACAGCCAACTTTGCTTATTTCGAAGTCATTCGGATAAAAAAAGGACTTCGAATTATCAGAATGCATAGAGAAAGAGAGTTAAAAAAAATGTGGATAACATCAGGAATATCATACAAGTGTGCATGGGGATGAGGTTGGGCCTAACGTGTTCTCTCTTGTAACCTTATTGCAGACTCTTGCTTGTAGCGTAGGTGAGCTCACACACACACACACATCAGAATCACTTGCGGCACGGAGCATAGCACTACATGTACTTTGGTTTACAAGCCTGGAAAAGTGTCAATGAAAAAATCACGCCAAAGTTGCTTCAAATTAACCGGATCCTTATTTGAAGATTCGAACTAACCGATATTTTTTAATAAAGCTTAAATAGAGAAATATTCTGTAAAATTAAATGACTTTGAAATATCCAAAACTTGAATTATCCAGGTGTGAATTATTTGGACTCAACTGTATAAACATACATTAATACATACAATCAATTTTTTGCCTTAACTTACGACAGCTTCTATTTATTCATTAAATCTTACACAAGACTTCATTTAAAGAAATTGTTTTTTTTTTTTATTAAATCAAGACAAAGGAAAATCTTATACTTGAATTGCTTCAAATTAAAACAGCAACTCATCATAACTTGTTTATTCTCATGCTTTGGTAGAAATTGTACTTACATCTACAAGAGTTTAAGTGTATTATTTTCTTGACATAATGTGATGTTAGATGCCTTGTGGTTTTCTGGACTATTGGTTTTTTAGGTAAATTGATAATTTTAATAATGCATCAGGGTGATTGTATTGAATTTTTACTTTCTATTTCAGCCTCTCAACTTAAGTTGTGCTGTGTGGATGTTGTTCAGGCTGACTTGATGGAATAAGATAAATGCAAATGTATGATTTTTTCCTTTGCAACATAAATAAATGAGGAATTCAAGCTGTCTTATAAATAAGTTTTGTGGATTTTGAAATCATTTTTCATTTGTGCACAGTTCAAAGTTTATTTTGTTGTCATTTTGCAATTTTGAATATATGTAGCAGAAGGTTTTTTCATCTTCTTGCCTCTTTTTACAATACCTTTCCTTACAATCTGAAAAAAAAAATTATGATTTCCTCTTTGAATTCTCCTCAATACATGTATTCCACATTAGTGTAGAGAAACTGACCCAAATAAGAGGAAACATTTGTTCTCAGTTCACACCTGATAAATAAACATTAAAGGGGCCAATAAAATTTCGTTGATTTAGGAGATATTAAAGTTGATAAATTTCAAATCTGTATAATGACTTTTTAGGTCTGCTTAATTCTCTACAATAATGGGACATAAAGAGGACTCAGTGTAGCCTCACTTTTAATAATAATAAATCCATCCTATAACTAGATCTACAACCATTGCATACCCCTTCCCTTTCCACATGACAGGCAGGTCACAGTCCAGTATCCCGCCTCATCTCTCCCCTGATTTCAAATGCTGTGTGGGCAAGACTGAGGTGTGAGCATTGGTTTGAGGCCCGAGATGCCAGCCTATCCTCTCTCTTTCATGCACAGACACGCACAATGGTGCTCGTCTCTGTCTTCCCTGCACATCCAACACCCCTCACTTTTCTTCTCACACAAATCCCTGTTTTGAATTGTACTGATCTACACACTACAAATCTTTAGATCTAACTCATGAGGCTAGACCAAAAAATAATTGGCATTTTGGATGATTTTGATACGGAAAAAAGTAGAAAATGTCAAATTAGGAGAAATCAGAAGACTAAAATGTCAATTTGCAGGAAAATGTATTGGTACTGATTAAAAGAATTTATTCTAGACTTTTTTATACATCTAATTAAGAGAAATGTGCTATTAAGTATATAAACACAATTGGTGTTTTCTGTTTGAATGTTTCATACATGTATAGCTCACCAAACATTTTGATCCTTTAGTCAACCATCCATCCCTGAGAAGTTTTATAAAACTCTTTGCTTTGATTGTAGAATAACTAATATCCTGTTATAGATCCATTTCATGGTGGACGAAAATTGAGGCTAGCCAGATGACTTTGCTGGCTGATTTATTAGTTTGATGAATTTATTTTTTTTTTTTTTAGGTTTACCCCATCACATTCATGACAATTAATTCGCTCTCTATTGGCGCTTCAGCCAAAAGTTCTTAACAAAAAAAAATGTGATGTGCTTGTATGAATCAAGAATCTGTTGATTCCCTATTGGCAGATCTTAACTTCATTCGCTGATATTTTACTGTTTCATTCTCTGCACTCGACAGTAATTAGATGCTTTGCAATGATCAATGAAAGAAAGAGCCCATCCCAGCTATGGGTAGAGTTCTATGAATATATACCCTATAAGCTAACTAGGTTAAACTTAAGTTTTCGAAGAAAGCTATCATCTTTTTTTAAGCAGAAAGTGTTAAAGCCGCTAACTAAGTGTTATTTTCAAAGAGAAACTTACACTTTTCAGGCTGACGGGGACAAAAATTAGATTTAATTTTAGTTTTCTACTGCTATTTATGGTAAATTTTTAAATTCTAATAAAAAATATATTCTTAAGGAATCAAACTATGAGGATTGATAGAATCATATATCACAATTGAAATTGCTCTACAAAAAAAACAACAAATGAACAGCTGTGCATTAGACAGAATTATGACAGTGTTGTTCTTTTAATAACTAACTAAAATCTAAAAGGAGACGTAAATATAACAAAAAGGCAATGTTGGTTTGACTTTTATGGCTTTGTTTTCCACCAATTCCTGCAAGAGGTTGAAGATAAAAAAATGTGTGGAAGTAATATAGCTTTTTAATTTCAAAATTTTAACTGCTGTACTGCACAGCAACTATATGAACGTCTGTGCTTCATACAGGATTATGGCTGTTTTATTTGTGAAAATATCCATGAAATGCCTAAGGAGATATAAAAATCAATCAGATGGCAAGGTTGGTGTGACTTTTAATGTTTCTACAAGATGGTCTATATAAAATGTTTGAGGACTGACAGGTTTATACAGTACAATATCATAAAAGAATGAGCAGTTGTGCTTTATTTAAGATAATGACTTTTATTCTTGAAGAATGCATGCAAACTAAAGTGAATGTAAATCTCAAAATAGGACACAGTTAGTTTGGCTTTTATCACTTTGTTTTCCACAAATTCCTTCAAGATGGTGGAGATCAAGCAATATGTGGGAGTGACAGAATTTTATCTCAGATTTTAAATGACTGTACACCAATGGTTATAAACATCTGTGCTTCATACAGGGTAATGGCTGGTAATATTTGTGTACATATCAACAGCATATCTAAGGAGATATATTATAAATGCAATCAGATGGCAAGGTTGGTTTGACTTATTTTTACTGCTTTCCTCCGATTCCTATAAAATGGCACAAATCAATTAGATGTATGAGGATTGGCAAAATTATAATTTTGAAAAGGAATGTTCGGTCTAGAAACTTCAATATAACAAATTTGAATCAGAAGTAAAGAGAAGCGGAAGACGTTTGAAAAGTCAATGGCAAGTTATACTTATTATAGATCTCTTGAAGCTTTTACTTAGTATCAATGAGCTCTCAAATCTTTTTCTGCGACCATTATAAACCTTTGGCCATAGTACATGTATTATTTAGGACAGAAAGGGGTACAACAGCCGTTGATTAATGCTGATGATCACATTTTACATTGGGTCTATTGGAGCAGTGAAGTGACGACGCACTCTGTCAAAGCTATTTCAGATGCTAGGTAATAAGCACTTTTAAGCACTTCTAAGTGTCCCAAGTATTTTTGTGATTTTTTTGGTGACGTACTAAACGTTTTCAAAGAAGGAAGAAACGATCGAAAAGATCTAAATCGTCTTTTTTTTTTTCTCCTTTTCTCCTTCACAGTTCTTCAGTATGGACAGATGAAGATTTCTGTCCCCTTTCTCACCATGTCTCATTTTTAATCCTTTGTGGGCTAAAAACATGCACCTTCCACAATAAAGTGCATTCTTTTTTATTGGTGTAAGAAAATTATTGAGATACTTATTTAGTAGATTTCAAAATATTGTACTTGTAGATTGTAGTAAATAGGGCCTAGACCTACATGTTCAAGTGCTCTAAATTTCACCATTCAGTCTGTAATAATAGTATATATACATTCATTAGTACATAATTTCTCTTTCTCAATTGCACAGCGGACCTTGATTCTTACAGGATAAACTGCAGTACCGGTATGTGGAAGTGGTTCTAAAAACAGTAAAAATGAAAGTATTAAATCAATATCAATAAACCCATATGGCTTTTTAACTTGCATTTGATGTTTTAGATAGGTTAAGCTAGACATTTTATTTATATCTGAAACGCATGAGTTAAACTTCTTTTATTCATGGTATTAGTAATCACCTTGAAAGCCTACATTGCATGACACTTCTTGCTATCAAATAATCAGTACCCGGTACTGGTACGCGACCTTGATCTTTAGTTGTTACAAGTAAAAAAAAACATGTAAAAAGTGCTGCAGTACAATCAACAGTCTTTATCTTGAAGCTAGTTAAAATTCAACTTAGTGTATTTCCATAATTTAGGATTTATCAAAATTAAGATACATGTATATATTAAGAGATAGACATTGGTAAATTAGCCATGTTTAAATATCTAGATCATGGTGCAGACACTTTCCATAGACTGTGGCAAAGATGTAATGGTTGATCAAGATATTTAGATTAATGGAAGAACTGATGATAGAAAACGGTGGAGTGATAATGCAAAAAGATAAGTGTTGGATTATTGCAAACCAGAAAAAAATTTGGGCTTAATCTTGCACGCCTATAACTTCAGCCAGTTAACAACCATGTTGTTCTAATCCATCACAAACTATAGCCATGAAATAGGCATCATTTCTTTGGTCTTGGTGTAACTGTAAATAAATAAAATATCTTGTAAAGTATTAATATCACTATCTCATAATAGAGCTATCCGTCAAACTCGAATAGTAAATTCCAGTGTTCGGTGCTGATTAGTACTACATGTATAGTAGATCTATTGAGGTTCAAACCATTCATTTTACAATATATAAATCATCATTCACAATGACAATGATGAGAACTATGTTTATAAAGAAAATTGGTGTTTACTATAGTTTGAAATAAATTGAATAAATAGAACCTGAGAACTAGGGCAATGAATATAGGCAAGGTAGGTAAGTTTCCGCCGCTGCAGATTTTCTAACCACTAGGGGCGGGCGCCTGAGGTACCTACCATGTATTGATCCTATGATCAAGATCTGAGGCCTATGCTCTACTTTTATGATTTATACGGACAAAATAATCTAAGTTAATAGTTTCTTTTGTTCCACCTCTACATTTTGTAAAACTGAAGGGAAAGAAAATGAACTTTTATTTTGAAGAAAAATTTGCTTTTGGTTTTCTTTATGTTGTAATACTTTATATTCTGAATTCAAATGACATCTTTTACATGTACTTACTGCTTTAGCTGATTATAAAAACTAAGATTATTTTTTTTTTCTCAGCTTAGGCCATTACTCAGATTTGATTGTTTGGTTGTCTTTGCACTATTTGCCTTTTTTCTAATTGCTTGAATTTGGAAAAAAAAATTTTTTTTTTCTTAAACTTGAAATAAAAAATTAAAAAGGCAACTCTCCCCATCAGAATTTTTGAAAAAAAATTAACAAAACATGGCCCTCAACATAAGTCAGCAGCCTAACCTCATTAAAAGATTAAGCAGTAGCATTTCCAATTGGGAATCTGAACTATTTCAAAGGAAGTGACACAGACTGATAAATTATATACTGATGATAATGTGTGAAACTAGATTCGACATCAAAGTACATGTATATTTTTCTTAGGTCAACTAAATGCCCCCAATGGTTGGCTACAGCTTTGTCTTTTATTAATGCAATAAAATTTATAATATTACTATTAAAACTTAAATTATAGAATAAAAAAACAAATGCTAAACCCTTGGGCACATTTGTATATAAGTTCAAGGATCAGTTGTATATACGGTTGAAGGATGGAATAAAATAACTTAAGGTGTAAACAGTCACCCAGCCTGAACTTAGTTATATAGACAAAGATTACAAAATTCAAAATTACATGCAGTATAATTAAACGTTTTGCCTAAAAATTGGCTTAAAAATGATAACATTACAAACATAGGGAATAAATGTTCTGATGTTCTGCTACCGTTCTGACAAAGCCAATGTTTAAGTAAAACGTTTACATATGTAATTTTGAATTTTGTAATCTTTGTGTAAGTCCCAGTTGGGTGATTGTTTTATTACACCTTAGGTTATTAAAACTGAAATTTCATTTTCTACACATTTAAAAGTCTGGATGGTCTGCTTCTTGTTGAGAAATCAAAGAGATTATTATCTATATGTTTATGTGTGTTAAAGTGATAATATTAATATACACATACCACTCTTGAATAGTTGGGAAAAGATTTTGTCTATTATATAGTTTGCCTAAGTAGTGCAAATATCAGAACATTTATTCCCTATGTTTGTAATGTTATCATTTTTAGGCCAATTTTTAGGCAAAACGTTTAATTATACTGCATGTAATTTTGAATTTTGTAATCTTTGTCTATATAACTAAGTTATATAACTGTGTCTAATCATCAGCAAGATGTTACAATCCTTAATTGTACAGAACTGAATTTGGTTTTTAAGTCTTTGGTAGAGTTTAATGTACAGGAGCAATTGTAAATCTTACTAGATCTAAATGCATGGAAGTTTAGTGGATCAAGTGCTTACTCCCATGTATCATTCTTGGCTCGCATTATTCATATATGCCTATTACACAAGAACATGTATTACACGTTGTTCATAAATAGAACAGTCGTGTTCTTTATAGAGGGCTGAGCCATCAGACTATGGAGCTTTCTCCTCATAAAGTTACCCAGAATACTTAACCTGTGCAAGTACTGTTACATTAAATTTGAATTAAGTTTTAATGCATGTAGGCCTACATTACAAAATACTCTCTACAATTTATACCAGTGCAAATTTATAAATGTAGAACTACAGCTCCCCTCAATTTTACTAGGTTCATTATTGATCAAAACAAACTATAGGCCTACTATGGTCTAGGTATTTGTCGTCACCAACATAAATATAAAAGAAAACATCCCTGGCAAAGTGCTGTTTCTTCCATATAAAGTGTGTGACAACTAGTCATTGTAGTCTAATGGAATGAAATACATAGTACATTTTTTATATGTAGAGCGGAAAGGGGGTTATCACAATTAATACTATAGACCAATAAAAATATTTTATAGAGAATTCCAGACCAATGGGTTAATTTTCGTTTTTTTGTTTTTTTTTTGTAATTGAAATGTATGCAAAATTCCTTTGTTCTCTTTTTAAATATAATTAATGGATTGGTACACGGGATAAAATTTGAGGTAAAAATGTTCATAACGAGTAAAATTCCTATAACAAAAAAGGTGTAGTCTGATTTGCGTTTCGTATATCTTTTTTTTTTTTGTAATTCAACACAAATTTTACGAGTGAATATAGGGTTATATGTATTATAATAATACAGGTACTGTACAATAGATTTATATCACAATCGAAGTCTTTTGTAGTAAAAAGAGACCAGTAAAACATTCATTGCTAGTTTGACTGCCTGACTCATAGTGTGACTATTGTAAAATTAGTACATGTATGAGTTATGTGCTGGGTAATGTTCATATTGTAATATATTTAATCTTTGGTGTTTGGATTATGGGAATCAGAGAAAAGTTTTCCCCATAGTTTAATGATTAAATAATCATCCCCACTTGTTGAATATCGGCTTGCCTAATAGATTCTGCTAATTATGTGCCATCCTTTTGAGCGCAAGTGGTGTAATGAAATGAGAAACTAGCTATGAGCTCTTTTAACAACCGCGCACCTTTTCAGCAGTAATGAAGTTTTAATCATTACCGTATTAGTGGCCACAATCTTGCAATGAAAATTGAAGCATTCATTCAAAAAAATTTTTGTCGAACTATTTTTAATTCGAAATATAAGTATTATCTCTGATGACAACAGAGCCTTTTGTTGAGCAATTTGGCAATTTGTTTTTACTAAGATCTAATGCAAAAATTTTATCAGTTTTTCAAGACAATGATTAACAGATTTCTCTAATTGTTACAGAAAAACATAGAATTTTAATTGATAGCCACAGTTGATTTGTTGAATAGTTATTTTATTGCACATGAATCATTTATCATATGTGCTGCTGATTCAGTATCTGAATGAAAACTGGATGTGTATTACAACGCAACTAGCCAGACCAGAAAGTTGAGTAAAAAAAAAAGGTGAATAACCACTGAGTTTTCGTCATAGAATTTTATCACTGAGTCATTGTTCTAAAATTTTAAACTAAGAGATAAAATTAAAAAAAAATTAACCTGACAGTGACAATACACGCAGCGGAGTCAAACAAGAAAGCACTTATAATTTTTTCAATTTTTAGGACCTTTTAAAAAATGGCAAAATATAGGTGATATCAAAACTATTCTGGGAAAGTACATGTATTTTTTAAAACATTGTTTTGTGGAGTTGAACTGAATCTACAAACTGAGCAGCATACTTGGCTCTCAGAGCTTCATGGGTATTAATTAATGATCTCCAGTCCAAGACCAAGGGTAACCAAGTCTTTCTAGCAAAATACATGTATAAATGTGAGATTTGAATAATATACCTGTACATATTACTCAAAACAATGAATTTCTGAGTTTTGTTTAGAAGCTCAATAGTTCAGAGAATAACTGTTATGGAGAGCTGCCGTGATTTTTCGTGTTAGAATTGCCATACAATGTACAGCAGAGTCTGAAATATTAAAAAAAATTCTTCTTTTAGCAATTACAAAATCTTTTAAACATTTTTAAAATCCTTTCTTTATCTTTGTTAATTAAATACTCCAATATCAGGCGTATCAACCTTTAAAAATCCGGCCCCATACTAAAATGGAAGAAATTACATGTAGATCATACAAGGTATGACACTCCAACTTTGTACACTCTCAAATTCAGTAAAGTGCACTCTCTGCACAGAAGACATTAAAGGACAGGAACGGAAAGGAGTTATGGTGGTCCTGTTGTGAGTGAGGCTGGATGAATGTTTACTTTTGTCACACTGTAGACAAGCCTAATCACAAGTTGGCCAAAAGCTAACAACAGGCAGGGTAAGTTAACATGTCCATGTAACCAACACTTGGGAACAGGCCGCGCCCCATCTTGGCGTGCTGAACAATAACAAAATGTGTGGTGGATGGGAGATGGAAATAATGAGGCTATGTTAACTCACTTGGACAATGCATGCTCAAAGAGATTAACAGTAAGAGCTATGATGGATGTTCTTGAAATCATCCAAACATTTATCTTCAGATATGACATCCATCCTTATTTATGCTAAATTTGGCATTCAAATTTCAATATAATAATGACCAAAGAAATACCCTAGTACACAATGCTTTTTAGACCTTTGAGTGTGTGGTTAGGGATATCATGCTTTTTAAAATACATGTATTCAGTTTTGATAAACATACATTTCCCTTCCACTATCTAAGAAAAGATTTGGACTAAGCTGTAGGATACTAGGAAGTTTTTTTTTTTTGTACATGTAATAAGTCATGCAATATGCCTAGATAAAAAAAAATTCTTTTTATGGCACCATGGGTAACTCACTAATTGATCTGGGTTGAGCCATTTTTTTTATCTTTGGGCTTTGGGCATTGCTGTACAAAAAAAAATTCCTGTCATATAATCCCAAACCTAACAACACCCGCTTAAAAAATTCACACCTTGCACAATCATGTCAGTGCTGCATTTTATGTTTTGGTGCCTCACCTAGACAGACATTGTACATGTATGTCTCCACAAATAAATCCTGCCTTTACCTTTATTTTGCTGTACGGAAGCCAAATGAGCTTTGATATTAGTATTATCTTTCAGGTACCCTTAATTTAACATTTAATTCCTTGCAGTCCATTACCGTGTGATTTTCATTAGGTGAATTGGGCTGAAGTACAACCTTGTGGTCTTGGTAGACTTGACACACACAGACACAAAAAGTTTAAGCCAATAATAAAACTGCCAATTGGTATTTGTGTCTTTGAAGGTATAAATTATTTAGCCGTAAGTTTGACAGACAATAAAAATTTGTACAAAGGTGGATAAGGTTATTTTATAGTGTGCCCTTAAATATCCATATCTAATTTTTCACTTTTGAAATTGAGAAATCCTGTTCTTCTGAAAATAAAATGAACTAATTATCTGTTAGGAAAAGTTTGGTTTACAATTACATGTTTAATTTTCAAATCCCAAGGTTTCAATTTTGTTTTTAATATTCCTCAGGAATAAATGAGAAATTTCAATATTAAATCTGAAAATTGTCAACTATCACCTGTGTATGTATTTAGAGAAGGATGGACATGTAAAAGAAATTGATTTCAAATTAAGAAACATCTAAAAGAGAGACAAAATACTTATAAGTATACAGTCTAGTTTTATTGAACTATTCAATAAAGCAACAAAAATGTGTAAAGCCTCACTTTACAATATTATGGACACATATATGCATCATATAACATCATTAAAAGAGATGAGCAAATCTTAGCTATTTTTACTATTGAAGTGAAAAGATTTCCAGAGAACACTTGTATGATCTTATCCGCTATTCTATAGTATAAAAAGCAAACAATACATCTTTACAATAAACTAGTTAATATGATTATGAACATGCTTCTAAAAGAAATCTTGAAAGTGTCTTTTTGAAAATGTTACATAATGTAAGACTGAAAGATAGGCTTAATTCTGTAAATAGATATCAGATAAGGGAAAAAAAAAAGAACACATTCCAAGGTAGAGATGTGGCACAAACCTTTGTTACTAAATCTTCAGTGTGTAAAGTGAATATGCATTTAGGTTTCTGCCGAGATATCCATTTTCGATAATTTATGGCAGCAGTACATATTTTTATGGAAATGTGCAGGGTGCCTGTATGAAGAATCCAAAATAAAAGTTTAATTGCTAATCCAAAGATTTGCAGCATTCCACTCATTACAAATATTTTAATCAAAACATACAAAGTAAATGAGCTAGAGCAAATTTTTTTAGAGGTTAGAAGAAGGTTTCCAATGTCTAAGATTTTTTATATTTATCAAACACCTTGCAAACAAGAATAATGAACAGCATACTAAAATAACAGTGTAAAAGAACATTAACAAAAATAGGTCTGAGATTTATATAATTTAAATATGAGGTGTGAGCAAACTACTGTTCCGTAGGCTTGAACTAATTCCTTTAAATCAACACAAAAAAAAATAATGTAAAATTGGAAAGACAATCCCAGTGACTCTATAATGAAGCAAACAAGTTCTTGTAAATTTCATTCAACTAAAAATTTTTCACATTTGAATGAGCCCGCAACACAATACTATACATATGGTGAAAATACTTTGGGCAAAATTATGATCTTTTATATAAAAGAATAACCGTTTTTAAACAAAGAAAAAGAAAGAAGGGTTCAAATAAAAACTATTTTGCTCCTGACACATTCAATGATGTGGGTGTTTAGGTCAATAAATGTTCTAAGAATCATAATGGTAAACAATGTATGGAATTGAATCAGAATGATTAGCTAGTTTTATAAAAAAAAAGAAACCCCAGATCTAGGAATTCAAAGCCTTCTAATGAACCTTTAAATAGATTAGGAAACAGGATTACATATTTTCTTGTATTTTCTAGAGACAAATTGAATGTTTACTTTTTCTTTTTAATGAAAAGTAAGAAATAAAGCATTTTATCCATTTTAACAAGGCCCTGCTTTTTTACCTATGACTTATATAGCTAGTTGCACTTTTTGCAAGACAAATTTGACTCTCTCATTTTAAAGTCAGTGAAATTTCCACTAAATTCTGAGCATTAAACTTACAAATCATTCAAAAAATTCACTGGACTATGAGGTAGCCACTGCATGTGCTATTAATCATACATGTATAATAACAGATGTAGTTGGTCATGATTAAATGTCAAGGATCTATTGCTCATTGGTTTCGTTGGGGTGAAATTGAACATGACAATTATTCGATATCTATAAATTTTACGGCTCAGTATTGCTTTCTGAACATACATTTTTAGAACATATATGTCTCTGAGACAGGAGAGAGAAACTTAGAACTTACTATTTGAAATACAAGAACCATTTTTCTCTGATTCAATGCATGCTTTGCCAATACATGCCTTTTTATAGTATCGTAGGATGAAATAATACATGCATGTCTAACCAAATTTCCAAAAGCCTTGAATATAATATTCATGCAATGTTAAAACTGTTTGGGGCTTGTATACCAGATAAACCAGATTTGCAGTCTAAAAAATGAGAAACGAACAAAACTGATCAAATACATAAACATGCTTTCCTTTAGAATTACACTCCTAATATAAGGGCCCAAAATTTCTATGTCGATATAAGCAAAAGTTGATATAAAGATGTCTCTTTTAAATATCCTTTTTTTTTAATTACACTTCATGAATTTAATAATAGCGTTTTATACTTAAGGGGAAGCAATTTCCCTGGCTTGTAAACTTTGTCACTTCCCTTCTTTAAAAAATTCGATAAATACCCCTGGCTTTCCTCTTGCACACACACACAATCTCTCCCTCCCCTCCTCCCCTAGGCCTAGATTCAACCTGTGGGTTCTGTACAGGCCATTGTTGTACTGCAGGCCAGATTAGTGCTAGCCTAGTCCTGACTGATTGACTGTGCATCACTTTCCGGATTGCCACTCAGTTTGTGATGTAACACACCAGCATTAGGTATCCAGAAAGAGATCAGAGAAAAAAAGAGAGAGACTGTCGATATAGAGAACTGAAATTGCAGACGGCAAATAGCCCAATAATTTATACTTGATAAAGATGTCGATATAAGAAAAACGTTGATAGAAGTGATGTAAGTTTATATGTAGTAAAATAATGGTGTTGATTGAGAGGATAGTTTTCACAAGTATTGGAGTAAAAAAAGCCCACATGCAAGAGTCTTACAGATCAGTTTCATGCAAAGCATCAAAAAGGAGATTGAGAGAGAGATTAAAGTTCAAATAAAGTGCAAGTCAAAAGACAAACAAAGATTTCATGACAAAAGGACATAGGTATTACTAAAATCCATCTTGTAATTTAATTTATAACACTCCATTATACATAATAATGAATTATGAATAAATGCTCAGACCAAAGCTTAAATGATAAGAGTACAATAAAGACAACTATCTCAAATATATTGCCAATATTTTCACCCATGGATTCTAAGAGTTAGAACTTGCCAAGATAAATATCAGATGAGCACTCAAATATGGTGGGTTTTTAAAATATTTGATGTCTGTAATGTGCAAAGACAAAGGTATTACTTTGTTAAGCTAATAAAACGTGGTTTGAAAGAGTATGCCAATGCTTACACAAGAAAATCTTCCCTTTGATGTGGCATGAGATGCTGGTATTTGTTCATCAAGGTGGACATGCATAAATCTTGTATCCTATTATTCTATTCGTTCATACCTTAGCATGTAAAACACTACCTTGAATGTTTTCTATAATAGCTGCCCATCACAAAGACGGTCAAAAAACTTAAGCTGCCCTGGAAGATGTTTTGAACCTAAACAAAATTAATACTAATTTCAAAATTTTACCGAGTTAAAAAAAGAGCAGATTTTACACAGCATTAAAAAATTTAACCCTTTTCTGGATGTATCACAGTTCTGAACTCACTTAAATTATTTTCCTTGTTTCAGTTTTTATTTCTTTACCATATATCTTGCTACCAATCCTAATGAGTCATATTTGGAATCTTAAAGCCACAATACACACCGTGATTACCCAAGGTGCAGAAGTCAAATTTCATGAGTCCAGTGCTGAGCCACTGCATGTGCGGGAAAACCGCGTGAAAAAGCCGGGTATAGAGGATGTATGTGGTATGTAAAAACACAGCGAAAAATGCCTTGCAGTGCACATATGTCTTGTGCAACGCCTAGCACCCCCTCTGTGTGTGTGGTGGGTCTTAAAGTAAAATAAAACCCCATCATTTCAAAGTTAAATAAATCATCTTTGTTCTACCACTTATAAAGATTGAAAATTTTAAAATTTAATCACAGAATCGTCATAATTAAATGCAATTTTTACCATTCAGAAGCTTGAAAAAATGCATTTTTCTCATCATTAAGACCTTTGAATATGATATACATGACATGGGACTCATGAGGACTGGATGCAAGATAAATGAATGAAATTGAAAAATTCCAATAGCTAAATTCTTTTACCATCAAGTTAAAGGCAAAAACTCTTATCTGCCCTCTTTCAAAGATTCATGCACAAAAAGTTTAGGGTTGATGTTTTGTTAATGTTGATTTTTTTTAAAAACTCTTTCATTTTTTTTTTGTAAATTATGAGATGAATGCAGAAAACAGACACTTATAAAGAGCAAAGTACAACTAAGACATTTGATATTGCTAGCGCCGTAAGTTCAAGATTTTTGGTGAAGCAGTGACTATAGGGTTTAGCAGTGACTTAAGCTTCACTAATACAGTTTTGAGAATATTTTTGAGTTTCACACCACAAAGAAAGCTGAAAAAAAATCACATGTGCCCATGCTTACTAATCCTCCATAAATAAAACCACTGAAAAACAGAAAAAAAATGACAAAAAACATGGTTATCAGAAAAAAGAAAAAGAAAAAAGCCCAAAATATTCTATAAATGTAAAAATACCCATGAATTGCATTTTAAAGTGTACAAGAGCAAAAGCAAGATATATAGAGGAGATAAACAGCAGATAAACCTGGATAAAGTGTGTTACAAAAGATTAAGATGTTAGCAGAGAGTACGTTACATAAATCCATAAAAGAGGAAAAAAAATCACTTTGAAAGGGCATAGTGTAAAATTAACTACAATATATTTTCTATAAATTTAAACGAGATGTTGTGGATCTTCAGGGCAAAATAATAATATTTTTTTTTCCAATATTATTATGAATAAGGACAAAATTTTTCCAAAGGCATAAAAATGATGTAATTGTGGTTATTAGAAAATACAGAGTCCAGGTAACTTCAATGTACACAACTTGTACAAGAGCTTTTTTTTTTGATTAGCTGGTAAAAATTTTTATAAGTTCAACCACCAAAACAGTTTGAGAAAAACAATAATGTAAGTGTGAAGATCCACAGGTGTAAACAACAGCCAATAGAATTTTATAACAGACGTTAAAATTTTCTGATCATTTAGCTACAATGAAATAGCTATTGTTGGAATTTAAATTTAGAAAAATTCAAAGTTTTTCAAGAATTATAAGAATACTCCTGTTCAACTTTTTATAAGGGTTTCTAAAACCCTAAGAGGTCAAATATATATATTATTTAGTGTAAAGGTTAAATTGAACAAAAGAGCAATATTATGGCGTCAGATCTTGAAAGTCATAATATAGTCATTATCACAGCTATCAACTGTGTGTAAACTTTTTTAATCTTCAACCTGCTTGAGAAAGTTACTTTGAAGGTATTGCGATACTTACATTAATTGAGATTAAAGTGTCCTTCAAACTAATGTATAAGAAGCAATTAAAAACCTAAAACTGATTTATGGTTATCTGTGCATCCCATTGTAGATTCTACTTTTTGTTTAGTTCATATAAGGACGTTTTCCTGTCAGCATCAAGATCATAAAGCTCATTAAAAATCTCTAAAGATAGGGAAGAAAGGATTTCTTTGAAAGGTACACAGACTGACGAGTAACTGGCTCACTGACTTAGCACTGGAATTTACAGCTAATATAGACTACTTTTAAAATGGGTATTTAATCACTACAGTACACCTCGCATCCAACGAACTCCGATTCAAAGAACACCTTGCATTCAATGAACAGAGTGAAATCCCCGTTTTTTTTCCCTTCTTTGACTCTCTTAAAATACCTTGCATCAAATTTCAGACTTGGACCTTAGACTTAGAACTAATCTCAGACCTTGGGTTCAACGAAACACAAGTATTGGCAAATCCACTATACAATGCTTTTCTGCTTAAAAACTATGTAGTTGAATTTAATCAAAAGGTCCCCAGTTAAGAAATTCTTGAAATGTATACGTATTGGGTACCCATTATGCCATAGCATAGGGTAGGGGAGAGCAAAGTATTGATGTTATATACTGGGAGAAGATAATAAAAAGAGAGGGGGAAGTGGGCAGGGAGTCATGATACAGGATCAAAGAGCCAAAGCAGCAGTAACTTGGGCAATGGTGGGAAAGGTAATGAGTGACTTTATATAGACAAGTGGTTAGTTGATAAAAACAAGGGAGATAAATATGTAGTAATTTCATTCTGTTTGACAACCTCCTTTGTGGTGCCTCATGCCATGGCTCCATGGAAATGTTAAAAATGATCCGAACTAGTTCGTTGAGTCCGAGGTGTACTGTATTTCAATTAAGAAAAAAGTTTGGCATAAAAAAAAATAAAATTAATACTAAAGTTTTATCTTTCACTTTCTTAAACTCCGGTGATTTTCCCAAAATATACTGAGTCTACAATAAAACCTCTATCTATTCTGCTACAGTGTGCCGACTAATGGTTCTATGCATCAGAAAAGCACCTCCTAGCCAAACCAATGCTTTGCCTCCCTTTATTCCTTCCTTTCTCTCCGTGTTTTATTACCATCTTATGACAACAAAGAAAAACTTTAGAGTTAAAAATGCAAATAAAAAAAAATGTGCCACAGTCAGAGAGTTAATAATTTGAAATGGCTTGCAGTCATTCAGTTCAATTTTATCAAAGGATGGTCATGAGAACTTACTTTTATAACATGTTTAAACACAAAATAAAAAAGGCCTGTGTGGAGAAAATTTGGGAAATAAAAGAAACTTTCAAAATTGAATTTATAAAAAAATTTAATATCCCCCTAGACTATTTTGTAATTTTTCCTTGCAAAGGAATTGAGTGAAAAATTTGGTAACAATGAATAAAATTAAAAAACACCAAAAAAAAAGATATAAGTAATGGTGCCATTAAAAAGGTATACCACAAAAGAGAGGCAAAAGTTTATTCAACTTAGAAACCACAGAAATGTTAAAACATCTACAGTGATAACTGATAACAATTTTAAAAAGCAGTTAAATTATGGGACATAAGGTTTGGAATAAGGCGGAATGTAAAGGATAATACATTGAGGTCCATCAATCTAAAAGTTGACTATAATACAGCAAAAGAAATTTCCTCTCAGTAACTAATTGATGTCGTCAGAAACGTTCATTTCATGGGATTTAATAAAACTTGACACACTGTATTAAAAAGCAATACCAATTAGGAATAAACTCCAAAATTCAAGATCACTTAGGTAAAGAACTGTGCTGTAAAAGTTTTTTTGTATGCAAAAGTTAGTTACATTACATTCAAAATATCTAAAAAAACAAATCAATTAGTCGTGAGCATTAAATCACATCTAGTTATTATGAATTACATGTAAAATGAATCTATTATGCTATATGAAAGCTCTGGAAAAACAGTCAAAATCACTGATAATTTATTACATTCCAAAGACATTGCCTAATTTAGAAGAGCTATTAGCTTAATACTATCGCTTTAATGAAAACTTTTATCTCACAGTAAAAAAGAAACAGATACAAATAGGTAGGACTTCCATTCCAAAATCAGTGTCAAATAATGGCATTCAATTACCCCATTCCTGTATAAAACAATGTTGTTGTTTTTTTTTTTTTTGAAGGACTGACTCATGTAAAATACAACTATTCTTTTGTATTAAGATATCTTTTAAATTGAAACATCATTAAGATTGATGCATGAATTATGTGTTATGTAACATTATAATGGTCTATGGACCACACTCAGCTCGGGGTTATATTATCAAATTCGAACTTAAAACTTAATATGAGAACATGAATGTAAAATCTTGGTTGATGTGTTGGCACACTTTAATATCAAACTATACTTAATGCATATGATATGTTTCAGATCTTTCTCTTATTTTTGCGAGGGGCATTAAGACTTGAATGATTTACTCCAACCCTAAAGCCATAAGATCAAATGGCTGGCGCTGAGAGTATAGATACACAAAAAACATTTTCATATTCAGTTACATTCATTTTAAAGATTCAGTACCTGCTTAAAGCTTGTGTAAGTTACACATGCCCTCTTTCAAGTTTTTATTTTTACCATAGTATTCCTTTACAATACAAAGCTATTTTGAATGAAAACTTTTTTATTTCTGAATGGCCTGATCAAGTCCTAAGATTTGAGACATACTTTTAAGTAGCATATATTATATATATATCTTTATTCTTCAAATACAACTTTAGACATACAGACAATGAGATGGAAGGAAGAAATTCTTTTCTAAAACCATGTATAGTTGTTTGATATCATATTTTTGCAATATACCAATGGTTGCCCTCCCATGCCACAATCAAATAAAAATTATAGATGAAATCTATCAATTGAATTTGCTTTTTGTAATTTTCTTCATTTCACAGAAACCTTTCATTTGGTGTTTTTAAGTCTAACCCATTGCAGTTTTACTTCATATGAAGCCAAAAAAGATTAGGGAAAAAAAGTCTTATTTTTCCATTCTTGTATCAATACTCAGTGTTTAAAGCTATTGATTGATTTTGATATATATTCAAAGATCTATGAGGATTATACCTAGATCAATCCAATCATTATCCACATGGTTGAGATCTGCATGATGAGAAATCCTATCCACATGTAAAATATTGGTTTGCAGAAAAAAAAACAACAAAAAAAAACCCCAATTCAACTGACGCCAACTTTTTAACTGTTGAGCCACTGGCATAATTTAGTTATTTTTTGGTATACATACACAAATTGTGTTTACACTTAGTAGATGACTCAGAGTCAGACTATAGTGTAAAAGATAGTAGACAAGTGACCAACAACTGAGCCACAAGAAAATATTTATATATCCATTATTGTCCTTTTATCCAACTTTACTTATTTATTAGTAATCAGTAATCATAGGGTTTAGTAATGTTAATACAGCATTAAAATTTCATATTGCACTTCAATATATTTGATGGATTCCTTTTCTTTGCCCACTGCATTTAACAGTCCAGTTTATTCTATAAAAACTTAGACAAAAAGAAATTCTTCTTAGAAGATGAAAAAGTCACACGGCTTAAACTGAGCTAATATACTCTTAATCAATTAACATTTGTAAAACAAATCCCCACAACATATATTGTGTTCACATTATCATAGATATACCAAGTGAGCAGCACAATCCTACTTATAAAAATTTACAAAAATCATGAAGCTCATGGATCAGAGCTTTCACCTTTTCTATTTCACACAACCTGCCTTATAAAAAAGTATTATGAAAGAAAATATGTATGATTGAGTAAAAATATATACAAAATATGATTGCACATGATATATATTTGTCATGAAATGAGTGATTATAACACTAAAACAGATGAAGTCTTAACTTTATTTTGCATATGAACATATGCACAAAGAAACTAAAAAGCCTTACAGAAAATCAGGGACACTCAAAAGTAAATTGAATTCAGCATTGCTCAAAGTCCAGAGCCCAAAAAGGCCGCTTCTCAAGAGCACTTTTCTCAAATAACGCAACCAGTAATGTCTTTCATTGCATCAGGAAAAAGGTTTCAACCTTAATAATGAACAGGTGAGTTGAAGCAATATGTGTATCATAGCACAGACACTGAAGATTGGTTTGCCCGTTTTCTGCCACTGCTGCCATCGTGTACCATGCTATTGCTTTTGATTCCATCCCCACTGCTGCGACTATCTAGCTCAGGCATGGTGTAATGCTCACTGCTTCCATCACCCACAACAACTATGTCCTCCTGTTCCCTTCGCTGAACTTCATGGCAGATAGAACTGTAGATAACATAGCGATCACATGGTAAACATGTCTTGATGTTCTTTGTTGGATGAAAGAAGCGGTAATAGAGCAGCTGAAACACAATGTGCACCACAAACAGCACTAACACCACTACAAATCCCCATATATGAAACCAGGCACCAAGATCTTGAGTAAATCGAAACCAAAATGCCAGCATGAAGAAACTCTCCGTGTACACAACAAAGTAGAAAAGGATAAATCTGAATCTTGTTTGGCCCTCCCTTAAGTTGAGGAAACAGAAGACCATTACATAGCCACAGATGACATTGAAGACTTTTTCTAAACATTTGTTTTTGTAGAAAGTAGTCCGTTGCATCATAAGCCAACCTGAGACAAAGAGCCAGTGGAATACAAGAGGTCCGAATACCCAAAGCTTGAATACAGAGGCAAACATTGCAATACTCAAAACACGACCACCTATTTCACTGGCTCTCCAAATGAAGTAAAATGGGAGACTAATTAGGCTCATCTTAGCCTTTTCCTCGTGCGAATTGCGGAGGGACTTGTGATATGACACAAGGGAGATAGCTAGACTCCCCCAAGATGATATAAGGGCCAAAGCACGGAAAGATTCTGGGGATTAAAATAATTGTTCATTTAAGTCTTAGAATCCAAAATATTGCCTAATAACTTTTGAACTCTCCATATTTCTGAAACACAAAACAAAAGCTGGAAAATAAATGTAAAATTTTGTATAAATGAAAGGATATTTTGACAATATTTGATTGAAATCAGCATAGGTAGTAAGCGTGCATAATTGTGTTCCCTTTTCATAACAACAAAAATTAAATTTATGAAAAATAGCCTTTACTTATTTGCAATAAAAATAAAGCAGCAAAAGAATATCAACTTTAAAGGCAAGAATCAAAGTTTTAGTTCAAGATTTTTTTTTCTTAAATTAATATTGTGCATACCCAGTTCATACATATTCAAATGAAAAAAAAAAAGGTGTCAGGTAAATGTTTTAAAATAATTCATAATGTGTCACATTTTCAATGAACCTTATAGATAAATATGGGAGTGGAAGCTACATATGAAAAGTCTGATATTTTGGCTTGGCATTACTGTGTTTGCGAAAAAAGTTTTCATAAGAACAAGTTTCCCTACAAATATCACTGAAGATTAAAAAAACATCTATCAGAGACTTGATATTATAAATAATGGTCACACTTTAGTTTCTGGGAGCAACTATGACTTGAAGCAGATGTGTTATTATTATAAGGTGCATAATTTTAGATTGTGAATATGTGCCCTATGTATTTTTCTATTGATGAAATCATCTGATGATTGTTTTCTATACCCTGCTCTTCAAACACACCCAGTTCCACTTGATATTTTTGTGTGGGATGCAGAGTTCCTTTAACATATGCTGCTCCAAAATGAGTAGTCTATTGCTGTTTGCATTTCAGATATATAGCACTGGCCTGTATTGGTTTTGTGTGAGATGGCAATGTGATTTGTAGTGAATGCACTGTTGGGCTCTTTAAATGTCATTTGGAGGATGGCTGCTTAATAAATTACCAACGGCCTGTTATATATAACATACTTGTGTTTATATCACTTTGGCTTCTGTAAGATCTGCATAAATTTTACAGGAAAGAAAATCAATAAAGCATTCTATCTAGTGAATGTTTTGAATGTCTTTAGCAATCTCACTTTTTTTCTTTAGCTCTCTACTCAGAGACCACAATCCTCTACCTTTACAAATCTAAAAACATATTCCTTTTAGAAAGCAATATATCATTTTTTTAAAGTTTCTAATTGTATGCTCAATTACTTAGAAAGTAAACTACCATGTTTCCTATCCTGCGTCTAATTGCTCTTTCAATGCTACTGTGAGTGCCTTGAAATCTTTAACTTTTGTTTTTGAGCCCTTAATTACAATGTTTTGTCTATGTTCTGTTGTGAAATGTTCAAATCCATTTCTAACTGCAAATCTGCTGAGCTACATGAAGATCCTGCAACACATGGCCTTGTATTTTTTTAAAATTGAAGCCTTCTGTCGTTTCTTTCTTTGGTGTTATAATTGTTTTTGTGTCTTTTCTCAGCTTACATACTCTACGAAATGATAATGGCTGTCCCTGAATCTTGCACATGATGGTTTATTTCTTGTGTTGTGTTGCGAGGCTTTCTTCATGCGCTGATAGTGAAGTGTCATTGAGAACACCAACATTTTGACGAAATGTATTATGAGTCATAATTTTTACATTTCCATTAAAAAAAATTTTACTGTACAGTTTTCAAAGTCTAGTTTGATGGTTTCTTCATCTTTCTTGGTAAAAAAGCAATTTTTACAACTAGTTCTATAACAGCATGCAATTGCAAATGGTTATAAGAAATAATTGTTCACTCCTATTGGATTAAATTAATTTATGATCATTGTCTTAGCTCATGGATGTTTTTAAATATTAGTGCCCATAGAATGATCTTATATGTGGTAAACATTTAAATTTAAAGAAAAATCTTTGCTGACACATATGTGCAAAAATATTTTATTTAAAAAATACACTTGGTTGATACAATTACGTTGTTGAGAAAATGGCTGAAATATGGAGTAACAATGTGGTTATTGATAATGATTAAGTAATAAAAAGTCGTTAAATCTAAGTCAATGACTATCCTGAGAATGAGAACTTACTTCCTACAACATCTTCCTGGGGTTTTAAGTCAATCACAATGTACAACTGCCATGTAAGCTGGGGCGCTGCCTCCAGAAAACTCTCAAAAAGTCGCAACAGACAGCTGTCCACATCCTCATACAGCATAAAGCGGTAGTAGCGGCGGCGTTCTTTTGGACTCAGATTTTTATTCTGACTCCTACGGCCACATCGCAAGTACTCTATGATCCTAAGAACAAAAATATGCAAAGATTATTTTAAGCATCCTGAAATATTCTTTAGACAGATAATCAGTACTTCTTTTTCTAATAGATTATAATGCTCCAGACAGTCCATAACATTTTTAAAATTTACACAAAGGAAGCTGGAACACTAAAGATAAAGTCATTGCTCAAAGTTTACTAATGTTTTTTTTTTCAAAATAAAATTCAAAAGTCATCTTGATACAATGATAAAACTTTTAAAATACAAAAGAAAAGAAAATGCAAAACAAAGAAAGCTCCAGATCAGGGTATGTACCTACAACATCAGGATCGAAAAGCCCACTGTAAGTTATCATGATCAGTTCAATTTGAAAAACAATGGCCTTCACTAGGAGTTTGAATATGACGTTAAAAGAATAAAAATGTTCAGAAGATGAAAACTTCAATACTGCCCATAAATAACCTCTATTCACATGCATTTAGCTATGGCAAAAAAAAGATCAAATGCAAATTTGAACAGTCATAAGATTTATAACATTATCATTTTAACCAAATTAATTTTTGAGACCAAAACACTTTCACAGGAAAATTGTGATCCACATTCTATTCATTTTTAGGGGAAAAATATGAAAGATCTCAAAAACAATATGTTACAGATTGAAAAAGTTGATGTGGAAATTGTAGAATTACAGATAAATTAATCCAAATAATAGATGCACAGCAATAATTTTTATTTTAAGTCTAAATGATGAGACAATACAGGTGATTGGGGATTCAGTAAACCATCGGATACAAAAAACTTCACTAACGTATATGCATAATATATCATTACATGATTCTTACTTTAAAGTGAAATACATTCAGACATAGCAAAACGAGAAAACCAGGAATTTTTAGCAAAGAAAGTTAAGATAAAAAATACTCCGAGTTATTACTTCAACTTTAGGCTGATGGAGCAACCTTTATCTCACAGACTGAAGCAGTTACATGTAATTTAAATATCTTACCAAAAAAATATTGAAGAAAATATTTACAAATATTATTTAAAAAAACAAAACAAAAAGAACAACAACATTAAGTTGGCTTAAATGATGAAAAGCATGATGTTATTAATTAAATTTACCTTACAACTGGACCAAACTGGAGTAGAGTGAAGAAAATCCTTAAAAACCAAACATAATTTGGGGTGATGTAGGCTTTTCTTTTCTGTCGTTTAAGTTTTTCAACAACCTGTTTCTCTTTTCTATAATCTATTATGTACCAATGAAGTCCCAGAAAACAGGTAACGATTGAAGGTCCTATAATCAAGCCAGCAGTGACACCACCATACATCCACATTTTTTTCTTAAAATAATGTGTTGCAAGTTCTATGTCTGTTCCAATATCAACAAAAAATACAGAAATTGCCACAACTCCAATTAACATATCGAACCAGTCAAATGGAACTTGGGGCTCAAAAGGTTTTATTTTAGGAGGTTTTTCATCGGAGCCTTTTTTATACTGTGAGTCGCCTCTCCCTAGACAAATTTCTTGCTGATCTTCATGTTCATCTCCACCATCTCCACGTAACATTCCATCTTCAATTAAATCATGAGGAGTATCAACCTGGTCATCCCCAATCTCTGTTTGCAAAAAATCAACCTCATCACCACTAATTTTACTAACATAAAGAGGTTTAACAGTTTCTTCATCAGTGTGAGCGACTTCCCCTACCAAAAATTTCTTTTGGGTTAAAGATGACACTGGCCTTGCACTTCCATTTTGACTAGAATTAGAACTGGAAAGTCGTGAGGGTCTTATATCAAATTTTGCCAAAACATCAAGGGGGTTGTACATAGCATGCTTCTGATCTACAGACTCATTGTCAACATCCTGAATTGGCATAGCATCTTCTGTTTCAGAATCATCATCATCAAAGCACATAGCAAATCCATTCCTGTCCTCTGAGCTCATCTTGCATGCAGGTTATGATACAAATTATTTAGAGAAGCTAACATAAAGCATGAAGTTAGCTCAATGAGTTTAATAATTCAGTACGTGAATTTCTTTAATTCCTGTGCTGTAAAACTGCCAAGTCATCATCCTAATTTAAAGCAAAGATGAAGTTCTGTTTGAAACAGACCAAGACCTAAAAACAGAAAAAAATTATAAGATTTTTGTAAACATTCAATCAATTAATGTTGGTGTTTTTATATTCCAGAACCTACATTTATAACCTGGAAGTGGATTTGCTTTTACTTCCTCAGATGGGCCACTTACATTCTAAATACCCGAACCTGAACAAACAAAATACATTTTCCTCTCTATATAACATTTGCAATGTATTAAAGGTTGGCCTATATTTAATAAAACGAAAAATAATTTCTCAGTTTAACCATTAATGTGCCACAGCTCTCAATAAAAGACACTCTCCATGTGCCAACGTAAGGGGAGTAACTCATTTTTTTTCGCAACTAATTTCAAGAAAAAAATCATATAAATTTTGTTTTTCATCCTATTGCTTTGAAAAAAAAAAATTGCAAATGAAAGAAAAAAAAGATGATACTACGGATGTTATCATTTTTTAATGCTGTCAACCTATAAAAATTTGCAAAGTGAAAAAAAAAAAAAAACCGCCTTTTTTTCATAAATTCTTCCTGAGTTTTTGTTTGTTTGGGTTGTTATGGTTTAAACTAAATCTCTAGGAAAGAATAAATTGAAGAATTCAATAGACCGACTTTCATGGGAAAATTCTATATCTTCAGTTTTAGGGCCTACATGTGTGGTAATTAAGTAGATCTCAATAAGCGTTAGGTCTTCACCCCAAGAGAACAGGTAGCCATCATCACGATTAGATTGACAGGGATCAAGCTCATTTGATGAATTTATGTCCCCACCTTGTAGATCTAGTCTATATCACTTTCATCAGAATCATAGTCAAATTCATCAACTAGGGTACCTTCATCATTAGCATTTTTGCCCTCTAGCTCTCCAGCTTTGCAAGGAATTGAAAGCCATTTTCAAAAAAATCATAGCTCAGTCGTTAATGGATTTTGTTTCATTAAAAAATGAAAGAAAGAGTATTCTTTCTTGTATTAATGGACAAAATAGAAGCATGTGAAATGTGGTTTCTGAGACATATGGGAAAAACCAGTTGGAAACAGAAAATGAAAAATGAAGATGTTCTAAAGAATTTGAAAACAGAGAAAACACTTCCAAACACAATAAAAGCAAGGAAACTCAATTTTCAGCTGCACCAAACGCCACAACTCAATTATGAAAAACATCTTAGAAGGCAAGATGGAGGACAGAAGACCATGAGACAGGCCTCGGGCTCAGTGCTGCGACAACATCAAGGCGTGGTCAGGGCACAGCTTAGCAGAATGTATGAGATTGACGAATCAGAGAGAGGTGTGGCATTAGATTTCTAGTCGACCCTGGACCCAGGACGGCACATATTGATTGATTGATTGACTGATCTTGTTTTTAAGTAAACCTATACAGGTTTTCTAACGGGTCCCTAATATTTAGGTCCTGTAATATTTTAATGATACTATATAGAAAGTGTATAGCGGGCGCTATATAAGAGTGATGGCAGGTGCTGTGGATCATTGATGGTTAAACTAAGGCCTAGAGCTAGATGCTAAAATGTAATTTATACTTGTAATGCTTTAAAAAAAAATCTAATGGACACTTTGGGTAGCTTTACATGTGGGTAATAAGACCATCTAGATTTAGGCCTAATCTTCAGTACTGCTCTATCTGGTAGCTTAGTCATAGATTTAAAGTAAATTCATTAGTTGGGTAAATTTGCAGATATCGGCCCAACTTTGTTTAAGCTTTTAAGTTGCATATTTCATAATTAGTTTCATACGCTGAACATGAATATGAAGGTTTTATTCGTCGCATATAAATCAAGATAGAAGTATTTTTGACTTGCACTATTTCCTGATGTTTGTCCTAGTTATTTATACCAATCTGCTTGTGATTCTGCCTGCTCAACTTAAATTCTTGACCCGGACAGCTAGCCTCTACCCAGCTCATGCACATGATTCTGAAACCGAGGGCACTATTTTCTGATTGCGGAAATGAGGTCATAGATCTAGATGAGAGGGGTCTCATTTTCCATATATTTAATCCCATTTAATTGTTACGTACCTTACTAACTATGTAGTTGCAACGAAATTCACTAACAAAAATGCATTGATCTAGGCTAAAGAAATATGTGAAGACAAGGAAAACTTGTCTTCAGGAGCTGGGTCGATATCTGCAATTTTACCATTTTTAGTTAAAGGTGATCTAGATCTATCTTGATCTAGATCCTTGATCCATAATGGCATAAATTAAAAGCCATGACATGACAAATTATCACTTTTTTAGTTTCATTGAAACTTTATAAATCTTAATCATTCAAAGATCTTGACCATTCTAGCTTCACCAGAAGTTGCCGTTAGTTTGTCTAGATTCAAGGCGTATTTCACTTTTCATGACGAGATGAAAGTTAATGGTTTGGCGTTTCTTAAATCTAGATCTATTTCTTAGAGAATCCTCTTTATGTGTTTCTAGCAACATCAACGAGACGAAACATCTTGATCATGATATATTTAAACTCCAAGATAAATTTCTTATATTTCAAATTCAAAAGCCTCTAGATCTTGAACATATAGATGTCTAGATCTTTATCAATATATTCTTGTTAGGACGTTAGGACTTTCAATCTATCTTGCAAACGTTAAAATTTAAATCTACGGTTCATATCTTCATCAGGATATACGAGAACACTTGGCCCTTGCATTTTTACTATACTAGATTTCATATTGTTGATTTACATTAGATTCTACATATATACGAGACAAGATTTTAAAAGATTTCTCACATCAGAGACCCTGCGATTCCAGTAGATGCCTGGGTCGTCGCCATCAAACATTCTTCAGACAGCTATCGATATACGTATCGCATTATAATTAGATGTATCGATCGTACAGGTCTCAAAGTAATCATCACAAAATAGGGATCGGATCGTCTTGTGCTTTTAGGTTGATGTTTTGAAAAACATTTTTTTTTTTTTTTTTTTTTTTGGGGGGGGGGGGGGGGTCGTTTTTTTGTTTTTTGTTTTCCTGATCCCTTTTTGTGCCTTTATTGTGAAGAATAATTTCGCCTTGAAGGTTGCTTTAAGGTAATCTTATGATTATACTTAGAATGTATCTTAATTCTTATTATGAGTGTTTACTGTTAGGCGGCGGTTATACAGGACCTAGAGCTTCACTTTCCAATATTCACTCGCAGCATTCATCGATAAGTTAGACTGTATTGCATAGCCATTCACTTGGCTCATACGTCATAGATCAATGACCATCACAGCGACAGGGTGCCTTGTCGCCTTGCCTTGGTCCACAAAAGCACACACCTACACATTCGCATTTAGCGGAGGATGGCTCATTGAATGGAAAGCCTTGAGTGAGACTCATCAGATCGTATCTTATCACTGATAGTGTTATGTTTGATTTTCTCCCTCCCTCCCTCCCTCTCTCTCTCTCTCTCTCTCTCTCTCTCTCTCTCTCTCTCTCTCTCTCTCTCTCTCTCTCTCTCTCTCTCTCTCTCTCTCTCTCTCTCTCTCCCTCCTCCCTCATAGCACACATACTGGAACTTCAAGAAATTATTAATAATATTGTCATCAGCATGATTTATACCCCAAAACCAATATTCCAATATTCATCCTACACATTCGCATTTAGCGGAGGATGGCTCATTGAATGGAAAGCCTTGAGTGAGACTCATCAGATCGTATCTTATCACTGATAGTGTTATGTTTGATTTTCTCCCTCCCTCTCTCTCTCTCTCTCTCTCTCTCTCTCTCTCTCTCTCTCTCTCTCTCTCTCTCTCTCTCTCTCTCTCTCTCTCTCTCTCTCTCTTTCCTCCCTCATAGCACACATACTGGAACTTCAAGAAATTATTAATAATATTGTCATCAGCATGATTTATACCCCAAAACCAAAATAATAAACTGCAAGAGAAGTAAACAACATTACCTTTAATGTGCTTGACAAACGCCCCACCTCCCTTGGCAACCCGATCGACACAAATCCTGCCTTTTGCCAGCCAATATTCATCCTACAAAACAGAAAAGATCAAAGAAAGCAACAGACGACCTTGTGGAAGAACGAACCCCCCACCCTTTTCCACGAGCAGTCCTAACCAGAGCGTTATCGAAACAGCACACCTAACCCCACAATCAAAAGACAATGTACTGCCGTGAAGTAAAGCTGAGAATCCCACTAAATTCCAGCTTCGAAGAATATACATGTGGCAAAGCCAGACTACTTTCTATGGTAGAGGATCCCGAGGACCCGATTGTGAAGACAATACAACCGACCAGTTAAAGGAAAAAAAAAAAAAGTTGTCAAAGCCCTAGACCAAACCAAAGTGTGCCTTAAGATTAAAGAAGTGACTGGGCAAAATCAAACTGACCGCAAGGGGCTGGGGTCATCTACAACAAATAGATGGTCAAATGCATAAGGGAATGAGAAAAGAAACATGGTTATCAATTATGTACGGCTCAATGAAGATTCCAAGACGGTCCAGAAAGCAGTCTAGCAATCGCAACAGGGACAATGAACTAATTGGAAAATGCCCTGCAGAAATCCCTCATATTGAATGACATCTGGCATATGGCGCCACTTCGGATTAGCTTTCTAATCAGATCAAGGTGCGATCTCCTGCCCTCCACTGCAAACCTGATATGGTAGGGAAAGAAAGAGGACGCCACTTGTCCGCTATGCCAAGGCAGACAGACCACAGAGCATGTCTCGAGCTCTTGCAAAATCGCCCTGTCACAAGGGTGATACACATGGAGGCATAATAGAGTCCTTCAGGAACTTGCCACAACCATAATCACGGCTAAAGGAGAGACTACCCGCCATAAAACCAATGCATTGATATTCACAACAGAGGGAGGCGCTAAGTTATGGCACGGGAGATCGGTGAGGACAGCAAACCAGAGAAAATGCCGATGTTGTGACGACTGGGACGTTTCAGCAGACCTCTCAAAACAGGACAGTCACCCCAGTATAATCAAAAACACAAGACTAAGGCCTCATATCCTGATCCATTCAGCTGCCACACAACTGATCATGGTCGGGTTAACAATTCTATATGAAAACAGAATGGAAGAGGCCTACATCTACAAAAGAGATAAATACCCGAACCTGACCAAAAAGCTGGAAAATGTCGGCTGCAAAGCTGTGTAATGCCCGTTGAGGTTGGTGCCACAGGATTCATAGGGTCATCAGTCTTCGGCCTTCTGACTAAACTCTCAATAGGTGGCAAAAAAGAACAAAATTTCTAGTTACTGGCTGAAATAGCCGAAAACAGTTCCCGCTGGATCTGGAGCAGGAGAAATGAGAGGTTCTTTCATACGGATTAAAAATATTCTAACCATCGCGAGACCAGTTGGCGAAGTGGTATAGTGCCTGGATCAGCAATCGATCAAAAGATGAGAGAGTGTTGGTTCGAATACAGTCGCTGTGCATATAAAAAGATAGCAGGGAGACTCATGAGTGTCAGAAATTAAGGGCTGAAACACTTACTAGAAGGGGGTTTTCTTCTCTGAAGACTCTCTGTTATCTAGCTCCTTAATGATTTTCCAACCTCTAGCAGAATAATTTTTTTGACTGAGACTAAGAAGTATACCTTGCGATCCTCTTCACCTCCTCCATTTCTGAACAAGCTGAGCGACTTCACTGCTACTGAAGATAGGTACCCGGTGAAAACATGTTTTTTCAATGTCATAACGTAAAAAGCGTCTGATATGCAAATCAAGAAAGACCTCTTTTCTCTCGGAAATTAGGAGAAGAAGGTCCTGAAGGAAATAGAAAAAGATAAATCAGTCGTTATAAGGAAAACTATCTTCTATGTTGATGAATGCTCCGAGCAGCTCTACAGTGCCTCCTATTACAAAAAATTAAGAGTCTGACTCCAAGAATAAGTCAATAACAATGTAGAGAATACCACGTGAAAGCTGTCGAAGCGAGTGAGTTTAATACACAAACCATTTTTGTTCCCCTCCCTAACTCCGCAGATTCACAAACAAAGCAAACCATGTGTGAGGGTAAGCAAACTATATTAAAGGCAACACCAACATGGGAAAAGCAAACGACTCACGAGAGGCAGTTCTAATATTCATTACAATTCAGAAAAAATTGCATAAATATCACAGAGCTACGAAAGACCAAAAGTTCACAGCATAGACGAGAATGAATTAGAAAAAAAGAGACTACCAATTAGGAATGGGTATAGTTCAGATAAAGAATAAATAGATATGAAATAATCAATCCCACAATGCCAAAAAACTAAGTGTTATACATAGAGCACTTTATTCTTGGGCCGATACCCGTAACTCCAGCGTTGGAGAGGAACAGATCTTCTCTGCAGTTTCGACGAAGAGTCATTAAGAAGAACTGTCACTGGCCAAGAAGCACCTGGAGACGTTGACAAGCCAAAATGACAGAACTTCAGAACAGCAGCAGGCTGTCGACTAAGACAAGGAGGACCAAGACAGGTGAGCAAGCAGAGATCCTGGCCACATGGTAACATCGGACTCGGGACGATCATGTAGACCTACCACGAGACATACACCTGATACGCTCCAGCCAACAGCAAACAGTGATCAGCAATTAGCAACTACGGACGTTAGAGTAATACCGGGTATCAGATTAATTGAGCCGTAGGAAAATCCAGAGATCCAGCAGGTGGGTAAATATTCAGAATACCAACGACTAAAGTAAGTGCATGAGATACAAGTGCCCAGTAGACTTGAACAGCACATGCCAATTAATACTAAAAAGAAAAAAAAATTAAAAATTCTTCTCTTGAAAAGATCGGAACTCGGGGAAAGCAACAGGAGACGCTTCAGCGGGCTCGAGAATAATAAGTCTAGTATCTAACCGCTCCCTTATGTTACGATATAGCTCTAGATGAAAAGAGAGAGAGAGAGAGAGAGAGAGAGAGAGAGAGAGAGAGAGAGAGAGAGAGAGAGAGAGAGAGAGAGAGAGAGAGAGAGAGAGAGAGAGAGAGAGAAGTGCGTCTCTCACAAAGTATTAATCACTATAAAATACTTTCCTGAGTCCTTGCAACAAAACAAAACAAAACAAAACAAAAAAATAAATAAAAACTCCTGATTGCAATTAAACCTGTCCTTGAGTGTATACACTTGACTTACTTTAACAATAATAAATAATACCTACGGACCAACATTCAGCCCCGCGACTGAAATAGAAACGACTGAGCTCAAGTGATAGTTAAAAAAAAATCTCTAGTCAGCTGTGTATATCACAGAACATTATATAACAAGAGTACAATCACACCCCCTGCGCATGATATAGCTTTCGAGCAATACTAATGAATACGCATTATAAAACAATTACCGGGGAAACTTATTTTAGTAAAATGGATACCACATAGAGAATCTCTTTCAGTTTGTGATTTATCATATATAAAAAGCATCAAAAGGGATATGCCGTCATGTCCAAGACGATATGGATATCTTACGAAATGTTCAAACAATCATTGACACAGACTCTCTTCCCCCAAATATAGGTGTACATTAGATCAGTGGATTGTGCACAAGCATTCTTTGCGGGGAAAAGTATAGGTGCCTGGAGAGAGCCTGGATCAACACCTTCAGCCATCTACGCAAACTAGTTCACCCCATTCTTAGAAAACAAAAACCCTTAACATTTGCAGACAGTATTATGTCTCCAAATACGATACATGGAACAACTATGGATATATGCATGTCTCCAGCTATGCAAACATTTTTCATCGGAAACAGTTGAGATCTTGGCTCGGCAAATCTCTTGTTTTGTTTAAGTACCTTGTTGATTTGGACCCATCACGGCCCACAGCTTGATGCTTTCATCACAAACTTTGAAAAACTTTTATTCATCTAAAAAATTTACAAGAACACTCTTAACAATCAAGAAACCATACCTCAATACTATGTTGACTATGCAAAGAGGCATACTACAGACAGATCCGCATTCAAAGCTCACTGACATAAATTATTTTTAATGTTGTATTGATATATTTGGAAGTCCGTTTTGGCCGATTTTCATTCTTTAAGTTTCATAAATTTTCCCCCAATAGATTAAAGATTAATGAGAATTTGTCAAATCCTTCCACTCAGAGAAGTGGGCTGAGATGGGTAAGAAAGCGGATGTAAAATTTTCTTGGTTGAGCTTTGTCTATATTGTGGAGGTAAAAAGGTTTCTTATCTGATTCGCTGATCGGATCCTCTAGGTGGAATAACTATTCTGGTTTAGCATTGCAGAATCCATTGGTCGAGGTCTGTGTGCTCCATAGAAGTGTGATTCTAGAAATACTGGCACCCGATTGTTTCCAAATTAACCCTCCATAAAATGCTTATGGAGTCAAACTGTTACGCGTCTGTTTTTACTTGTTTTTGTTATTCAGTTTCAAATTTCACCAGGCCTTACGACAAAGGAAAAACGTTAACATTAGCAACTAAGATTAAAAAAATAAGGCTAAATGTTATGAGCTTCTATTTTACCTCTTGCCTTCAAATCTCCTTCCTCTTTTCGAAATAATACCAATCAATAATTCAGATCTGTCGATCTTCCTTGGCAGCCTTTTAACAAATTGCTTTGAAGTCTATATCCATGCTTTTTATTTTTCACTTTTCTAATACGCCTTATTGAGGACTTTAATTTTTTTTCTAGGCTACAACATTGTTTACAGTAATTATCCAACTAAACGTTTCTTTTCTTTCTCTATTTTTTTTTAATTCATTGCTAAGCACAGACTTGAATATCAGGTGCATAATGTTTATGCAAGTTTACACACTTCTTCACGGAAATTCCGCAATTGTGATTTTCCTACGCTATTTTTTTTTCCTGAACTCTAGAATTTGATTCATTACATAGGACTACGTACGTCAATCAGTAGGCCTGTATCTGGTTGTAATAGGGAGAAACAAGTCCCCCTGTCCCATTACAAACTATATATCAAGTAGTGAACATGCATGTATACCGTTAATTTAAAACACTATTGCTCCAAAAACATTTGACCCATTTAATATTCTTAGCTAGCACAATCCTCAAAATGTTGTAATTTTGGAATGCTTCATTCTTGACTAAACTTTATATTGAATCTCTATTTTTTTGTTAACACATCAGGATTTTAACCCGATTAAAATATATTTAATTTTTAGTGTCCAGATGCTTTTTGTATTTGTTACATTAAATAAAGCTTTAAATTTATAACCAAGTGTGACGAAACCATACCAGACAATGTTCATAACACATGACAAGTCATACAGCACTTTACAAGGAATAAAGCAAGTTATAAACGTTATTTTTGTCTGCTAATTTTGTTACTAATTAAGCTATTTTAAACCTTAGGTTCAATCGCTATGTAGTAATCATGTCCCATCTGGTTGATGGAGTGGTGTCTTGAATACCTTAGGTAACACAATAAATCAAGTCATAATATTTGTAAACAGCTCCTAACTTATGTATTAGAAAATCTATCTAACAGTTGTGCTGAAGATCAATGCTGCAAGAATCGCTCGTACAGAGCAGGCTGATATCAGGTCATGTGATAATAAACTTATAATTATGAGTAGCATTTGTGAATAGGTTCTAAAATAACGTTTTAACATACGCTTTGTTTTGATTTGAAACAAAATTGTAAATGTAAGGGTTATTCCAAGCTCAAAGTCTGCTTGACTTTCATTTCTTATTATTGTTTGTCATCGAATCTTCAACAACTTAAGGTCTGTCAATTTTGTTTTTAATAAAGTTGATTTGGTGTGGTAAAAAGTCTCCATAAAAAGTTCTTTGTTCTATGACTGAGTAACTCCAATTACAAACGATGTTGAATTTTGTATTTTGCACAAGTTAGATATCGGGTCAATTGGGCCCAATAAAGAGCCCGTTGTGAACGAATATCCGCCAACAAGACATTTTCTCGGTTGATATCGATTTCTCATCAAACAAGACAAGAACACATTTCCAAGGCAAATAAAGTAGTTTGTGATTGGATCTATCTCGTTGCGCCCTTCTTAATAATTATTCTGCAATCTCTTGTATGAAACCGATCAGTAGAAAGCCCTCATTTGACTGTGTTATACATTTCTGCAAAAGGTTTTATTATGAGATATGTATATGTACAATTATATACATAGATAAACATTTAGATAGATAGATAGATAGATAGATAGATAGATAGATAGATAGATAGATAGATAGATAGATAGATAGATAGACAGACAGACAGATGGAGAGGAAAAGAAAAAAAAGGGCATAGAGAAGGTAAGAGACTTAGGGCAAAGAAAAGGGGATAAAGAAAACAGAGAAAGCAGAGAGAGAAAAGATGGCAAAATGTAGATGTAGAGGACTAGAAAGATAGGGAGAGGGAAAGAGATAGATCTATAGTAAAGAGATACAGATCGAGAGAAAAGGAGTGTTATATATTATATATATATATATATATATAGGCCTATATTCTTCTCAGGGTAAATCCCGAGTGTGTCGTGTTGCATTCCTCTTTGTGAGCCGCCACAGATAAGTTCTTTACTCTAGCAATATTCTTTATTTTATCATGACAAAATTGCTAGATAAGAAAATTGATAGGTATGAATTCTGTAACATTAAATCTTTCAACAGAACTTGTGTTTAATTAAATGATGATGCGAATTTTTTTTCAAATTGATGGTGCACACTGATTCACTCCGCCCGTCACTCCATGGAGCGTTTGGATAACATACACCCAAGCTCATCATTATCTGGTGTATATGAACATTTACAAACCGTGCAAATAATGCTCCATTAAAGCTCGATTCTCATAAGTGATGGCAGGGAAGACGGGAAGGGTGAAGAGGAGAGGAAAAGGGGGGGGGGGGGGGGGGGTTATGAATGATCGGAGTGTCGGAAAGCATAACATTTATAGGCACAGTTAAATTATGCTTACAGTGAGAAGTCGTATAAAACATTCTCTCCCTCCCCCCCAACTCTCTCCCTCTCCCCCCTCCTCCCACTCTCTCTCTCCCTCCCATGTTTCTCTTCTCTATGTTTCTATTAGTGCGCCTGCCTTTATTTCTAACTCCATAACTTCACACATTGTATGTACTAATTTGTGTCTCTTTATCTCTCTCTTTCTTTCACATTAACAAGAAGAGCAACATCTTTCCTGTTCTTACATAATTATCATTTCTTTCTCTCTCCCTAGCACACACACACACACACACACTCACAACGCACAAAGATTAACAAGTATATTTTTGATCAGCGCAGTTGGAACGATGTGAGAAGCCCTGAGCCCCACCGAAAAGGGGGCCCGTTTTATGTAAGTTCTTCGTAATTTCCCAACGATGTAAAGTGCAATGCTTTTAAGAAAGGACACTGAAATAAGCGCGGAATTTTTCTCGCCAATTTACAATTACACACAAAGAATTTCAGTGAAATTATTTAATTTTTTCATGAACAAAAGTATGCATTACTACTAAATAATTCAAATTAGAGGAAAGATGAAGTTATAATGATGCAGTCATGCTATTTCTGTTATTTTCGTGTGGCAAAGACGCTGATAGCATCTGCAAAATCGAATTAACGCGGGCCTACATTATATCGCTTCTTATTCATGGGCGTTCTAAAATCGCATCTAAAACAATTAAGATTTCAGAAAAAGCGCAATTTTATATCCTTGCATGCCATTGTTTATGATAAGTCTTAATAAGCCAGACCCAATGTCTATGTCCCTTGGCTCCTCATAATATCATGATATTGGCGTATGTTGCTAACTGACTTATTTCGTTAATTAACGTATTGTCTATGCGAAAGAAGCTATAATCTAATCGAGGTGGGACTAGAAGATTTTTGTGCTGAATCTTTCGAACACCTCCGCAATTCATATGAGGTTTCTTGGTCTTGGACATGTATTTTCGAAAATTGTGACAACGCAATGGATATCTTTCTGAGCTCTGTGTCATTTGTATGCCATGGATGTTACATAGGGCTTTCACTGGTCTTTTCATACCTTAGTACGAGGATCAGTTGGTCACTTTGGGCTTTTCCTGGTACAAAATTCAAAGATAGAGAAGTATTGGATTTGTCATTTCGAAAAACAAAATTTCCACAACTCTTTGATTAATATGGATTAGATAACTATATAAATTGTGGTTCTCCCCGCGACGTACTTCAGTTTTGATTTAGAGTTGAAGGAACTTGTTGAATTAAGCTACGAATTCAAGAATATATCATGAATCATCATAGCCTCAAATGGATAGGACATATCCTTTTGTTGGGAGACTCGAACCCCATCCCCTTCCCAATTTAATCCAACCCTGCATTGTCCTCTCTCGATCAATATCTTTTGATTCTACTAGCAGAGATGCCATCTTTGAAATATACCGACTATATAACTTCGGTGATACAGTATATTTATTTTTATATATTTTTTAAATTTAAAATTAGAGTGACATAGTCAGTTTTAAACGTGTACATCGCAGGTAGATTAATACGGTTTTCGACAAGTCGCAGGAAGGTGTGTAAAAGTAGAGAGAATACTTGAAATTGAATATTTGCTAAGATAGCTCAACATCTGACTATTCATCTCTCTTCCATCTTCCCCTCTCTCTCTCTCATTCTCTCCATCTCTCTCTCTAACACTCACACACACAATCTCTCTCACCCTCCATATGAAATAAGACTTTCGTCCTGTCTTTCTCACACATCCTGTCCCTCTTCCAAGGCTGATCTAACAAGCTGAGTCTCAATCCTCGAAGTGTAATGATGATATGGGGAGGGTAAAGGTCATACAGAAGCTGGTCGTAAAGCTACATGTAGAAGATAGTAACCAAGAGTGTACCTTATTTTTGTAGTAGGGATATAAGAAAGGATACTTGTTGAAATTGGTTTTTGAGGTTAAGTGGCACAATCAGGAAAAATTATTTTAGGAACCAAGCCTTTTGGGGAAAAAACACTTCCTTGAAATGCATACCTAGGGGACAAGGTTTAAAAAGAGACAGGCACACCACTTTATAACTACGGGACTAAAAAAAGAGACAACACAAGTATAGATTAAACATAAAAACGTTTCGCCTTTATTGTGGCTTCATCAGAGTGTGTAGGAAAAAATTGACTTCAACAAGTTATACAAAACATTGGGGGAGCTGGGCTCAGACGGGACAAATGATTGGTTGGGGGAGGGGCAGTGCGCAGAATGCTTCAGGGTTCAGTGCAATGGCTAGGGATGGTGATGGCAGAGGGCGTGACCTCGTTGATATGAGGGTAAGATAAGGCTGGAGCGCGAGTTTGGAATAAAATATTAGGGCTGGTTAGTATCTGTAGAGAAATCAAAATTCAAAAATTGGGAAAAGGTTTTTGGGTTTTACACCTGATTCAAATGGGAATGCGCGTGTAGAAGAATGATAGTTGATACGTTACAGGGCGAGATGTAGAGGGTCTCTAATAAATATAGGTGGTACTGTAGGCGGGGATGGCGATTGAAAGACCATATAAATATCCAAATTCTCACGTAGGTGGAGAGAAATATTACTAACAAACATGATGGAATTGTGCGTATATATATATACAGCAGCTACGATGATTATGTTGTTAATTGCTCTCTTATTCTGTGTTTCACTCTCTCCCTTTAGCTATCTTTCTTAAAGCTCGATTCTACACGTCATTATTTCCTTTGCAGTGCCTCGTTCTGTCTTATTAGTTACAACAAAACCCTTATTTGCTACCTCTCTCTCTCTCTCTCTCTCTCTCTCTCTCTCTCTCTCTCTCTCTCTCTCTCTCTCTCTCTCTCTCTTTCCTTTTCTCTCTCTTTCTCTCTCTCTCCCCTTTCTCTCTCTCCTTCTCTTTAGCTCGGCGTGGGGCTGTGGTGCTGGTTCAATAGTGCCTCTAGATGACTAACACTAAGCATGGTATATTATGAATGGTGATAACAATACATTTGTAGGTTGTAGGGATAGTAGTTAGTCAACCTGTTCTTTCAGTAGAATAAACATGTACTGATGTGGATTCTTAGCGCCTTAAGGTGGTGAAGTAGGATTATTGTGGTAACACTAAACAGTATTGTCATACATGAATGATATACACTTGAATATAGATGATCAATAAAATGAGTGCATATATCGTGGATACTGATGCGTTGTATCTCTTAACTTTCTTTCGACCTCATTCTATTTATCTCTAAGTCTAATCCCTCTCTCACTCTCTCTCTCTCTCTCTCTCTCTCTCTCTCTCTCTCTCTCTCTCTCTCTCTCTCTCTCTGTCTCTCACTTGTTTAATGTTAACATTCAACAGTGAATCTCTCTTTGTCCCTAAAAGACTTACTCTCTTAATGTGTTAAGGATTCTCTCTCTCTCTCTCTCTCTCTCTCTCTCTCTCTCTCTCTCTCTCTCTCTCTCTCTTTCTCTTTCGCTTATCTTGGGGCTGTGGTGCTGGTGCAGTAGTACCTCTAAATGACTAACAGTAATCATAGCATATTATGAATGGTGATAACAATACATTTATAGGTTATAAGGATAGTAGTTACACAGCCTGCTCTTTCAGTAAAATAAACATGTGCTGATGTAGATTCTTAGTGCCTTAGTGTGGTAAAGTAGGATTGTTGTGGTAACACTAAATAGAATTGTAGTGTACACGTGAATATGCATGATCAATATAATAAGTACATATGTCGTGGATACTGATGCGTTGTATCTCTTATCTTTCTTTCTCCCACATTCTATTTATCTCTAAGTCTAATCTCTCTCTCTCTCTCTCTCTCTCTCTCTCTCTCTCTCTCTCTCTCTCTCTCTCTCTCTCTCTCTCTCTCTCTCTCTCTCTCTCTCTCGCTTGTTTAATGTTAACATTTAACAGTGAATCTCTCTTTGTCCCTTAAAGACTTACTCTCTTAATGTGTTAAGGATTCTCTCTCTTTCTCTCCCCCCCTCTCTCTCTCTCTTTCTCTCTCTATCTCTCTCTCTCTCTCTTTCTCTTCCGCTTATCTTGGGGCTGTGGTGCTGGTTCAATGGTGCCTCTAAATGACTAACAGTAATCATAGCATATTATGAATAGTGATAACAATACATTTATAGGTTATAGGGATAGTAGTTACACAGCCTGTTCTTTCAGTAAAATAAACATGTGCTGATGTAGATTCTTAGTGCCTTTGTGTGGTAAAGTAGGATTGTTGTGGTAAAACTAAGCAGAATTGTAATATACATGTGAAAATGGATGATCAATATAACAAGTACATAATAAAATCGTGGGTACTGATGCGTTGTATCTCTTATCTTTCTTTCTCCCACATTCTATTCATCTCTAAGTCTAATCTCTCTCTCTATCTCTCTCTCACACAGACACACACACACACACTCTCTTGCTTGTTTAATGTTGACATTTAACAGTGAATCTCTCTTTATCCCCAAAGGACTCTCATTCTCTTAATGTGTATAGGATTCTCTCTCTCCCTCCCTCTCTCTCTCTCTCTCTCTCTCTCTCTCTCCCTCCTCATTCTACTCAACCCCGTCCTCTTCCCTCTCACTCTTTCTCTCTCTCTCTCTCTCTCTCTCTCTCTCTCTCTCTCTCTCTCTCTCTCTCTTCGTTTCTCTTTCTTTCTCTATGTCTGTCTTGGGCTCTCTAGTGTATTATAACTAGTTTTTTTATTTATTTTTTTCCTTTTAAATCCAAGGTGGCACCCCGTCGGCCTGGGAAGTTAGGTGTGTTTATGGATTTGTGTAATTGGAAACGTTGCTTGGTCGTTGATGTTGATACCTTGTGGTTCTAGAGTCTGTAATGTGTGTATCCAGAATGTTTCTTTGTTTTGTAGGCCTATCATGTCTGTTGTGAGTAACTGATCTATCGGTGTTATTTTAGCGTGGCTGATGGTGTGCCCAGGAAGGTTAAAGTGTTTGGCAACAGCGTCGCCTCTATCGTTGTTAATGTTGAATCTGTGTGTGTTGAAGCGTTTGCGTAGTGTTTGTGATGTTAGCCCTACATATTGTTTGTTGCATAGGTTACATGTTATGAGATAGATGACGTTGTGTGAGTGGCAGGAGAGGCTATGTAGAATGTTGTATGATTTGCGGGTGATTGTGGAGGTGAATGTTGTCGATGATGTGATGGATGTACATGTCATGCATCTGGAGATGTTGCATGGTCCGCTGCCTACAATGTCTCGTCTTGACGCGGATGAGTGCACTAATGAGTCACGGAGGTTTTTGGGTCTGCGGAAAGCTGCCATGGGGAGGGTCGGAATGGCTTTTTTACATCGATCTGAAGTTTGGAGAATAGGAAAGTATTTTTAGGATAGATGGGATGTTTGGTAGGGCTGGGTTGTATGTTAACACTAAAGAATTCTCTGGCTCTCTGTAAGGGATCTATCCTTTCTCTGTAGGGCTTTTGATCTAGGTGCTTCTAGGGCTTTGTTAATGGCAGCTTGAGTGTGTTTGGGGGGAAACCGCGTTTTTTGAGATGGTGTTTAAGATCGTTGAGTCTACGTGTGAGAGCAGCTTCTGAGGAACAAATTCTAACCAATCTAAATGCGAGACTATATGGGATGCTACGCCTAGTGTGTTGTGGGTGGCATGAGGACCAATGCAGGTAATTGAAGGTGTCTGTGGGTTTAGAGTAAAGATCTGTGTGGATATAGTTGTCTAGTAGAGTGACCATGACGTCAAGGAATGGAACGTGGATGGAGCGAAATGTTGCTGGTGAATTTGATGGTGGGGTGAAATGTATTGGCATGTTGGATGAATGCTTCTAGTTTGGCACGGCCATGGGTCCAGATGAGGAAGATGTCATCTATGTATCTTAGCCAGACAAGTGGTTTGTCTGGGAAAGAACCCAGAAGTCTCCTCTCGATGGCCCCCATGAAGATGTTGGCGTACGTAGGGGCCATACATGTACCCATAGCGGTGCCGTGAGTTTGTAAGTATGTATTGTCATGAAAAGTGAAGAAGTTGAGCGTAAGGATGAGTTGTATTAATGTACAGATAAAAGAGGGGGATGGTTTTGTTCCCGGATCTCTGCCTTCCTCCAGCGCTATGCGACAGGCATCCGTACCTTCCTCATGTGGGATATTAGTATACAATGCGCTGACATCCATTGTACATAGAAGGGTATCTGGAGGAAGAGGGCCTGTCTTATTGATATCATGGATTTTTCGGAGGAAATCCATGTCGTCCTGCACATATGAAGGTAGCTGGCTGACTAGGTCCTTCATATGGTAGTCCACAAATTGAGATATAATCTCTGTGGGGCACCCATTACCACCTATGATGGGCCTCCCTGGGTTCCCTTCTTTGTGGACCTTGGGAAGGATATAAAACCTTCCCGGAGTGGGATGAGGAGGGCTTTGCCTATCTCCTAATTTATCTCCTCTATCCCTTTATCAATATAGTCGGTGGTATCAGAGAGATTCACTGTTAAATGTCAACATTAAACAAGCAAGAGAGTGTGTGTGTGTGTGTGTGTGAGAGAGAGAGATAGAGAGAGAGATTAGACTTAGAGATGAATAGAATGTGGGAGAAAGAAAGATAAGAGATACAACGCATCAGTATCCACGATTTTATTATGTACTTGTTATATTGATCATCCATTTTCACATGTATATTACAATTCTGCTTAGTGTTACCACAACAACCCTACTTTACCACACAAAGGCACTAAGAATCTACATCAGCACATGTTTATTTTACTGAAAGAACAGGCTGTGTAACTACTATCCCTATAACCTATAAATGTATTGTTATCACTATTCATAATATGCTATGATTACTGTTAGTCATTTAGAGGCACCATTGAACCAGCACCACAGCCCCAAGATAAGCGGAAGAGAAAGAGAGAGAGAGAGAGAGAGAGAGAGAGAGAGAGAGAGAGAGAGGGAGAGAAAGAGAGAGAATCCTTAACACATTAAGAGAGTAAGTCTTTAAGGGACAAAGAGAGATTCACTGTTAAATGTTAACATTAAACAAGCGAGAGAGAGAGAGAGAGAGAGAGAGAGAGAGAGAGAGAGAGAGAGAGAGAGAGAGAGAGAGAGAGAGAGAGAGAGAGAGAGAGAGAGAGAGAGAGATTAGACTTAGAGATAAATAGAATGTGGGAGAAAGAAAGATAAGAGATACAACGCATCAGTATCCACGACATATGTACTTATTATATTGATCATGCATATTCACGTGTACACTACAATTCTATTTAGTGTTACCACAACAATCCTACTTTACCACACTAAGGCACTAAGAATCTACATCAGCACATGTTTATTTTACTGAAAGAGCAGGCTGTGTAACTACTATCCTTATAACCTATAAATGTATTGTTATCACCATTCATAATATGCTATGATTACTGTTAGTCATTTAGAGGTACTACTGCACCAGCACCACAGCCCCAAGATAAGAGAAAGATAAAGAGAGAGAGAGAGAGAGAGAGAGAGAGAGAGAGAGAGAGAGAGAGAGAGAGAGAGAGAATCCTTAACACATTAAGAGAGTAAGTCTTTTAGGGACAAAGAGAGATTCACTGTTGAATGTTAACATTAAACAAGTGAGAGACAGAGAGAGAGAGAGAGAGAGAGAGAGAGAGAGAGAGAGAGAGAGAGAGAGAGAGAGAGAGAGAGAGAGAGAGAGAGAGAGTGAGAGAGGGATTAGACTTAGAGATAAATAGAATGAGGTCGAAAGAAAGTTAAGAGATACAACGCATCAGTATCCACGATATATGCACTCATTTTATTGATCATCTATATTCAAGTGTATATCATTCATGTATGACAATACTGTTTAGTGTTACCACAATAATCCTACTTCACCACCTTAAGGCGCTAAGAATCCACATCAGTACATGTTTATTCTACTGAAAGAACAGGTTGACTAACTACTATCCCTACAACCTACAAATGTATTGTTATCACCATTCATAATATACCATGCTTAGTGTTAGTCATCTAGAGGCACTATTGAACCAGCACCACAGCCCCACGCCGAGCTAAAGAGAAGGAGAGAGAGAAAGGGGAGAGAGAGAGAAAGAGAGAGAAAAGGAAAGAGAGAGAGAGAGAGAGAGAGAGAGAGAGAGAGAGAGAGGTAGCAAATAAGGGTTTTGTTGTAACTAATAAGACAGAACGAGGCACTGCAAAGGAAATAATGACGTGTAGAATCGAGCTTTAAGAAAGATAGCTAAAGGGAGAGAGTGAAACACAGAATAAGAGAGCAATTAACAACATAATCATCGTAGCTGCTGTATATATATATACGCACAATTCCATCATGTTTGTTAGTAATATTTCTCTCCACCTACGTGAGAATTTGGATATTTATATGGTCTTTCAATCGCCATCCCCGCCTACAGTACCACCTATATTTATTAGAGACCCTCTACATCTCGCCCTGTAACGTATCAACTATCATTCTTCTACACGCGCATTCCCATTTGAATCAGGTGTGAAACCCAAAAAACCTTTTCCCAATTTTTGAATTTTGATTTCTCTACAGATACTAACCAGCCCTAATATTTTATTCCAAACTCGCGCTCCAGCCTTATCTTACCCTCATATCAACGAGGTCACGCCCTCTGCCATCACCATCCCTAGCCATTGCACTGAACCCTGAAGCATTCTGCGCACTGCCCCTCCCCCAACCAATCATTTGTCCCGTCTGAGCCCAGCTCCCCCAATGTTTTGTATAACTTGTTGAAGTCAATTTTTTCCTACACACTCTGATGAAGCCACAATAAAGGCGAAACGTTTTTATGTTTAATCTATACTTGTGTTGTTTCTTTTTTTAGTCCCGTAGTTATAAAGTGGTGTGCCTGTCTCTTTTTAAACCTTGTTTCACACTATTTACAGACACACACGCGTCCTTTTTGGATCCTTTATAATTACGAAGTTGTCCTCCAAGTGTGGTGTTTTTGCTTTTCTATTTGGATTTATACCTAGGGGACAGCATTCTTGATTACTTTCTACTTTCTCTTCTCTCTCCAGTGCTTGATGGATTAGCGCGGAGCTGCATTTGAGTTGATTTCTACTACTAATTCTAGGATATTCAGACTATCTGAGAGTTAGAGATCTAAACTAGATTCTAATTTATATTTACATATTTAGATTAAGTCTTCACTTGATCTAAATATTGGCCTTTGCTGCTAAATTTGAGATAGATCCAGGTTGTTTCTTGGGGAGGTAGGCCTACTAATTTTGTTGGGTCTTTTAAAAATAAATCTTAGTAATAACAAGCCTTAGATCTAGAGTGCCTGTACCTACTCTCACACACGCCCATTTCTCGCCCATCTGCGTGGTTTTAGGGCACCTGTCAAGAATAAGTGATCATTTGTGATGTCTAGACATTACACACGTGTGAAGTAACCTCTCCCCTTTGTAATACTAATTACTACACGTAAAGTATACTATTTTTCTGTTACGTCTAGTATCTCTATACCATTTTGCTGCTTGTAATGGCCCATGACAAAAATTGCCATCCTCCAATGCCATGAATGCTTTGACCCAATTGGCCTGAGCTTGAAGTAGATCCAAAGTCTAAGGTAAAATTGCAGATATTGGCCCAACTCAGGCTTCACAATTAAATATTTCCAACGAAATCGAAACTTGTACTTTATTGTAGTTTAATAGGATTTTAGAGCAACACAAAAATGCTCATATCTTGTAAAGTATTTATTTGTTACGAATAGAACCTTCATATTCGTGTTCAGCATATACTAAACTTAGGGTGAGTTGGGTCGATATCTGCAATAATACCAAGTCTAATTGATCTGTACTTGTGAGTCAAAATGGCATGTATGGCCCTAATTTACCAAAATGCAGAGTGTCAACTGTCATGATCTAAAGTTATAATCCAATCTAAGCATTCTGGTTCTCTCTTCATTTAACTTGACTCATTATGAAAAAAGATGGCACATATACAACACCCTGTTTATGAATCAATTAAGGGAATCATTTTCGGAAATAATGATTAGGGCCTAGTTGCTGCCGACATATTATCATGAATTTTTTAGATGTATAAAGATATTTTCTTAAGCAAGTTAAAAGTTGTTATAGCTATCACTTTTTTCCATGTATATTGCTTGCTTTATTTTAACAACATTTGACATGAATTCTCAACATTGTATTTTACATCTGGATGTGTTGCACAGAGACCTATATTACCTAACACGGTTCAAAATGGATGATCAACATGAAACATACAAACTGTGGCGTATTCGCAAGACTGTTATGCAAGTGAGTTGACTAAACCAAACGGTTAAATAGTGAGTTTAGATACACAGTGGAACCCGATTAGATCAAACACGGATCCCTTGAAATCATGAATTCCTCGAACTGATCCGTTTTGCTTTTCTGATTCTCTCTTTACTTTATTCCCTTCTTATTTACTATGTTTTTGTCGAACTAGTCGGAAGTTATATCATGTTTTCTTCAAACAATCAGTCCTCAATTAGAGAAAGAAAATGTTCGCCTCATATAAGAAATTTGACAGACTTTTATCCCATTCACAGATCTTAAATTTCGATCAAGTGCTCTACACAGTTGTTGTTATTCTTCAAACAAGCATGCCTTACCTCTCCCTTTCACTGTGCAGAAACAGGCAGCCTAGCCTTTTATCCCCAGTCGCCAGAGAGAGAGATACCCCCTCCCCCGTCCCACCTTACTGGAGCTTAGTCTGATACACTCGGTGCCAATTGTCTGTCTCCGTCTATGCTAGGTCTACCTGTCACTAAGAATTCAAAGGGGCCGATTGTAACCAAAATTTACTTGATACAAGTGTACAAGATATATGGGTAATGATGAAATCTGTCTAGGCCCATCCCTTGCTTAATCAATCAGTACATGGATGCAAAAAAAAGCTGGTGGGACTGATCTCTTTATTGACTGTTAGGAAGCCACATAGCTCAAAAGCTAGAATGTTGGACTGACAATAGTCAGCTTCGCTTTCAATTCTTTATCAGGTTCTCTAATGTGATTAGGCCTAGCTCTGCCTTGACGGACATTCCTTGTTTATTCAGGAACAAGCAATATTCATTGTTTTTGAAAGTTGACTTAAGACTTAAGCTAGAAAGAAATTTATTTGTGACGCGATCTTAATGTAGACCTAGAGTCTACATCTAGATCTAGCATTAAGAGTTGAAGATCCGATAAGCACTGCGGTTGGAAACAAGGTTTTACATAAAACGAGTTGGAAATGGCAGATCAGCTTTTGCAGAGGTATCTGTCTTCCATCCGGTATTTGAAATACTAAATGTAGGGAAAATATGGCAAATCGGGTATCCCGGTCATGCTCAGATTTAGAATTGCACAGAATAAGCCAAGTAAATAGGAAGTCTCTACATGTTATTAAAGTACTTCAAAATATTCACAGACTGTCCCAAACGCAAATCTAGAGTCAAAGTGCTAAAAATAGAATTCTTCGAAAACGGCTTCCTCGAACATAAGAAAATTCCCCAATGAATTCAAAAAATCCGTGCTTCACTGTAAAAATATATTACTTTGGAGTAGAATCTTTTATACCCCTAAAAACGCAATCTTCCTCTCTATTTCTCGTCTCTCAAAATAGTTGAAGTGTTTAACATCATTGAAGTTAAGAGCAACGAACTCATAATATAACTTTGCTATTGCAGTTTGCCTTAACATCTTTTAAAAAAAGCTAACCAAGTTAAATAATTAACTCATTGTGTGCCAGAGCGTTTTCCACGGTTGTGCCAGGCCATTTTTACTGTGCATATTGTCTTTAGAGGATGCATTGGAAATTGGGTTCCAGTTTGGCTTATTTTTGTGTAACTATGACTTATTATATATTTAGAGTTATCTCTCATAGGAAACTTAAAAAGTTTCATGACCGGGCTACCAATGGCGAAACAAACATTGGTTCTTATATCGACGATACATCGTCGATTGGCACAGCTGCGGTTCACTATATCAACGATACATCGTCGATTGGCACACAATGAGTTAAGAAATGATGCAAACCACTATTGACAATTAAAAGGTTAAGAGAAAATCTTCTATTTTCTAACTAAAACAACCCAACAAAAAAGCTTTAGTTAAATACATTGTTGAAAAAACTTATTACTTCTATTTTTTTGTTCCAATTCTAGTTATGCCACGATCGTGGTTATCTTGTCACTCAAGAAGAATTGGACCAGACACTAGATGGCTTCAAAGAGCTATTTGGAGACAAACCAAGGTTATAACTTTTTTTATTTTGGAACCCTACCTTCAAAACACACACTCCTCACCTTTTTATACCTCTGTCTACCTCTCCTATTCCTGCTGTTTTATCTCTCACATCTTTATTCCTTTACCTAAGCTGTATAGAACAGACACTCTAGTAAAGATTGACATATGACTTGCTGAAACTTATAACACATGTAATCGTGATTTGTTAATAAGCCAGAGAACTCCGATAACTTGCCTTAGAGTTAGAAGATAAAAAAAACCAAACAATAATTATGTTATATTCCAAGCTAGAAATCATTTTAACAATACATTTGAATTCACTGTGTGAATGAAAATATTTACTCATGGCTTTTGAGCCGAAGAGGATTCATATTAATCCAGGTGGTGTTTAGTTGGTACAATAAAAGCTAGAACCTGTTTTCCAATTTTTTTGGCCTATACATAATATAAATTATGAAATCTTTGATTGAAACATGTTATTTAATCATCAACACAATCTGTTTATCTTAAGCCTTTGTGTAGGTGTAGGTGTGTTCAATGTGTTGTTTTTTTTTTTGAAAGTTTGACATATACAATGTCTCTCATGGAAGGTGATCTTTTTACTTTATCACCATCTTTTCATGAGAATCACTTGGAAAAACTATGAAGTGATACATCGTTAAAACTTAAAAATTTTGTTCAACTCGTCTTATTTTTGAGGCACTTTATTTTTAACAACGCATGGTTTTCAATTCTTAAGTCATTCATTTTTTTATACACGTATTTGAAATGAGTCATATGTCTGGTATATTTGTTGGTTTTCTACAGTATTACCTGCAATTACGTTTTTTTTTAGTTCCAGAGATTTCCTTCTTTTTTTTTTTTTACTAGTTTAGAGATTGTCATTGTGACATGGATTTGGAAGTTTCATAATAGTTTAACTTTTCTTTTATACAGTGAGAGAAAGCCAGGAAGAAGTGATCTGATTGTATTGGTGGCTCACAATGATGACCCAACAGGTGGGCCCATGTAATTTTATTTTTAAGTGAAGTAAAACATTGCCCCAGCATGCCAATCCTCAAAGCCTCCTTAAAACAATGTCAAGCAAGGGATTTAATTGATTTTGTGATAAAAAAACTTTTTTTCATTTTTGATCAATGTTTTATTAACTTTCTGAGTAATCAAAAAAAAATCATATTCCATTTAACTTTTCACTAAAGTTTTTTTTTTCGCCACTTGCAACTTTCAAATCATATTTCTTTTAAAAAAAGTTTGAACTGATTTTGTCTAAGATCTACAAAGCTTGACAAATATAATTATCATAAGACATACTGTACTGGAGCAATTCAGGCACAAGTCTGTTTTGAGGTAGAGCCAGTTGAAAGAAAGAAAGAAGTTTTTAGAGTGTGTTTAAAAAAAAATGGTAGATATAGACTCAACACAAGCTCTGACTTCTGAGATCTGGTGGTGCTTACAAACAGCATATAAAATTATTCTGCCAGTGAATCTTCAATCTTATTTAAGATTGTACAGGGAATAGGATAAACTATAATTATAAGTGCATGAATAAGTTAAAACTGGTCTTGATTTTTTGGGGGCAGTCTTGAATGTTATACTGAAATCTGAGTGGTAACCGTGGTATATGGTTATATAGATATATATAGTCTTGAGAATGCAGACTGATTTTTTTTTTGCTCACTATCTTTTTTAAAGAAATGAGTAAGAAGTACATATATACGACCTTTCAAGGCTTGAATCAATAGCCTTATGATCAAATTGATGCTACTATGCTTCCCAAATTGTTTTGTGTGTCTAAACTTCCCCTTTAGGAGCAGATATGATTGGAGTTATCAGGTGAAAATGGTTACAATGATATGCACTTTTTTAAAGCATTTTCAAAACTTCAGATATACTATTCGGGCATAATTGTGCCATATTTTTGGATCTTAGATTGGTAAAAAGGTATTTTGAGCATGGAGTTGAAAAAGGGAGACTAAAGGTCAGAGCAGACCAGGGCCTTCATATAACGGACAGTCTGTAATAGCCTGTCATCACTGAATTCTGGTATGGGCACCCAACCTACATGGTAAGCGGACATGTGATGTTGGGATCAAAGGTCATGGTTGATCAACTCTAGTGCCTGACCGCTCGCCACATGAACACTACAGTAGTATATCTAGGTCTAGGTTGGCGGCCAATGTAGATGAGTACTGTGAGTTACACGCCCGACTTAATTCACAAGTTTTTCAATAAATCAGCTTATATTCACAAATATTTTTTAATCAAAAAGTTTTAGTAATAGCTAAGGCAAAATCAAATGAGTTTTTGCATTTCTGGCCTGGCATTTTTGAGAAATTTAAGTACAGTCGAGTCCGCTTATTTTGAAGTCATTCGGATAAAAAGAAGACTTCGAATTATCCGCAATTTGAATTATCAGAATACATAGAGAAAGAGAGTTAAAAAAAAATGTGGATGACAGATCAGAAATGTCGTGCAAGTGTGCAGGGGGGTTAGGGTGGGCCGAACCCTTTTCTCTCTTGTAGCCTTATTGCAGACTCTTTCCTGTAACGTAGGTGGGCAAACACACACACACACACAAACCAGAATCACTTGCCGCGTGGAGCATAGCACTACATGTACTTTGTTTTACAGGCCTGGAAAAGTGCTTTCACTGTCAGAATAAAAAAAAATCACGCCAAAAACGCTTCGAATTAACCGGATCTTCATTTAAAAAATTCGAACTAAATGATATTTTTCAATAAAACCTAAGTAGAGAAATATTCGGTAAAAGTAAATAACTTCGAAATATCCTAGAATTCGAATTATTTGGACTCAACTGTATAAAGTTCTGAATCAAGGAACGATACAAGATGGCGCCCGAGCTGACACAGGCCAAGTTTTATGGCAGGACTGTAATACACACAATGTCTCGGGCTGTAATATATGGCACGGATCTTGCTGGCTTGTGGGTCCAGCCTGTGTCTGTTATTGCAAACAGAAGTAGACTGACCTAACAAGTAATGACTGCTTGTTACTTGCTGTCCGTTACATGGCGGCTCTGGTATGCTTTGACCCTAATTTTCCTTCATTGTCCAACTTTTACTCTTTATCTCAATCCTGATTATTCTGATGTGTTTGCTAAAGATGGAATTACTGAAATTATCAGATCCAAAATGTGAAAAATGAAAAACCATCTAGGAATATTTCAATATTAACTTTTTTTTTTTGCTTAAAACATTATTGTTTGCAGTTTTTTCAAATATTTTCTTTTTTTTCCAGTCATAACTGAAGGGAAAGCAAAAGTTGTCTTCTGTTTACTTATGTTTTCATCAATTTTGTTTATTTGATGTCATTTGCTTTATACCATGAGCCAGACCAAATGTTTGTGTTTTTCCCTGACGAGAGCAAAGTAGGCATCAAAACTATTAAAACATACTGTCAGCGAATGCAGGAGGAAAACATCATGAGAGCGATTATTGTTGTACAAAGTGGTATGACTCCATCAGCTAAACAGGTAAGGTATATTGGGTATATAGACATATTTGAAATTATTGCCACATTTTTTGATAAGGGAAATAATACATGTAATTTGCAAAGAAAGTAATGCAACAAGATTTATACTTAAAAATTTATGTGCAATGATAAAAAAGTGGTCGATAAAGAAAAGAAGTGCATTTTCAGAGATATTTACGTATGGGGTCTTTATCGGGTAATCAATTTACCATATATCAGTGTTGATCTGGTTGCCATGACAAATTTTTATGAAGTTTTCTATTTTGTACTTCTTTATAATCATTTAGAACAATAGGTTATTTGCACTGTCATATTCTGCATTCATTTTTTTCTGAGACATGACCATTTCTCCTTTTACCCCATCACTGAAGTACCAGGAGTGTACGGCAGCCAAATTGCATCTGAAATGTGGGTTTTTTTTAAACTACTGAAATGAAAATAAAGCCCTCTTTGAGTAGAAATTTTTATTTACACCAATACAGACAAAACATGAGATCACTTTTTTGTTACTTAGCATCACTGTTATATTGGTTTGAGATAGTTGGAAAAGAAAAGACTCACTTTTCTTCGTTTTCTCTGTCATCCAACATGTTTGATATACTTTTTCATATTCTATGTTTCAGGCTTTGGTGGAAATGGCCCCTAAATATATCCTTGAACAGTTCATTGAGTCCGAACTTTTAATCAACATCACAGAGCACATGGTGAGAACAGTTTATAAATAATTTTGAAATCAATCCTATAGTTGTAAATTTGTAAATGTTTTCTTTCTTTTCCAAAAAGGATACTGCTGGTATATCTGTCTATGTTAATCTTTTTAGCTTTCAGTGGTAGCATAAATGATCCAACATGTTCTAAGTTTTACATTTAACTCTGTTCCAAATAACTGAAAACCATAAAAACCAAAGGTTTTTAGAAATCCTTGCAAATGACTAATTTAAAAAAAAGGAAAGTTTGTCAAAAAAGGGCAAATTTGATTTTGCACAATGAAATTTTTTCAAAATGCTGCATTATAGTGTATAGATCTGACTTTTATTACTGCTTACCTGATATTTCTTAGTGCATAGGTATGTCCTTCAGTTTTAGATTATTTGCCATTAGAGACCTAAGAGCTGAATGGAATTGAATGAAAAAAGCAATTCTTTAACTTTAATGCTGACAATGTCATAATCTTGCCTTCTCAAAAGGTATTAGGTTTTGAAATAATACTTTAGGGATATTTTGCAAAATGTTTCATTAGAAATAAAGTCTTGTTTTAATCTCCTACTTTTTGTCGACTGTATCTAAAAATGTATAGAACATAATTTCATAAAGTGCCAGTATTTGAAAGCTATTTCTTTTTCTTAGTCTATTAATTGGTATATTTCTATTTTGCTTTTCAGCTTGTCCCAGAACACAAAGTCATGACAGCAGAGGAAAAGGCTGAACTTCTGGCCAGATAGTATCCTTTCTTATTGCATGAATTATTAATGTTTTGAAATTTTCTCTGTATCTCATTTTTACCTTCCTAACACTAATACCAGTAAAAATATATATTTCTTTCTTTTGATCTTTTACAGCTCTACAACTCTTTAGGCTTTGTAGTATGTTCTCTACTATACCTAGGGGGATTTTTTTTTATTGCTGCTCCAAAATCCAGAAGACCGGTCTTCTAATTGAACACAATTTCTAGCTTATCCTCCAAAATAATGAGTGAATCAGTTTTGCCCTTTGAACAGTATAAAATCTCTTTTTTTTTTAATAATAGTTGATCTAATGAAGAGTATATTTCTTTGGATTCTTTTCATTTATCATATCTTTTTTTTTAGGAAATTTAGAGGGAGAAAAGAATTAGCAGTATGACAAGTAGACATAATATAATTATCTATGGTAACTATAATAAACATATCCTTTTTTTTTTGCATTTCGACCTCTCTCATAAAAGCACCAATAGTGCCTCCTTGACTTAATCCCAGTAAGTTGAAAGAATCTCAGTTGCCCAGAATTCAACAAGGTGACCCTGTGGCCAGATACTTTGGTTTGAAGAGAGGGCAGGTTAATAAAACTTCCATACCTTGGTTTTTATGTAATTAGAATTTAATCAGTTTAATGCAAGAGTGAATGTTACCAAAAATACTATCATTTTTTTTTACTGCAAAGTTTAATCAGTCAGTTTGCTAGTTTTTTGAAATGTACCAAATAAATTTCTTAGTAAATCACAATGACCATTTTATGATACCCTTATGTTGAGATTAATGTCCCTCCGAATTCCAAAATCAGTAATATCTGCTTACTAAGGCAATTCCTGGTTGTTTTTCTATAAGTAAGCAATTTAAAAAAAAATTACAAATTGCTACCATTCTAAATAAGTAGTGTTTTTTTTCTTTAGGTACAAAGAGTACTTTTCCAAAATAAATAAAACGGCAAAGTCACCTTAGTTATCAGAAGATCAAAATGTCATCTCATTAACACCAAAATACATAGTTCAATCTAAAATTTAATTTTACATTTAAAGAGAAAATCATGATGGTGTGGCTTTCTTGAAAGATTATCTATGGAAACAAAATGATTTTGTGGAAATCAGTTTGTCCTATGCAACAATGCAAGAAAATAAGGGGGCCAAAAGATATTTATGCTGTTACTGATTAAATAAATATCTTTCTGTTTTAATTAAATGCATAATATCCTCAATAATCTTGTTTCCACTGATTGGTCATCATTTCAGGTGGTGAAAATCATTCGTTCCAGTGGAACTGCAGGCAGATATGTCAGTTACAGACTTGTTGTATGACCAATTTGGATTGATCATCATCTATTCATAATCATGGTGAATGTAAAATTGTGTTTGCAAGCACGTATGTGGTTATATGTGCGTGAGTGTGGTTTATAAATGCCCTTGACAAAGACATGGGATTGACAAAAATTCATGTAAATAATGAGTTTAAATGAGAATAAAGAAAATTCAAACATTTGGTAAAATTGATATCTTTTAACCTTGTCAGTTGGATGAGTTCACATTTCTTTATGGATAGATTGCCTGTGTAGAAATTGAGTGAAGGTTTGTGATCATGATTTTGAATTTTGTGTTTACATGAATGCTACTTGTCATCTTGTTGTAATACCTGAAATATGATTTGAAAATGCCCTGATGTATTAAGTCGTTAAGACCTTGCAGAGAAAAAATATGGAAAGCCTTGAGTCTTTAGTTGGTGGGTAAATACTATAATTGTTTCTTTCTTTTCCTATCCCTCTTTAAAAAGGAAAAAGAAAGTGGCCAGGCTGTTTCTTTATTATCAAGATTAAGGCTTGTAATAAAGAGGAAACTGCCATGAGACAATGTGACTTTAAAGCTATGTATATTTAATCTATGTTTATAAATTCCGTACAAATACAATTAACTACATGTACTGTACTTCTTTTTTTTTTTTTTTTGGCCCATTTTTAAAACTAAGCCTATTGACTCAAAACATCTAGCATGATGTGTATTTTTCAGCTCGCCCAAAGTTTGGCTAACAGTAAACTCATTCAAAAAAATTGGTCTTACACAAGCCAAACAAGTTGGACTAAAATTGTTTGAAAAAGTCCTACAAAATACACAAGACAGAGATAAATTTTCTTAAAATTGAATCCAGTGAATTGTATGAAATGCTTTCAGGGGTATGGGTAGATCTGATCCTTGGAACAAAGATGGTCTGGAAATACTCTCTGGGACTGAACATACATATAAATAGACCATATATCCACGAAAACTCAAGCTGGCCATATCATGGATAACCATTCATAATGACTTGAATGAGGAAATAAACACTGAGGATTTCTTGCAAAAATACTGATTACAATTTTCTTCTATGACTTGAAACTAATTTGAGTATTCCTTGAAATTTTTAATATCAAAGTCTTTAGGAGTGATAACATGACATGAAATAGAGGCAACAAATTACTGTGAAAATTGTTTCTCATCATTGTTCGTAGTAGAAATTTTTTTTTTTTTGAGGATTGGTCTTAAGATATCATAAATTAAAAGGGTCGATATAAAACATTCTTCGCAAAATAAAGCAGTATTTAGTATGCAAATACTTTAGGTGGACATTCATATACATGTACTTCAATTTTGCTCTGACCAAAAGTTTGTACCTCCCCTTGTTTTAGTTCTATGAAAGAACAAAATCGTTAAAACTAAGTTTGTAGATGGAAATGTTTTACGCAAGTTAAAAAACACAAGCCTGTTTATTGTTAAATCCAGAATTTTATATATATATATATATATATATATATATATATATATATATATATATGCTGAAATCTTTCACAGCAGTAACACTAAATGCATGTTTGTTATCAAATACATGTAATGATAAGATTTGACAAGAAATTTGCTAGCTTGTCAAATGGATGTTTATATAAATGACATAAGTCAGAAAGTTATTCATCAAGGCTGCCATTCCTCGTAACAAAAGTCTTGGTCATGATTATACATGCATTACTTTAAATGGATTGGAAAAATGACTCTTTAAACGATAATACTTTCACAAGACAAACTTGCTGCATTTCATAAAATCAAAGTAAAATAATCTTTTTGCGCTCAAAGGCACATAGAGCCAGTGACTCAGCAATGTCAATGTCCGTAAGTTATAGTAAAAAAATAATATTAATAATACAGAGAACAAATACGGTGGAATCTGGATAAAGTCAGCACCTTAGGGCTGAAAAAATTTGTTGACTTTCACCATTGCAAATATTTAAAAAATACAAAATAGGACTGCCAAACAGGGTTGATTTTTGGCAATGGTTTCCTTTAAAAGGTGTTGACTTAAAACAGATTCCACTGTAATTGAAAAAAGATTTGCTTCGACAAATCAATGAAAGTCATAAATATAGCTGTACCATGTACAGAATACATGTAGTAACACTACTGCTAACGTTAGTAGAATGATTTCAAAATTCATTCAGGGATATGTATCAAAAGTGACATAACCCCTATCTCTGTCAGACTTTGATGCCTGCTTTATAATTACAACTTTTTAAAGTTATATTACTTTTATAACTTGTAATTTAATAAGTGTTTTTTTCTAATCAGTTTAAAAATTGCATTTGGAAATCGCAATTGCGTGAAAATTATATGAACATGGACCAAGGGAAAGTTTATAGAGATAGTACCGGTAGTGAGAAAAGTATCCAGGAAAGAGCAATTCCCACTATTAATTATTTATACTTATAAATTCATGTGAGGTTCAGGGGTCGGAGATAATATGCATTGAATAGAAATAAAAGACACAAGTTGAAAAAATCAAGACAGGAAAGAAAAATCACGTGGGAACAATTTTATGAGGAAGGATTTAGAATTAAGATGATTTATTAATTTTTTTTATCAAAGAATTAAAATTCACACACATTGGTTTAAAAAAAAAAGTTTTATTAATTGGGCTGCAGGGAGACGCTTATTAAGCTTATAACTCTTTTGTCAAATATGCTGAGAAGAGTTAAGTAATGAAGTCCAGCCGGTGTACAACATTGTGCTGAAAGTAAAACAATTACCAAGATGAGAATGGTTCAACATTAGCTGAGGGGCTCTAAAATATAGAGCAAATACATGTACATGTATACACCAGGCTGTCATTAAAACACTACTTTCTTCCTCTAAATGAACATAACAAACGCCAATGAGGTGAGAAAAGATGAGTCTAAAAAGGTTGAAATTCGAAGAAAAAAAAAGTACCGACATGCATCCAGTTCAACTAGCACTTCCTGAGACAAGCTTTGGTTCCTGAGGTGTATCATAATGATATGGAATACCTATCTACATGTACCTGTTTAAACATCTCCTAAGTCTTCTGTAGTTTATAAACTGTTATGCAATGCTTTGTTTTAGGGAGAAAAAAAAAGGGAATCGGGGTGTAAGGATCAAGAATAATAAAAAAAAGAGCGTTGTTTGTGACTATAACTCGGTGACATACAGATATTCTGATTGGAGTCCTGTAAAGAAACTGAATTTTTTTTACAAATCGTATTTGATTGAGGTAGGTTCTGAAGACACAGAATACATGTATATTTTTCGAATTAAAACATCATGAGCTTACGATGATAAAAAAAAAGTTAAGCTTATCGGTGATAGTTTTTACAAGTTATTTTGGTGTTGAATCAAACCATCCAAAATTATTTACCCTATGTACCGACTAAGGAGTCACAATAATATATCCATAAAATACATGATATATTAAAATCTGCCACAAAACATTGAATGTTTCAGATGGGCTTACATGGGAACAAAAACAAGTTGCAACGAAAAAAAAAAATGGTCGTTTACAATACACTTCTCTATACAAAGCTAATACACAAGTATTTTACGTTAAATTTGGTGATACAATGAAATTAAAATGTTTCCAAAATTTGAAAAAAAACCCATAGAAACTAATTTATTATTTATATGCACATCATATACACAACGCTGGCAAGTTTAAAAATATTACAGGCCTATCTATAACTGTATAAATCAACAAATCTTATAAACAAAAATGATACATGTAACAAGAGAAATAAAATTGACAATTCTACACAAACTAAAGTGATAATGCATGTTACTAGGTGCCTTGTGATTAAAACTACTGGAAAGGGTGGGAGAAAGAGTGTTCGAGAGAGGTGGAGAAAGAGAGAGAGAGAGAGAGAGAAATAAATAAATAAATAGACTGTCGCAGTCAAAATAATTCTACACTCAGATATTTTGATGAAGACATCTTTGGACTGCAACGATGATGGCAGCGGTAACAAATGAACACAAGCCATAACAGTAAGCTTGCTGTTTGGCCATTCTTAATTTAGTTTTCAAAAAGCCTTTTTGGGTCATATGTATTGAGTTATACTCCAAAAGTTGACTGAACAACAAAAATTTTAGTTGCAAGAAAAGGACGTTGCTATTAAGAACGGTCACTCTGTGACATGTCCATCGATTAAAACCGACAAATAAAATTTATATTAAATCATATCTAATACTATTGCTTAGCTGAGGGGCAAACATGCTCTATTTTGTTTCCTTACAATACATCATAGCTAAACCAAAATACAAAATTAATCCTGAAACAAAACAGTTCTTGGCCTTTAAAAAAAAATGATTGAGATTTTAAATGATAGTTGTTATTCTCACTCACGAATGCATGAACATTTTTGTTGAGTAACATGATAAAAATTAAAAATATTGTTTAAAAAAGAAACTATTAAAGCAACATCGTTACCCTGCCAAACAAAATACATGTATCAAAACAAGACATCGTAATTACATTGGAGATTTATTCTGCAAAAGGTATATTAGGAGACGCGATTTATTTTCCAAGATTGAGAAAAATACAGAAATTATAAAGAACCCTATAAGGCAAATGGTCAAAAGTTTCATTGTATTTCAAGCAAAATACATGTAAATAGTTTTTTTTTTTAATAAAATGCGTTTCCCATACCACACACGTTCTTTTTTTTTTTTTTTTTTAAGAAGCAGTAACGTGCAAAATTTAAGTTTGATAATATACTTATCATGCAGATCTATATACATACTCTTGAAACTGCCAAAGTTCTTCAGCATTTTATGTCAGCTAGAAGGGTAGAAAATGATACAATAACTTGCAGGTAAAAAATAAAAACAAAGACAATTTCGAACAGCCATTTTTACCGGGATCTTGTAAAATGAGAAGGCTAAGCATTCATGTCTTGGAAATACAAAAATTATTTACATAAATACACAAAAAAAAAAAAAAAAAAAAATTTGAATCAGTTCTCAACAGTATGTACAGCAACAGAACTTGAACTTTATTTTTTATCTTTCCTCTTAACACCCAGGCTGCGTCTCTAAAAATCTGTCTTTGGAAATGGTCAGCTATCATAAATGGGATAGAGTTCAATGTTTATTTTATGATTGTACGAATGAAAATATTCGAGTGTATTAATACGAGGGCAGGCTGATAATTAAGTTCCGTTTAATCATAACTTTTTAATTTTTCACAGCATATACATAAACAATACGTCAAACGAAAGCTTAATATCTCAGCTACATACTTAGCACTCTTTTTTTCGATGTAGTCACCGTCGCGATCAACACACCGCCTCCAACGTTTCACTAGTTGGCTCACGCCGTCAGCGAAGAATTCAGACGGCTGTCCACGGCACCATCTGCGAACATTTGCGATAACTTCCTCATCATTGTCATAGTGATGGCCCTTCAGGTACTTCTTGAGTTGGGGAAACAAATAATAGTCAGAGGGGGCAAGATCGGGGCTGTATGCAGGGTGAGGTAGGGTCGTAAGTTCCAGCTGCCTTAAGGCGTCCTGAGTTTGGCGACTGGTGTGCGGGCGCGCATTGTCGTGTTGCAGGATTGAGTCCTTATCACGCCGAATACGTCTGAGTCGGAGTTTGAGAGCTCGGAGTGTTGAAATATATTGCTCAGAGTTCACAGTTTGCCCTTGCTCCAGAAATTCCATGTGGACCACTCCCTCCATGTCCCAGAAAACGGTGAACAAGACCTTTCTTGCAGAGGCAACAACCTTGAACTTCCTTGGACTTGGAGAAGTTTTGTGCTTATACTCCATCGATTGGGCTTTACATTCTGGATCGTAGTGGTGGACCCAGGATTCGTCTCCAGTCACAATGCGTTGCAGAAATGCTTCTCCTTCTGCATTGTAACGCTCTAAGAGTTGAGTACACATGTCCTTTCTCTGCGCTTTCATCTCTACAGTGAGCTGTCTTGGGACCCAACGGGCAGAGACTTTTCGGTAACCCAGTACAGTTGTGGCGATATGGTGCACTCGTTCTTTCGAAATGCCTACTTCATCTGCAATTTCCTTTTGTTTGACCCTTCGATTAGCTCTAATCATGCAGTCAACTTTCTCTCGATGAGCCGTGTCCGATGCGGAAAGGGGCCTACCCGAACGCTTTCGATCACACAGAATTGTCTCTCTGGGGTCTTCCCCTTTAAAAATTCTCACCCATTCGCGAACTGCACAGTCTGAAATGCACATTTCACCAGAAACTGTCTTCATTCTTGCATGAATGTTTGCAGCAGAACATCCCTCAGCTGCCAAAAACTCGATAACAGAGCGCTGTTTGATGAGAAGGTCATTGGAAGTCGCCATTGTCTCATAAACATGGCTACCACATCATGTGTTGCGCGTCACTGCATTATGAGCACGAATGACGTCACACAAACTTATTGTTATAGTTAAGTCTAGAAAAATGGTTCGGGAGTATATGTATGAAATTTTAGGTCGATGTGACGAAAATTGACCTAGTTATTAGCAAACGGAACTTAATTATCAGCCTGCCCTCGTAATAAAAATTATTTTTTGACTCAAATTGAGACTGCTTTTCATTTTTATTGATATGGGCGCCAATTCTTACGTGCAAACCTTGTAATTACTTTATAATGCAATACAGCTTTGTGAAAAGGTTAAGCCATCCAAGGTCACGTATTTGTTATTTAAAATCTCACCCTCAAATATGTTTCACGCCAACAAAAAAGTCGAGAAGCCGGCTGATATAAAGAACAAAAAGATACAGATATTCATGTAGGATTCAATGTCTTGATCTGTATTGAAGGGTGGATTGCCATTGATATGAATGACATGAAAAAAAATATTATCAAAATATTAGATCTGCATTGCAAATATTTCCTAAGACGTTCCTTAATCTTTATAGATTTAGATTAGAACTTATGTCGGATTCAAATCACTTCGGGCGGTCATATAATTCCGTGAGTGATGCAGATGCTTAAACACGAGGATGATTATTTTTTGACGGTGATTTCCAAGTATGAGGAATTCACCACTTCATAGGATCGTGAGATAATTAAGAACCAACATTTTCAGGCAAGTGTTCACTAATTATAATGCGTGTCAGAACTATCTACTGGATCGAAGGTCGAGGGAAAACCGCACAAAGTCACAGCATAATCTAACTTTGAAAAATCAGGATACAAACATGGAGTGTCCTGATTACAAGTTCTATTAACGCCGCATTAATTAAATTAACGGGGAAGAAGAATGCAAAGATGTTATTTGTTATTGTTAAGTTAAGAGCAATGACTATTATATTTATAGGGAGAAGTGCTCAGTAGATATACACCGAAAAAGGAAAGGGCAACAAATTGATTGATTGGATGTGTTTACACTAAGCTTACTATAAAGTTGAAAATCAAAATTTATTGACACACAATGCGTATCTTGTTAACATTAAACTTTGGACTCTACTTTTAATTTTTAAAAAAATCACTGGGATAAAAGCGTAATAGAAAAACAAAACAAAACAAAAACGAAACAATAACGTACCTCTGAGTTTCGATTCGATCATTCTTTTCAATGGTGTACATGTATATATTTTGTATGAGAAGAGGGTTCCAGAGAGAGGGGGGTGGGGGAGAAGAGCGGAAAAGAGAAAGAGTGGTCGTGAACGATGCTTATGAGGGAAGGGGTAGGAAATTGTGGAAGAGGAAATACAAAAACACATCCTTTCATAAAATATGATCTAACAGCAACCCTCATGGCGTTTCTCTTGACTTAACGCATTTAAGGCCTCACCATGCTGCCGTATCGTACCAGCCTATACCAGCAAAAAACCGTCCAAAGCAAGGTCAGAGTCAGGCCCTATGTCTACACCTCTGTTGACCGAGGCAGTTTTCCTTGTTTGTGTTTCCTTAGCTCTGTGGTCTGCGTGCCCTCACATACTGAAGGTGAGAACAGGACCCAGAGACCTTTTGTACCAGGGTAAATAGTGCTGGTGTTAACTCGAGGTGAGAACATAATATAGGAAGGGAGAGAGTGGGAGGGAAAGATGAGAAATAGTATTGTGGACGGAGGGAGCGAATTAGCATGTGTGTGCCACAGAGAGAGAGAGAGAGAGAGAGAGAGAGAGAGAGAGAGAGAGAGAGAGAGAGAGAGAGTACAAAGGAAAGAGTAAAACAAATAGGTGAGCAAAGGTTTATAGAATAGATGGAAAGATAAACTCAGTCATCAAGGGGCTGTTTGAAAGGACTGAAAGAAAAACTAAGCAAGTACACTGGTAGGCCTGTGCCTTAATTTTTTTTCTCTCTCATGATTCTATTTCTAATTGCACCTCCCGCAATACGCACCTAATGTTTGCCATTTATTCGCAACCGTTAGTCTATTATAATTTTATTACAATAAAAAAACAAAACAAACTAACACACACGTATGTTACTTGTACTTACTAACATTATCACATGTCTTGTTTAAGGCTGAACAGACTACAGTGTATCAGTTTACAATAGAACTTCTTTGACAAATATTGTAAATAGTCTTGATTTAAGAGCAAATGCGAAGAATAGGCCTTGAAATCACAACCAGATTGTTAATCTGCACTTTCCACAAATCTCCCCTGCCTCTAATGATTTAAAAAAGCATTACATCAACATAAATATCTGCCGTTTAAACAATGAAATGCAGTAAACCGTCTTTTATACTAGGGTACTAGTAATTTGCATTGGATATAAGCGCAGTACTGCTAATAGTCAAAAAAAGGCAGAGATAAAACAGGTGAAGGACAATAATTTGGACTCAAAGATCGTTATAACAATAAAAATATATAATGTATTTTCCTCATCATGAACACATACGATCAAAAGAAAAAAAAATAAAGCTGGATCGTCTCTTTAAAATATAATGCAAATGTGAAGAGAAATAGCCATTCTTGAAAACTAAAGTTGAAATGGAATGCATCCAAAAGGCTCTTAATAAAGAATAAAAATAAAAAAGGGGAGGAATAGGGCCTACAAAGTGATCAACAAAAGGCCGCGTAGGTGTCAATGAAAACCGTTATTGATAGATTACGCCCATGCAAACACACAATTAATGATTATATATGTACATTAACAGGTCGTGTTGAATTTAATATTTTAATTCTTACATCAAGGGTTAAAATATCTAAGGCAAGAATCTGAAAACACTTCAGAAAAGAGGTATCAATAATCAAATAACAATCTCTACGCTGGCGTCACTGTCATTGTCTGATGCTGTAAATCCATCGACGCTGGAGCTTAAAGCTTCTGGCGGAAGCGCGCTATCCTCTGATTCACTGCACACGTACCAAGCGTCCTTATATACAGATCCCTGTGTCCTGTGTTTATTGTGTCCAGGTCTCGGACCTGCCGAGTCATTTATGTTCACAGTTTTATTGCTCGAAATCCTGGATCTTTTGCTTAGATGAACTTGCTCTGTTTGCCATATATTCTCATAAATTACCTCACTGATATTTGCTGTGCTATGAGATTGTAACCGAGCAGAACCAGGAGCAGATTCTGAAGGAATTTCGGCCTTGTCAAGGTTGGACACCTGGACGGCATTGTCTTTGCACTGAGCACTCTCATTGCGAAGTCGAGGTGCGTTAGTAACGCTGACTTCTTCGCTAACATCTCCCTTGACATCTGTAGGAGAGGATTTAAACGCCCTATGTTTTTTGCCATCTTCTGGCGGAATAGCCTTTTCGCTACCAGCTATGCTATCTCCGTTGGAGGCAGTCATGACACGTACTGTGAATCGAGGGTCTGAAGTTTTGGCTGAGGAGTTGTCCACTCCGCCAAAGTCGGTATTTACTTGGCTGTGGCCCGACGTTTGCAGCAGCTCCGTCCCTAGGCGCTCATTCTGTTTGAATTCGAGGTTATCTTGTGAACTTGCACCATTTTGAGGTAGATGGGAAGGGTTAACTGTAACCGCTTGTACTTGAGGGTTAGATGCGTGTGAGGTAGATTTGTCAGGACGCCCTGCAGATATGTATTGCTTTCGACGAGGAGAATGCTTTTTCTTAGACTTCGGTCCATAACTTGGATCAGATGCGGGTGAGGAAAGGCGAGGTGATCTCCCATGGACGTTTTCTCTTGTCTCTTTGTGGGTTCTCAACCTCTGCTGCTCTTGTATTCTCTCTAATCCTGTGGTGGTTTTGAGAAAATGGGAGGCTTTTTCTTCGCAGCCAGAGATGATGGGCGATTGATGTTGATATATGTGGGAGATCTTTGTCTCTGAGAGATGTCGATGCTTTTGATGAAGATGATGCTTATGATAACAGTGCTGCTTACTTTCGCAGCCCGCGTTTGGCTCTCTGGGTGAGATAGAGCGCATAATGGAGGAGAGGTCGGTGTTTTCATGCAAACACTCAGTGCAGTTGTAACAATCGGCCTCAGCGTCGTGTGGACCCGTAAGTCCCCCCGATCCCCATAATTTTTTGTGTAACTGACTTGGCCAATCTAAAGTTATGTCTGTGCTATACCCATCAGAGTACCAATGATGGTCTCCTGTGCTTTGAAAAGCCGCTCCAGATTGGTTGGAGACTAATTTATTGTTACCAGTGCGCAATGAGGTCAAAATTTCGTGAGGAGATAATGAAGATGGCGTAGCTTTGTCATAGTTTTGGTTGCCTGTGGCAACAGAAGACCGCTCGTCATCAGCCGTGTCAGCGGTATCAAAATTCTCTAGGCTATATGTGAGCAGCTGGTTGGCAAAAGTTGAATCACCGCTAGGCAGCCAAACAGGTCGCTTTGGAGATGCACTATCCTCAGAATGATCAGCATCTGTTGTGCTGGATATTACGTCCGAATCTGTCTTTTTAGTCTTATCCCTCTTTTTTGTGGGGCTTCTTTTCCTCCACTTACTTTTCGGACTTTTAGCCTTTGTCGTGTCTTCTTTACTGGCAGCAGCTGACCGAGGCTGCTGCTGTTGTAACACAATGCTGCGCTGCCTGCTATTACTACTGCCACTGTCTTGCGCCTTCACCTCATCATCGATAGAGGCTAATTTCTGCTGCAGACGGGCGTGATTGGAACTAACGGTGATGGTTGAGTTCAAATCAGAGATGGAGTCCAAAAGGGAATCCTGCACTGTGTGCTTGTAGTACTGACCACAGTAGACAGCTGACTGATACTGGTTGAGCCAGTTCCCGCTCACACCGGGTCGAGGAGGGATGGGTGGGTGAGTGGTTGCTGAAGAAGAAGCGCTAGATTGTTTGCAAGTCACGCAACTAGTGTTTCCACATGGACCGAAAGAATTTGGAGCCACAGAATCTTCTTCTGTTTTTTCATCTAGTGGTATATGAAAAAATTTATGATATATGATCATGGCTATGATCGATGTTGTGAAGGATATAGCAGCAACAACCACGAATGGTGAGTTCCTTGATAAGTCTTGACTCGAGCTTTGAACCAGCCAGACAGCCACTAGAGTAGTATTTTCAAGGAAAAGCATGACGTAGAAAAATGTATAACGAAACACTGCGTTCTCACCGCTTGTGTTAAGGAAAGCAAAGATGTAGGCAAAAGAAGTCATAAAGCATGTAGCAGCACGCCTAAAGCATTCAGTGGATCGCCAGTCCAAGGATGTCATCGCGGGCACACAAACGCAAGCTAACATGGCAACCCAGTGGAGACCAAGCACAAGAAATATCCAATGTGTATACAAGGAGGCAAACAATCCTATGGCGAGGAGGCGGGCTAGAACCTCTCCCGCCCGCCAAAGCATTTTTAGCAATGTTCCAGGCAACGTGACCAAGCTTAGATCTAAACCACATTCTGGCAGTGCGCGCCTATATGTGGCTAGTGACCAAGTGACGGAGAGGAGTGTGATACTCCCAGCAAGACTTACAGCCCAAGTCCAAGAAGTGTCGTGGGATCCCCGAAGAATCAAGTAAGTCTGCAGCAGGCAGAGCGTGCATCCCGAGGTAAAAGCATAGGCCAGGCGCAGAAGCAGCATTTCGGAGATCTCTGCTCGCTTTGAAGTCATTGGCGCCTCCTGCAGCACAGCAAAATGACGGCTGATAAAGCCAAGCTGTAAAATGTGTAACACAGCAGTGGTTGTAGTTTCGCATCCTGTGGCCGCTTCACCCTTTCGCCGCAGTAGGAATACGGCTGAGGCAAGCTGCACCGCCACCAATGGAATAATGAGAAGTCCCGCAGCCAAACTAAACCAAGGTGAGCGCAGGTCGTCTTGCCTCATGATGACATGACACAACAACCCACTCGCTGCAAGTTCTAATAGATGGGTGAGCAAGGAAACCACAACAAATACGACGAACCGCGGTGAAAGCTCGGCTGATGTCATAATGCCTGAAGATTTTTTTTAGGTATAGGGAAAATGATAATTGTCACGGCCTTAAGAAATATAGCTACCTTCTTTTAGTTTTAGCGGATGTCTTTCTCTAGAAATAGTTTCATTGTAGCCTCTCAACTCATAAAGTATTCCTGTAGGCTTAACTTATGTTTTTCCATATGAATCAGAATAAACAGTTTACTCCAACTCCAACTCCAGTTTGATTGTTTCCTTCGAAACAAACCACATGAAAATACGAGCAGGGCTTGTCTTTTCATAAAATCATGGTCAGTGTACATTCCATCTAGGATAGATTATCTTTTTCTTGTGAGAGAACAGAACCACGAGTAGCACAATAAATAACCTAGATGGGTGGCCTCCCAGAGACGGCAAAACTTGAACAATCCATGACTCTGAAGGTATGGTTCGAAAAAACGTCAACGATCATTAAAAAAAAAAAATTATTGAAACTGCATGTTACATCGTGTGCATGGGGTTCGCAATGTTTTTTGTTTTCAAAACTATGTTAACTTGCTGCAGTCCAAACTCTACACATTGCTTGTGGCAAAGACCTATTCAGACAGAAAATCTGTCCAACATTTCTCTCACTTCCTGTGCTAGAGGCACAACTGACCATTGGTAAATGTCTTCATGATAGTGGTGGGAAACCCCAGGACCCGTCAGTGGCAAGCCCAAGGGGCGGCTCGGGTTTTCGGGTCAGTGCTAATTTGTAATTTCAGAGTCCTGCTCTTCGAGCAAGTGAGTCACAGCCTAGAGGGATCGACCAAGACCCAGGAATCACTTGGCAGATTACGGCACACGGTCATTCAGGTCCAGTCAAGCGAGAGCTCACAGCTCATAAAAGTCGATAAACAGATCGGAGCTGATACTAAGCCCCCACGTCTCAGGTTTTATGTGCTACCGGGCACTTCGTTATCGAGGTTGTACCCGGCTTGTACTTTTAGAGTGTACAGTTCTTTAAAAATGCTTTAAAGATATCTAGTTCAAAAGCCCCGACCCACGGAATGAGTCTTCAAAAAAGCTTGTTCCCATGAGCTGAAGAATGTAAATTGCTTAAGGGGAAAGAGCTCATTCTTTTTACAAAACTCACACTTGCAATGTTCGTTGCTTTTCTTTGCTACACTGCATACATGGCTTGAAAGAAATCTTCATAGCTTGTGGAATTTAATTGTCTTTCATAAGTATAAAAGAAAGGAGTCATGAATTAGTGAAGAACATACATTTAGCTGTGAAATATATACAGCCAATTCATATTTACTGCACTTCTGCTTCAGTCATAGGTCTCTAATTCCGAACTGTTTTCTGAACAGAAGTACCAAAAACTCTAAAAATGCGGTCTGCAATGCTGCTGACATGTTCACAGTCTCGTCCCAGAGGAACATAGTTATTTTTCTTCAAGCACATGCAATATAATTTTATTCCACACCTGGGGAAACACAATTCTTATCTGAATAATAATAGTCGGTCTCAACTTTAATATATTTTCATGTTATTCCGCCTTTCCTGTAGCAACAATGGCGTGCAGTAAATCGGAGAGCTTCGTTGAATCTTGCAAGCCAAATATCTCAACATCTCTTGCGATGCCTCTTTGTTGACTTTTGTGGTGAAGACGAATTTAATACAGTGACACTCTCAATCTCTGAATCTGCTAACCTCGCGTCACAATACGCTTTTCTCTGATTTTGTTATTTGCACCTGAAAGGGTAAAAAATCCATTCATAGGTCAAAGCATAACGAATTATTTACGTAGCGGCCGCGGTGTTGCTTCAGGGTTGTCGAGGTACTCTTAGCGATGGTTTTGAGAGCATTTGTTGTTCGTATACTCTAGTTCCAGACAATAATAGACGCTGAGGTTATTGTCTGAATGTAACAATCGAGCGATTAGCCCTTGAGTGTCAATTCAATAACGGCTCCAGAAATTCGATTGTGGTAAGGTTTTTAATGAGCCTACATAACATTTTCTTGAGAGTTTGTTGTAAAATTGGTAAGAACTAACAATTGAAGGGTTGTTCAAAAGGCTAGAAATGCTTTTATATTTAAATTCACCTTATTGCGCGCGCGTAACAGAAAAACAAATTTCCACAGGAAAAAAATATTACTGCATTCTAACTTTGTGTAATATTTGAGAGACGAAATCTTTCCACTCTTTATGTAAACGAAATTTACAAGGCAAAAAGCAAGCTTATGCTTTCCAGAATAAAAAAAAAATCCATCTGCCATGAATAAAATGTGATAATACTTGAAGCTTATTCCATGTTTGCTACTGCCTGCCGGCCAGGTAGCTTTTCCCTTCTCAAATGCGTGGACTATCCTTGTCGACTGGGCCCTGAATGGACTTCGGGCTGGGCATGTTGAGTGGCGGGAGCTGTGGCTGACCACTGCGCTTGACGGACCGTGATAATCCTGTCCACTGATCAGATGGAGGGGGAGGAAGGACTCCTCTCAGCTCAATGGCGGCCGCGCAAAACAAGTGGCGGCCCCAGAAGAAATATTTTATAGCTTCACTTCCGCTTCACAGAACAATAACAGCAGCCGCGCAATAAGGGAATATTAAGTTCCTCGATAGTGGATATCAAGCCTCATGCAACAGGCTTTCGGCAAAAAAGCCAGGAACATCGGGACCTGACACTTCAGAGGCAGAGGGGAAAGTTTATTGCTACCATCAAGTCAGAGAGAGTAGGAATACGATTAAGCAGCCTGATGGAGTTTTAAGCAAATGTTCTTTGATCAGCAAGGAGAAATCGGTAGCTTTTTATTAAAGAAAATATTTTGAATTCAATTCCTTCACATCATCTTGTGATAAAATGATAGAAATTTAAAACGTATGTACATAGAGTGAGGTTCAAACATTAGTCTGATAGAGACACATGGCACGCACCCATTGACCGCTGCTTTGCCGTCACAGATGACTGGCTCTTCTGGACTTGAGACGACTTCGGCGATGTCGTGATGAATTATTCCTCAAAGAATCTCTGTGGTCATTGGCGCAGAAAGCCTGATACCATCACTACATACATTTAACGAAATAACAGAAATAAATCAGATGTTTCGCGAAGAAAAGAGGGTACGTTTACTGAGACACAGCCATGGCTTCGATTGGCATACTTTGTTTTGATACATTAGATCCTCTCTAGAAGCGCTTTTCTCGTATAATAATTCGCAATTTTTATTTCAATCGAAAATGTGTATGTTGATGGATCTTCTCTTTCAAAATGATGGGCAGATACAAAGGATGGCCAATCAACTGAATCAATACTGGAATGCACTTAGTTTAAACTTGGCGATCTTCTTTCTATTGTTCCATTAGTAAAAAAAATAATTATGTATATGGGTCTTGTGTATTTTACTGCTTGCAGTGCATTATAGGCGTTTTTCTCGAAGCTCGCGTCTTTATGAATTTCAGAGTTCACTGATTCAACACTAAAAATTATTCCACTAGGGTATACTAAAGTCGGTCAGGGTTGAGATATCAGCCATAATATTTCACTTTTATTTAACGATCACTCGAGTGAGGAAAGGTTTGTTTTAATGACAGTCTGTGGTTTAAATCCCACTTGGAATTTTGGAAACTGTATTGGCCTGATTCACAGCGCATAACTTTCAAAAAAGTTTATATAGTGGTAGAGGTAAGCTTGCCAACGTTTAATTCCCTGGTCTGTTTTAATCAGATACGACAAAAGTGAAAACGATAAGGTGAATAATGTGGTGAAGAAAAAAGGACTAAGTCTCGAACATTAGAAGAGTTAAGGCTATGCAATCAACATAAGTTGCCTGCTTCTTCTCTGCCTGGCACATCACAGATTTAGGGATATAATACGGTTGTGTCCGTCCTCACAGCTCCACTTGTACATCCACAGGCTGCACCACCAATGGCCCAAACGAGTCAGACTGAGGTTTGTCCCAAAGAATCTCTATCTGCAAATATAGAAAAACGAAAAAAACAATAAATACATCGGTTAAGAAAAGTTGGGCGGAAAAAAAAAGACTTTTTAAGGTTCGCATTAAAGTCCAGATAATTTGCTTTGACGAGTCCTGCTTTTCGCGAACTACATGTATTTCCTTATGCAATGTTGTAACGATAGTTATCAATTAATTAAAATTTATTGCACGATCCATAAAACACTGAAAAGTAGGCCTTTTTTGCACAGTAGAATTTTGTGCCGAGCAAGCATTTCAGTAGTACACCAAACTAACGTCATGAATACAGCTAATTTGAGAGGAAATCAGTTTCTCGTCATAATGGTTTAATGGGCCCTGGTTATTTTTTTTTATTTCTTTTGTGTGAATGTAAGCCGTGCCTGTAGATTTCGGAATATACCCTTTTACTCAATAATCAACAAAAAAAAACAACAACCACAAAACAGCAAAACAGGCATTGCCTTGTAAAATGACAATTTACAATAAACGCTTTCTTTCTCTTAAAAAGGTCTATTTCTTTCAGATCATTCATTTCAGTCATGCCATCATCAACATTCGCAATTATGAATAATTTGTAAACGTATGGGCTGTTGTAGAACCAAAGAGCCAAGGAAGACAGTTCGTTAGTGCACGCAGGTAGATCAATTCAACAGACAAGCGAAAAATATGTAAGTATGAAGCGTACTTGCTTGACAGTTTTCTAAAACAAAAGAAGATCGGCATCCTATTGTCAATCATACATAACACATACGCAAAAACGTGATGACTAAAAATCTTTTATTTCTGATTTTCATGAGAGAGAGAAAGAGAAAGAGAGAGAGAGAGAGAGAGAGAGAGAGAGAGAGAGAGAGAGAGAGAGAGAGAGAGAGAGAGAGAGAGAGAGAGGGAGGAGAGAGAGAGAGAGAGAGAGAGAGAGAGAGAGAGAGAGAGAGAGAGAGAGAGAGAGAGAGAGAGAGAGAGAGAGAGAGAGAGAGAGAGAGAGAGAGAGAGAGAGAGAGAGAGAGAGAGATTCTTTTTCAACGCTCCAGTGAAAGAATACAATGTGTGCCTTTTCTACAAATGTTAAAAAGTAAAATCCTTCAAATTTTTAAGAACAAAAAACTATTTCGCAGCTACCCATCACAGTCACCAGAATTACACCTAGAAATAACGCCCTTCTTACAGAAATCTTAAAATGGGCCTAAATGGAAAAAAAATATATTTGAAATAAATAACACTTATGATTCACACGAAATGCCCATCAAAAATATTCAACAAAACAAACATACTTGGAGCCTGAACAAATCCGTCAGCAAATTCATACGAAACTTGAAAGTTGAATACCATAGAGCTAATGCGTAAACCCATAAATCACGTTAAAAAAAAAACCAACATAAACAATTGCAGCCAACAATGTCTGACTTTGAGAGAACGAATACAATAATTGGTATGTTCAATATATTGTAAATAGATAAGGAGACAGTCATATCATTGCTTTGTTTCAGACAGTTGATGATTGAGACTATTTTTAACAAAAAAAAAAAAAAAATTCTTAAATAAGCTAGAAAAGAAAAAAAAATCTGACATCAATCGTACCAATTAACGTTGAAGAATTGCCAAATTGGCATGAAAAGGATGAGAAACACTGGCTAATTGTGTCGATTTGTAAGCGATTCTATAGCGATCCCAAACCTGTTACGACAAACAAGCAGCATTTTGAAAAACCGAAATTTTCGCTCTCGGTCTTTATCTGGTTTATGATGTACTTTTACACTTAAAACAGATGAGACTTATGGGTTTCACCCTATATGGTATTTAAGTCTTTTTCTATGAGGAGAACATTGAAATATTGTTGTGTTTATACATACCATCTCTCTCTCTCTCTCTCTCTCTCTCTCTCTCTCTCTCTCTCTCTCTCTCTCTCTCTCTCTCTCTCTCTCTCTCTCTCTCTCTCTCTCTCTCTCTCTCTCAAATTTGATAAACCTGCAGTCCCGAGCGAAAAGATGTCGGTACAGTCAGCTAAATATAAATGTGACAATAATTATGTCACCAGGCCTTGAACAATAGCAATGTTTTTGGACATAATTCGTTTGTTCATCTTTTTCAGTGATCTAAAATTTGTACCGTATGTCAGAATAAATTCAAAAGCCACAGAAGTCTAAACTCTCCCTATTGAAAACATCAAAACACCAAACAGTGGGCCGAGGTTCTAATGTACTTTATTGAGTAAAACTTATGTTTAGAGGGAAAAAAAACACATCACGAATCCTGATCAGGCAAAAAAGTAGATAATTGAATATTGTGTCACAGATAGGTCAGTGACTTCAAGGTTTCTTCTCCCCGTAAAGTCCTGTTATGAAATTGCGAAAAAAAATGTTAATGACATCTACATCACTACACTCACACTTTCTCAAGGAGAGTATAAAAAGGCACATCTTACATGGAGCAAAGTTCATGACCTAACTTTTCATACAAGCAAGCCAGGTTTCTTTTCCTGGTTTTTTTTTTTTTTTAGGTCCTCGCTACAGTTTGATTTTATGACCTTTAAAAATACCTAATAATATCTTAAGTGAAAAGAAAATATGTGTACATAGAAAAATATGAATCCTTGCAAAACATTGCACCCTTATTGCAGCTGTATTTGACTGGAGGAGGCCGAGGACGGTCAACATAGACATTTGTAGATATTTCTCCTTCCTCCATACCTTCACAAGAATGGCTTTTCACCTCAGTGTCAATAATAATGTGTCACAAAAACTTCAAAAGAAGCTACCTTTGTAAGTTTCAGAAAAGAAACGGCAGCAGTACCCTCCCCTTGAGGCTAAGATAATAATCCATTGTATAGTCCGCCATTGAGCTTTTTGTCCTACCCTTGTCTTGCAGTGACGGGCCAACAAACTGGTGTTACTGCCGCTTCACTAGAACCGAGAAGCTCTGGTCTACCTGAGGGCTTCTTGTGTGCCTGCATGATTAGCCAGTCTATCGCCGACACTGAGCAATGCCATTAATTCTGTTGCCCATTCACTTATTTGTCAGGGTTCCATGAATAATAACAATATTCTTTACTGCTCGCTACTGTTACAGTCTGAGCGGTTATGGAGTTTAATCGGGTTCAGCTGAGTGCCGCCCTTTCGGTCATAATTTTATCGGAGGCGAGTGGCAGGAACACGGCGCCAATAAAAATCCCTCATATTAAGAAGCTCCTGTAGGTAACAAAAATGTTGGTAGAAGATATTTATGCAGCACAAGCGAAGATAATTGTGTTGATAAACTGCCCTACTGGAATAACAGAGAGGGAAGTGACATAGAGCTATTGCTTGGTTCTGGAAGGAGAAAGAGTTTGACTGGAGGGAAGTTTATGGAGGAGGATAGGGGGAAGAGAGAGCGACACAGAGAGAGAGAGAGAGAGAGAGAGAGAGAGAGAGAGAGAGAGAGAGAGAGAGAGAGGGTGGGGGTGGGGAAACTGTACAGGAAGTGATCGAAATGGAACATATTGAATTGGTCATTTTGTTTATTTTAGAAATAATATTGAATATAGGAATGAATAAAAGGATGGCGACAAATTAGACTGAAAGACGTTTCATACTAGGGAAAAATACCGTACCAAAGCAGTGATTCACGTCGAAATCGGACACGCCCAGATAAGTTAGCTCAGCTTACTGTAAACGTACCGTAACGAAGCCTGTTTTCATGGCGACTATGATTAACCAGAATATAAGATGTGCCGCATCACCTGTTAAGTCCCATTTAGCAGGGTGTAACGTCGATAAGGCCCATTCTAAACTACTTGTGGTCTTCCTCCACAGTCTTGAAGAGTAAAACCAAAAGTACGGCGTGGGGAGAAAATGCATTGCACCCCCCCCCCTAAAAAACAACAACAAAAAACAAAATATCCTTAGAATTGAAGGATGTTGATATCATTTGTATCCCGAGGATTCATTTCAGTACGCGACAATGCTCTCAGTCGAAGGCATTGTGCACACACACACAAAACAAAAACACCTCCCCCAAAAAAAAATAAAAAAAAAAAAAAAAAAAAAAAAAAAAAACCCAAACAAACAAACAAACAAACGAAACAGACAAATATAAGAAGTCCCTCACCATACCTGGAAAATCGAAAGTAAATGCCGCCAACAAAGAAGACAATACCGAGTCCACATCTGAAACAAAAATAATAACGAAGCACACACACAAAAAAAAAAAAAAAAGGAAACAATAATTTTAAAAAATCCCTCAAAAATTCAGATACGCTCAGAGAAGACTGTGTCTTCATTGTTATGCATAGTGAGCGCTAAAAATGCGCAGCACTAGCAGCCGAACGTTAATTTAAACTACCAAACCAAGTTGAGGAATTTAAAGACTGACAGATCATCAAATCCATCCAACGAAAACTGGAACCGGTCGTATGAAAAGTACCAGAAGAATAGGTTTTGATCATCAGTGATGAATAAAGATCATAAAAGTAAAGGAACATTAGAACCATTTGCTCAAAGCATGGGTCAATCCACCAAAAAGACTTTGCTTATCACAAAGGATATCTCTTAAAAAAGGCCCACCAATCGTAACTGGAGTTACAAGAACAGGCAAAAGGCACACGGTGCCCAGAGAAAAATTAAAGCCTAACAGAAAGGTAGACGCTGTCCAATTTCAAGAAAATATACTCTCACAGAACGGTGAAAGCTAAATTCACATTGTATGGCGTAATAATTATCTTCACAGCTAAAGGATTAGGGCACTGGCTTAAGCAATAACCTGGTTTAAAAAATCCCAGAAAAAAAGAAGAAAAAAAAAAACCGAAATCAAACAAATAAATAAGGAAAAAAGAAATAATTTCAAAAGTGAAACAAATAGGAATTGACTAAGTAAACCAGCCGTCCTAAATATGCCATATTTGTTCATCAATACATAATTAATAAGTGTATCGATTCCATATGGTATATCCCCAGGACCTAAGAAGAGCGCTACAGAAGCTTAAGATCATTATAAACTAATGATTCTCCTAAGTGTGTGAATTAAAGGAAGCAAAATTGGTGACATATTAGCCAAAGCTGGTGGCAACAAGAATTAATAAGACACGAAGTTAGAATGATTTGATTTCCTTTTCAAGACAAAAATATTGTCGAGCAGTGCAGAATAATTTTATGTTAAGTTGGTAGGGAATGGAAATCTTTAGATAAAGGCCACTTTACATAGTTGTCTCAATCATACTGTAGCAAATAAAAAAAATAAAAAAAAAAACCAATATTTTTTTTCTGATATAAAGAAAGGAACTGATTACCAAACAAGAGGAAAACCTTCATTAAAACCAACAGAAAAAAACAACAACAGCAGCAAAGGCCATGGTTCGAAAATGTTAAGAGCAGCAAATGGAAACGGGGGGAAAGTTTTTAGAAATTAAAGAGTCTCAGGTTAAAACAAAATGTACATATATAATTATATATATATATATATATTCCGATGTAACAGACAACAGAAGTCGGTGCTAGAATTTCCAGGTATCACAAGGAATGAGGTAATGTTTACGAAGTGTTTTGTGCTAGAACGAAACTATATTTTTTACTCAGGGAGTAAATGAAATTTTACAGGAGTAGAAAAAATATGAGAAGCCAAGAAAGTTTGCAAACCTCACAGTGATTAAAAAAACCCAAAAGAAAACAGTATTTTTGTCTGATAAAGACAAAGGAAGTGATTACCAAACAAAGAGGAAAACCTTCATTAAAAACAACAGAAAAAAACAACAACAGCAGCAGCAAAGGCCATGGTTTGAAAATGTTAAGAGCAACAAACGGAAACGGGAGGAAAGTTTTTAAGAGTTAAAGAGTGTCAGGTTAAAACTAAATGTACTTCATATATATATATATATATGTTTACGAGGTGTTTTTGTGCTAGAACGATATTATATTTGTAAAGGAGTAAATGAGATTTTGCGGGTGCGGAAAAAATATATGACAAGCCAAGAAAATTTGCAAACCTTAAATTGATTAAAATAAAAAATAGAAAAAAAACCACCCCCTCCATCTAAGAACAATTTAAAAAGCTCCCAAACAGCCATTAGGCAAATCAGGCGCTTAAATCTTGTAGGGAGGTCAAACTTTTAATGGCCGAAATGGCCAAAAAGTGGCCACTCGAGGATCAGTTTCTCATGCTGACCGACTTTGTAATGGCTGAAATGTCTACACCTTTCTCATAAGGCTTTATAATCCTCTCTATAAAAATATCCGTCTCGCTTTTTTATTTCTTTTGTCGCTTTTTTTTTTTTTTTTTAAGAACATTTACCTGAAGATATTAACATTAGATTTCGAAACTAAGTTGACTTCAAAGGGGTCTTAATATATTTACCGAATATTTATAAAAAAAACTTTAACTTTAAAGTTAAGTTTTAAACTATTATACACAAGGAAAGATTATGGTAACCTACATCTTAAGCTCCCTGAGCTTCAAGTAGAATTTAGAAGCACAAAACTATCAATCATCATAAAATTAAACCAACAAAATGGTTAATCTCTGAACTGAGTATCCCTGAGATTTTCTGCTTCTAGTACATACCATTCTCTTCTTAGCTTCAAATAGTTTAACGGTTTCCTTTGTTAAAAATTCCTAAGAATTTTCTTTCTTTTTCTTTTTTTCTTTTCTTCTCTTTTTTTTTTTTTTTTTTTTTTCAAATTCCACGTAATGTTTCCAGAGGAAGAAGTTTTGTGGTAGGGAAAACAGTTTACATAGGTAATGATTGAACAATCATAATCATCCTATCAATTTTTTGTTAGGTCAATACAGCAGAGCAGAAATACGAATGCGTTGCAATGATAAGTTATTTACGTAGTTTTCGCATCAATAAAAGCTTTCCTATGTCACATGCATATAATATGTTTATATATCTTATGCGTAAAATTGTATATCTCTCACCAAGACAGCTCTTTTCAAAGCAGGGAGGAACTCATAAACTATACCTCGTTTTTTTTTTATATTATTCTCCGCCTAGGTTCAATTAGACTCGTCCAAACAATCCAAGGATTTAAAAATGAAACAACTAGTGCATGTATGGCAGTTTGTATTGCTGCCTAGGTAATTTGAACCCTCTCGAAAGACTGCTTCCTGGTGCCCCTGTTGCGGAGAACCCATTAAATCGTTCGCACTACACAGGATCTTCACCTCTGAGAATAAATTTGCAACTGACTTTTTATTCGCACGTATATTATTGTTATAAACTTTTTTTTTCCGTGCGTGGGAAGTGAATGAGAAGAAAAAAGAAAATTTTACATGGTCAGTGCCAATATTAGTTATTGTGGCAGGCCCACAAACTTAAATCAGATAGTCTCAAAACTTGAGCTTGATTTTAATCTTGAACTTAGTTACATGTATATCGGAACTAACTTGATAGTGATAAATCAGTCGCTCGTCAATATTGTTGTGACAGTCCGCCTCGATTTACGCATAAAAACTCAATCAAAACAAAATCAAAATCAAGAGGAAGAGGCGGCGAAGAAAGATTAGAAGAAGAAGAAGAAGAAGAAGAAGAAGAAGAAGAAGAAGAAGAAGAAGAAGAAGAAGAAGAAGAAGAAGAAGAAGAACAAGAACAAGAAGAAGAACAAGAACAAGAAGAACAAGAAGAACAACAACAACAGCAACAACAGTAAATACAGTAAAAACAACGTGTGGAAGAAAATGAAGAACTAGAAAAGAAGTAAGAACAAGAATAAAAAAGAGAAAAAGGAGAAGAAAATAAAAAAAAAGGAGGAGAAGTATATACTGATTATGATAATGACGTGATTATAACGACAAAGACGGAAGTAATGATGAAAAGATCAAGTGATCTAACTTTTGTTTGGGCAAAAAAAAATAAGGGGGGGGGGGAGGGGGGAGGATGGAAAGCTAAAGAGGAATAGAAATAAAGACAATAATGACTCTCCTAATCAAAACTCTTTATCAAAAGCACAAAGTCTGTTTTTTGGAAAGGATTTTAAAAAAATTTCTTTGCAAAATCTATTTAATTCACCTATCATAAAACTAAGCCAATTTTCGCTGTGCGGCTCTGGGGTGTGGAAAAAATGCTTATCATAATCTTCATTTTAAAGTTTGGAGCTTCTTTGAATGTTTTCTTCTACCAGTTGAAAGGATTTTAATAAGTTGATAAGCTCAAAATAATATGAATTGTTAGAGTAATGCAATTTCTTTATATGTTTATTTATAATTAAATCTCAGGCTTTGATACTTTCCATACAATTGGAATTGAATTACAGACATACTGAACTATTTCTAAGCTCTAAGTATAGCACATTATTCTGAGTTAGCAACTATAAGTGCTCCTGTCTCCTGGTACATTAATAAACCTGTCCAAAATTGAATATTGTTAATGGCATTTTTCAAAAATCCCTCCTTGTTTCATGTTTACACAGGCAAGTGAACAAGCTCCTCCCACCTATCGGGTTGTGTTACAGTGACGAAACCCACAAAGGGCCGTCCCTCTTTGCCTTTATGTTTTTAGCACAATTATGTTTATGCCAAATGACGTTTTTTTTTTTTTTTTTTTTTTTTTGCAGACAGCAGGTGCATATAGATCCAGACCTTTGTCCTCAACTAAATAGCATGCACCCCTCCCTCCCTCTCTCTATGAAACATGCAGAAACAACAATAATAAACACAGTCTCTCTTTCACTCCCTTTTCATCAATTATCTCCCCCCCCCAGACACACACACACCCTTCGCCTGGATATCTCTCTCTCTCTCGACAAAGTGATTTATAAATTAGTGTGTTTTTCTAAACTCAACCCCCCCCCCCCCCCCCCTTACACACACACTTTTATTTCGATACCAGTTCATGCATTCCGGTCCCATGTCGATGGAACTTAAAAGTCAAACGCTACAATGTCTTCCAACCTTGCAATTCCTGATTCTACCCACCAAAAGGAAAATATTATTGCTCAATTTGAACAAAAAATGTAATTGTTGCCTTCGCAGAGAGACCGCATATTGCAATAGATGAAGGAAGATTTAATGTATTTGAAACACAAGACATGACTATTATAATAAATTAATAGAGCTACTTCCCCTAAGTTCCCATACTAAGCCCTCCATAACAAAAGCGTTCTGGGATCCTCTCCTCCCCCCCCCCCTCTTTCTCTCTCTCTCTCTCTCTCTCTCTCTCTCTCTCTCTCTCTCTCTCTCTCTCTCTCTCTCTCTCTCTCTCTCTCTCCCTTTTTCATCCACATTAACCTACATCAGGGACACAAAAGTTGCCCATTCATTCCTCCCCTGCCCCATTCCCGGCCCCTCTTGTAACACACCCAAACCCTGTCAAAGTCTCACACCTCTGGGTCAAGAATTTCGTTAGAAAACAAACATTAATGGCCGAGTCCGGGCGAAGAGCGGAGAGCTGTATGACAAGGTGTGCCCCGGACAAGTCCAACACTTGACGCTAATCCTGTCCACTAATCCTCTTAGAAGGCCTTGGCATGCCCGCATGGGTTCTTCTATTGCTCTCCTGGTACAACAAACCATCCAAGTTCTAAAGCCCTGAAAGCGTTTAACAATTTAGAGCTATTCCGTAGCGCCTATCTGGTTCAAGCGCTTGATCTGAGTTTTTCTTCCTTTTTATATTCGTTTGTTTAAGTGAAGCTAGCTATCAAATTCCTTAACACCTGGCACGTTTCTTAAGGTTTTCTTTACACATCAATCCTTTTCAAACTATCGTGAGGCATTCTTTTCTTCCTCTGATTTTTTTCCCTCCACACTATGCAAAAGTCATGAGACAACGCCCAAAAATACAATTCTGATCGTTCATCAACAAAATCAGCCAAAGGTAGGTTGAGAGGCCAGTCTAAGTTCAATGCACGGAAGGAGAAGAAAGGTTGGAACTGCAAGTACACGATTTATTCTTGATAAAACACAAAATTTAGAAGCCAACGCTATTAAAACTTAGATTCATGAGAACGTTATCGATTTGACAAAATATAAGAAGTGAAAAAATCCGATAACAAATTTTGCACGGCTCTCATAGTGCACTAACAGTGGTAGTAGAGACTAAAAGCAAAAGCCCCCAACGAATAGCATATAAGTTTCTTGCAATTTTATGAGGTCAGGCACAAGGGTTTCCCACGTTTAGGGGCACCGTCCTGCTCTTAAGTAAACATAAAAAGTACTATGTTTCTATTTCAACGACTATGATGAACTTCACAGGTATATTTGCAAAGACATTTCATAAGTGCAAACATTTCATAAGAGCAATATTCGAAAGTTATCTCAAATCGGAAAATGGTAGTTCAAGAGGATTACAGAGCCGGTGTGAATTATACACGAAATAAAAAATTAAAACGTATTTGTTACACTTTTCGCAACTATGGTATGTGACTTGGTATTGTCGCCTCATATTTTACTTATCCCATAGGTAACGGTTTTATGCAAATAAACGCACATTCATGCAAACTTTCACATGAAAAACCTCAATCTCTC
>JAWDGP010001872.1:582500-652500 GCA_033675545.1 Elysia crispata
CTTTATTTGACAGTTATTACCTGTCTCCAAAAGGTTCAATGATTATATGAATACTTAAAAAAAAAAAAAAAAGAAACGGGCTCGGTATTCTCTGTCAGATGGTACGGGTTCTCTGATTGCAAGTTCAGCCATGAATAAGTTGGGAAATTATACTAACACACGGGTAAGGCAATAGCGAAGAAGGAAATACACAACCGATGCAAAATTTCTAATCTACACAGTTATGTATTCAAATCGTCCCAAAGTTTATACTATTTGATAGCAAATATTAATTTTGAAAGTTAATTGTCGAGGCGTAAATGGATGAACCGAAATCTTTGGTGAATGAAAAATAAAAAGGGACTACCAGCAAAATAGCGAAACTGCAAGAATACAAGATAATAAGGGACAGGAATGAAAAGATTACACGAGACAGAGAAGTGAAAGAAGAGAGAGAAGGAGAGAGAGAAAGAGAGAGAGAGAGAGGTATTAATTTTGTGAGAGCGTGTGTGTGTGTGTGTGCGAAAGAGAGGGAGGAAGAGTTGAATAAAGAGGAAGAGAGAAAGAAAGTGTATTTTTGTTGAAGAAAGAACGAGAAAGAGAGGATCATTAAAGAGATCAAGAGAGTAAGGAAGGAAAAAAAGGGGGAGGGAGGGAGAGAGAGAGAGAAAGAGAGAGAGAGAGAGAGAGAGAGAGAGAGAGAGAGAGAGAGAGAGAGAGAGAGAGAGAGAGAGAGAGAGAGAGAGAGAGAGAGAGAGAGAGAGAGAGAGAGAGAGAGAGAGAGAGAGAGAGAGAGAGAGAGAGAGAGAGAGAGAGAGAAATGTTCAAACACTAGTAAGGTCAGAGAGTGCGAAGCAAGCACAGCCAGTGATGTGGAAATTCTAGAGCACGGGGTGAAAAAACAAGATTTGTAAATAGTGATAGTTATTTATATAACTGAAAAGTTTGGTCCAGTATTTAATTTCAACGGCTCTTTTTAAAACCCTCTAACAGCCTGAACTCGGCTGAATAATAGTATTATGAAATTACCAAATCAAATTTAAGAAGCCACATTCTTCTCATGTCTCATATTCTATAAGTTACGAACCTTCTCTCTCTCTCTCTCTCTCTCTCTCTCTCTCTCTCTCTCTCTCTCTCTCTCTCTCTCTTTCTTTCTATCTATCTATCTATCTATTCAATCTATAGATATATTCAAAACCTTAAAAATACTTTTTTTTGGCAGGTTTTTATTGGGTGGTAACCTTGGCGATTACGAGTGATATTTCCCCTCCTTTAATCAATACCTTCTAACGATTAATACAAGAGTCTTTGTTTCTATCCACAGTACAAATTGTCCTCGAGTGAACAATCGATCAATCAATAAACCACGATTGAGGTGCATCTCACAGAGGTACCGTCTCACTGATATGAGAAGTTGGCCAGACATTATATAACTTATTTCTTAATGAATATTACTATAGATTTTGCTCCAAGAAAATCAACTCTTCTTCTTCTTCTTCTCTCTCTCATCATAGACATCTGTATGAGGTACTTCATGATGGCTTATTTGTTCTTTGTGTCTTTTCTGTCATTTTGTTTGTTCTTCAAAGTTGCAGCTGTTGTCTTTTGCCCAAATTTCTAGTACCGGTATGGTTTAGCATTCTATAATGTGACCTCATAATAAAGAAACTTTGTTTTTATAATTTGGAGCAATCAAATAAAATTTTTTTTATGATGATAAAAGCTTGCAAATTTAGCGGTTTTTTGCATGGTTCATTCGGTGATTTTCAACATTTTCTGATGCGACGAGCAGCGAGATTTTCATGTATGATGTTAAAAAAAGAATTGTGGATGTTCGCTTTCGTCCGTGATTAACTTGCTTTAACATTCTTTGAGATTATACTAAATCTGGCATCCTTTTAAATCCCGCCACCTTTCTCATTTATGCTACCCAGGTAACAACTAAATAGTCTTCGATTATTTTGTCTTGGACTTTTCTCTGCTGATTTCAAGCCTTTAATTCTTTACTTTTCTTCTTTGGAATCTAATTTCTCTTTTTCTATATATATTCACAAAGTGATACCGAGGCTATCATTATCATATTATGCCAAATAAAAATACTGAAGTTCCACTGGAACTCATATAGCTTTTTAGAAATCATTTTCTAAGTCGTTGTCAATTCTATATACATCGCCGTTCACACCCTAGTCTCAGACTTGGACGCCTCGGCTGCCTCTCGGATGTTCGCTGATAGTCTCCTCCATTATGACCTGTCTTCTGCTATTGACATCAGATGGTCGAGGTCGTTCTTGTTGTCAATTGCTTTTCGGAAATACACGATTTCACAATAACAAATGCTGTAAAAGGTCAATAAATTTAGAGTTCCTTTTAAGGCCCATCAAATATTCTCTCAATTTTGGATTCGAATATTTTTCAGCCTTTCAAATCACAATGAATTGAACAGTTTAACTGTCATTATCTCTCTTAGATGTCTACATCCCTGAAGATTTTGCTTTTTTTTTTGGCAGTCTGATGAGAGAATCTGAACTCTCTTGAGGTTTAATTGAAAGCAACCTCGAGGTTTCTATGGCTAAATACTATTTCAACATTGGGTAAAAATTCTTTCAAATTTGAAAGAGAAGTTTATAGCTGCGAATTTATCTGCATTTCACGGTGACACTTACTTAAAATACATTTACAGATGACAAATAGTCTCACAATTTTGAAAAAAATGTTTCCGTGTGACATATCTTCCTCTCTCAATTTCCAAGTATTCCAATTATTGAGAACTATCAGATGATTATGATAGTCATGAAAACTGGCCTCGAAACTCTATTGTGTGGTTTTATTATTCTTGAGATAACCAAGAGAGTTATTCAGATTTCAGACTCGATAGTCAGTATAGGAATGCATTAAGCTAAATCCGCATCTAATGAATCAAGGAAGACATCCCTAGTAAAAGTAGCTAAATTATCTATAGTCACCTGTCGCTGTTTGACGGTGAATGGTAGAGAGGGAGAGAGAGAGAGAGAGAGAGAGAGAGAGAGAGAGAGAGAGAGAGAGAGAGAGAGAGAGAGAGAGAGAGAGAGAGAAAGAGAGAAAGAGAGAGAGGGAGATTCAGACAGACAGAGAGTGTATTGTGGCGAAAACATTGATAGACTTTCAGTGTAGGATAGAATCGTGGCACACAAATGTAGAGTTATATTGATAAAACTGACAAAAAATTATTACACTTTCTTATTTTGCAGACTAGAGTATCGAAACGCTCAATTAAAGGCGCCATATCAACACCTTCACATTGTTTAGTCTCAATAAAAACAACACTTCACCAAGCTAGGTTGTATATAATCATTTTCTCCAACAATGCAACCTAAAGGAAATGAGAGGAAGAATGGCAAGCCCACATTTTTCATCTTACTACATCGTTTAAACTTTGTCGACAAGCTCCAAATCAGTGTCAATCAGCGTTATACTAACAGCAGGTAAGCCTCCGATAAATTCATGAAGTCCTGCAAGGCAAAAATCGACGCCAAAACAATAGCACGCCTGTTTAAAGAAAAAAAAAATATCCAAGAAGGCCTACCCTGCCTACGGAATTTGAAATATGAGTCTAATAGTTTGTTTTTTCTCTGTCATTTATTAAGGAGATTCCAAGAAGCCAAAACAAAATCATCTTGAAGTCTAGTGAATATAAAGTCATGCAGGGCGCATTTCGTTAAAAAAATAATGAAAGAATTCCAATTTGGTCAGTTCTTCGTCTGAGTGAGAAGAATTGTCCTTACTGACAGATCTCACTGTTGAGGCGAAGAGATTGTTCGATTAAAAATTTTAAGGCCAAACAACTGAGAAAATAAAAACATGTACATGCTTAAAACAAAAGAAGAAGAGAACCCATCCTCACGCTAACCACTCCATATACCAGCACTGCTCCAATACTCACAGTTGTTATAATTAAATAATCTCTAGGAGAAAAAAAAGGTATGAGAGAGAGAGAGAGAGAGAGAGAGAGAGAGAGAGAGAGAGAGAGAGAGAGAGAGAGAGAGAGAGGGAGGGAGGGAGAGAGGGAGACAATATTCTGAAACTTTACTAAACTTCATAAAGTAGCTAACTAATGTCTAGGCCTATACCGGGGCGGGTGGTGCGAGATGTAAAAATAAAAAAAATAATTTATCTTTCATCTGATAGCCAGATTAATTAAAAAAAAAAAAAAAACCCACACACAAAAGAAAAACCAACCCAAACGACAGAAAATGTAAAACACTTTCAAGTTGAAACATTCAAGCTATTCAATAGCATGGTGAATAGTTATGATTGGTTCGATTCTTTTTTTTTTTTTTTTTTTTTTTTGAACAGTCTGATATGATGGTATAAATAACAATTTTAAGCCTTATTTCATCATAACCGCTATAAAACCTATTGCCTTCAAACAAAAAAATAACAACTGCTTAACTCTTGAGCACAACTATTATAATATAAGTCGCATGCATTTAAAACCTGCATATGTGAGTGTCTGTCCCTGCTAATGGTTTGATATGTTTCTGACTAAAATGCATTCAAGTATTTATCCTTAGATTATAAGTGAAGTTAGGCTTATTTTTTTCTTTCATACTTATCTTGATGGTGTAGAAGTGAGTTAATCGTCGCAATTATTGTTGCTGTTATTATTATTATTATTATTATTATTATTATTATTATTATTATTATTATTATTATTATTATTATTATTATTATTATTATCTGAAGTCAATAATCAATAAAGCAGAGTAAAATGTCAAATAATTTTTTGTTTGGAAATTAACTTTACATATCTTTTCGACAGATAATGGGCAAACATTAAAAGAAACGCTAACTGCATTAAAATGTAAGGTAGAAATCAAAGAAGGCAAATGTTATAATAAATGCATTGGAATTACAAGCAATAAAAACAACAAATATATTACCTATGTATACCTCTGTGTAGCAAAGTGGGGATAACTTAGATCTTGATCACAGAGGCATAGTAATAATAATGATAATTATAACAACAACAACAACAACAACAACAACAACAACAACAACAATAATAATAATAATAATAATAATAATAATAATAATAATAATAATAATAATAATGATAATAATAATAATTCTGTTGGGTCTCAGTTGCAGTGCGAAGGCTGCGAATGATTAATTTCATTTCGTCTGTATCTCTCAGGTCTCTTTAAGAACTCTCAAAGCGACAGCAGAATGACAAAACCATATTCTGGACCCTCTTTCCCTTCTAATTCTTACAATATAAAAAGGAAAACATTAATCTCTTATATACATGGTGAGTGTTATTGTTAAGGTACAATCATATAGTTGAAGATCTTGTTCGGGATCTTGATATGCTAGATGGACAGATCAAGTTACATTATCCAAATTCTACAGTGATTCTTTTAATCTTGATCTATCCGAAACCGCGGTCAAATTGATATCTAGATCCAGAAATTAAAAAAAAAAAAAAAAATTTTTTTACCCACGGACTACTCTTCATATTTGGGACCTCATTAGATTTTTAACAACAGTGTTAGGTCTAAGTGTACAATCTGCACATTTTTTGTATATTTTGTTTTGTTTCGGTATCCTCCACACAATCAATCTAATTCAGAAATTTTGTGTAGATTTAGATTAATTAAAACCTCTGTCTAGATGAGCTAGATCTACATCATTATTACGCAAGTAAGATTCGGTGTATTTCGTACTTCGATTTGTATGATGCAATTTTTGAATGATGCTTACCTTTATTTTGGCATAAGAAATTCCCTTCATCGCAACTAAACATGGTTACATTCAGAAACCACAGTCACATATTTTTCTCGGTCGATAATTTTACGGAGTCCTTTCCTTGTGACAGACAAAAAAGGCGGACGCTGGGCTACAATACAGAGTGAGAGGTTGAAGAATGCGAAGTGGGTTCACTCGTCCAACGACAGGTCCGTGGTCGTATTTCAAAGACTGGCGAAGGACAGACTTCAGAGACGAAGACGACGGAAACAGCGCGCTGTAAGGTCGTAGGTAAATCTACTACCTCGCCTGACATACCCACTAAACGCGGTCACGGTGAGAGAAAAATATCTCAGCACTCGACACTGCGAGGCCGAGCCTTCTCTGAACCCAGCGACACTCAGGTATGCAATGGGAAAGAAGATCCTTTTCGCTGAGGAAGGTAGGGATGAAAAGAAAGCGAAAAGGGGAGGGAGGGAGAGGAGGTGTGTGTTCTAAAAAATAAGGGTGGGGGGAGAGAGAGAGAGAGTGAGAGGCAGAGAGAGAGAGAGAGAGGTGGGGGGTGGGGGGAGGGTAAGGGAGTAATGACTAAAGAGATGCCTTTGGAATTAGGGGAGGCTCCAGTGAGTTGCTCTATTGTCGGTTTTCTTGTACAAGGACTAGTGGGACTCGTTGGGGTCATAGAAGTGGTTGTTATTGTCAATTTGTCACAGAAGAAGAATAAAAAAAAGTAGAAGAACAAGATAGAGAGACAAATTGAGGGGCACAGAGAGAAAGAGTGATTGAGAGATAGATAGATAGATAGAGAGAGAGAGAGAAAAAGAGAGAGAGAGAGAGAGAGAGAGAGAGAGAGAGAGAGAGAGAGAGAGAGAGAGAGAGAATGGTGGTCGCCTACTATTCATTCGTAAGAGAGGAGTCCCTGGTAAGGAATTGGCCGAACAATTACGTGCTAATCTTCATGGCCAGTTGATGTGGCGTAAAGAGCATGATTGTACTCTGCGAGCTTTTATTATGATTCCTTCATCTCATCTATCACCTGTCGATCCACTAAAAATCAATTATGCTACAGTGGAAAGTTAGGCCTTGAGAGACCAGCAGACGCGATACTATTAATGATGTATGTGATTATAACTATGATGGCCCTGTAATTTTGTAATTATGCAAGAAATTGTACAGGAATTGCGTGGAAATTACATACTTAATAAAGCATTATATAATTATATTATGTTAAGAATGCATCTTGGTCTCTTTTGACAAAAATTAACCATCTCTAGCTTTTCAGCTTCTTATGGTCACCTACACGAGATTCATTATGCGGCATAAAGAAAACATTTTTTCATTGTAAAGACAAAACGTTAGGCAGGATAATCACGGACAGAGCATCAGCACTTCAATCAGCTACTTAAACGCTCGCCATAAGGCTCAGTACCAGATAATAGCCTGATCAATCTGATCAGAGAGTGAAAAAGAGCAAAACTACATAATTCTAAATTGACTGCCATTTAATCTTGTTGCTGTTGTCGCTTCTTTTTTTAGGGAGGGATGATGAATTGGGTCAAATCAATTAAAGCCACAATGTATTGAATGTGTGGTATTTCTCAGGTGAAAATAAATCCTTGCTGTTCATCGGTCACGAGAATGGCAATAAAGGCCATGAAATCCGCAAGAATGTGTCCCTTATAAAACTGCAGGGCTTCACCTGAAGAAAGTTCACATCTCGTGGTATAGACCCAAAAGGATAGATAGGCCTAAATGTGTGGTGCGCGTATGCCCCGCCGTACGGTAAAGCTTAAATCTAGATCTCTAAAGGTCTACATAGTACAGGAGTGTGTGCAATGTGACTTGATGTTGAACAATTGAACGGAGTCTCTCGCTATTTCCTCCTTTCTCTTTCCTACATCTCCCTTTAACCACTCTCTCTCTATATCTGTCTGTCTGTCTATCTATCTATCTATCTATCTATCTATCTGTCTATCTATCTATCTATCTATCTACCTACCTATCTATCTATCTATCTATCTATCTATCTATCTATCTATCTATCTATCTATCTATCTATCTATCTACCTCTCCACATCCCCTCATCCCCTCCCCAGTCCTTCATTTCCCGTTGATTTTTTTTTTAAATAAATGCCTTAGCACCCTGAATTCTACTCTTTTAATTTTTTTTTTTTACACTTTTCTAAATAGCGTACAAAGATGAATTATACATTACACACTTTAAAAAATTACCTACTGTAAATTTTTAGAAGAATTTTATAAGAAGAAACACTACAAACGTTTCCAACTCTTTCCTAGGCCTTGTGTCTGTGTTTCCCGCCAGTTTGGCCACAGTCACTTCCCATGTCCTCTGTGACTCTACCATAAAACCACAATCCTGTTAACATTTTACAAGTGCTAGGGCACCACCAGGTGCCAAGTCAATAGTGACACAAACGAACAATGCAATGTTGTCCAGGTTGCACTATAGACACTGGTTGCACTTCAACTCCTCCTCACCAGTTGCGTTGTCGTCGAGGCGAGACTGGAAAGCCTTGAACTATGTGTAGGCCTATCAGATTATTATCGTGTAGACTGTAGAGTAATGGGATAGAGAAATCCAGTATGACTCAAAAGACTTTTTTTTTTCATAAAGCCTTGGAGTTTTGTGCGAGGCTAAGAAAAAAGTTGGGTTCATTCAGTACATATCGGTTTTAATGCGGGATCGTCGCATGTGTAGCGGTGGTGATGTTAATTCTTTGGACATGTTGAAGGTTGGTGTGTCTGTCAAAGATGCCTCAAACTATACAAAGGAACAGAGAGGGGGTGGGGTGGGGGGGGGGGGAGGGGTTGTTTATTTTGGTTTGGTTTCATTGATACAAATTTTTTTCGGGGAGGAAAAGAAACGAGAGGGAGAGGCTAGATGATAGTTGGAGATTTTAAAAGGTCCTCGTTCATTAATTATTTTAAGCTAATTTGGCGCAGGGCTCGATGGTCTCTGCGTATTTGCTTATTCTTTCTCGTAAATTTGACCTTGTTTCAGTGAATAGTAATTACCAAGATGTGTGAGGCAAGTGATTTTGAAATCATTTCCAGTAAGATGTTTCCTCCACCAACAGTTAGTGGAATAATTATTCTTGCTTACTTTTGCGCACATAGGGACATCACATTCAGTTAAGCAGGAAATCATTCAGTAAGGAAAAACTCATAGGTTGAATGAGAGCTTCAGAAAAACTGCGCAATATTATGATGTATAAAACAATACGGTCATCTAAATCTGTGGAAACAATCATAAAAACGTTTTTTTTTCTTCAGCTGAGCTGTTTTCTTGAGCTTGAACTTATCCTCTAACTTACTCTCACTTTTGTTGAGAATTTGAGAGATCTATTCATATTAGACAAGTCTTCAAGCATATCAGATAATGTTGGAGATAGATTGATAAAGAGAGAGAGAGAGAGAGAGAGAGAGAGAGAGAGAGAGAGAGAGAGAGAGAGAGAGAGAGACAGACAGACAGACAGACAGACAGACAGACAGACAGACAGATAAATACCTAGTGTTGTGTAGTCATAATCTAGAGTTTTATGCTTTCATCACACTAGTCAATTGGCGCTGATGATTTCCCTATTCTAGTATTTACATTTTATTTATAACATCATTTATGCTCCTCAATTGTTCAACACTTCATCTATTGTGCTATACCAACTAAAAATTAAAAGACACACAAAAAGAAAGAGAGAGAGAGAGGAGAGACAGCCAGGCCGATAGGGAGACAGAGAGAGACAGACAGGCGACAGAAAGATAGAGAAAGAGAAAGAGAAAAAAAGAGAGAGAGAAAGAGAGAGAGAGAGAGAGAGAGAGAGAGAGAGAGAGAGAGAGAGAGAGAGAGAGAGAGAGAGAGAGAGAGAGAGAGAGAGAGAGAGAGAGAGAGAGAGAGAGAGAGAGAGAGAGAGAGAGAGAAGAGTATGTTTATAAGCACTCACCAAGATTGTTAGTACGTGCTTAGCTTACGTTACAAGATCCTCTGCTTTTGTTGTTTTCTTTTTTTTTTGTAATGAAAACATTCACAGCACAACCGAAAAATTCGAACGATCCTCACAAGGATCCTTGCCTCATACCTTACACTAAATAATAAATGTTTTCCGGTGCAAAGGTTTGCAAATAACGCAGTGCAAAACAAAGGGATTAAGCACACAATCTCCCACCAGTGGCTTTCGTTAGATCGGATTGTTGTGTCAGGAACGTTGCAGGTCGAGTGTCTGTCTGAGTTTAACTGGTCCTGCGATGTCCCCCCCTCCCCCCACCTTAGTGGGGGCAATAACCGTTGACTCACAGATAAAAGAATTAATCGCAACCACAGATAATACTTTTATTATGAATGGATATTTCCTGTTCAATGATGAGATTCCTTTAAGGGAAAAATAAAAAATAAAACGAGTCTAAATTAGTTAGCACTTTTAAGCTTTGACTAGGTCCACTGAATTTGGCGAGAAATAATAAAAATAAATTTGCTTCCTTTTAGTTTCAGTAGTTTATGTCGTTTAAAATTCCACATTTAACCTTTTACGGATTCCGGATACGAAAATTTCTCGGAGGATCCCGTGAAACTACAGTATAGGGAGCTAAAGCTAAGGCTTCATATCTGCCTAAACCGCAGGTGTGATGAAAAGTGATTGTTTTTGAATCATTTCCATTCACAAGTTGTCGTTAAAAACAGTTAGCGGATACTCTTTGAAGTAAATGCGCAATAGGGAAATTATAAGAAAAGAAAATGAATCTATCTCATCTTTATGTTTTTCATTTTTAATTGCAGGTAAACAAATGTTTGCCTGGAAATTTTTACACACATACACAAAAAAAATTAATAGAAAAAGGACCAACAATCGAAAAGAAACCTTGTACTAGCGAACCCTCATTCGCTTCAAATTTCGTTTACAGCTTGTAATTGGTTGATGAGAACGGTTAACCACTACTCTCAGTTTAGACTGAGAGTGAGCAGGGAAGGGGAGTATGACTGTGTATTGAAGGGAGCAAAGAGCAAGAGAGAGAGAGAGAGAGAGAGAGAGAGAGAGAGAGAGAGAGAGAGAGAGAGAGAGAGAGAGAGAGAGAGAGAGAGAGAAAGACTGAGATCGTTTGGGTAGAATGTGGAAAACATAGAATGTAGAGGGCAAAGAGCGAAAGAATGTGTTTGAATTTAAAAGGGAGAGAAAGAGAGAGAGAGAGAGAGAGAGAGAGAGAGAGAGAGAGAGAGAGAGAGAGAGAGAGAGAGAGAGAGAGAGAGGGGTGGGGGAAACTATCAGACATCGAGTATTCCAAAACCTAAATGACAAAACTGCAAGCTGCGGGCGTGTTGCTTCAACAGCAGCTTTGAGAGTGCTTCAGACCTAGAGTCTAAGGAAGACGGACTATCTTCAAAATTTAAAATACAGCAACATCATATTACAAATGTATCATTGTTAATGATGAATTTTAATGTTCATACAGACGCCCGGCACTGTGAGATTCAGCAAAGATAAGCATTCCAAATACCGGTATCTAAATTCTACATCTAGCCAGGCCCCTAAAACGCCATTGAATGATAACTCTCATTCAATGTATTTCGGTATCTATGTATACTCGTTCGAACAAACTATCGATTCCCGGAATTGATTTATGTATAGTTTACTTTCAAGTTGTTTTTAAACATTACGATTTAAAACTTCATCACTACTAATCAAATAATGCTTGATTGCGGTATCTTGCCATGATTTAAATTCTTTACAAATTTTAATGTTTTCTATGTAAGTACAAAATTAGCTTCATTGATCTAAAAAAGGTATTTGCTCGCAGGTTGGATAAGGAAAAAAAAATAGGGAAAAAAAGATTATACAAAAGCAGTGAGTTGTGTAATCTGGACCATTCTAATCGATTTTTGTCATGCAAATATCGATTCATCGTTGCCATAATACGTTATTTTTATGAAACAAACTTTTTCGGCAGGCTTCTTATGGAAAGAGCTCAACGTATTGCTGGTTTTTTTTGTTTGGGTCACTGTTTATTTGTATTTCGTTTTTCTTATCAATGTTTATTTATACTAAAAATATGTTTGCTTTTTAAAGCACCATTATATTTCAATAAATTTAACTCAATGAATACTAGTGTAGATCTTTAATTGCCGCTGATCTTGTATTGCTTGTATAATTTTATCTAAAAATATTATGCTCTCAGCCTATCGTGTAAAATGTAGGCCCAGCGCTAGCTCATCTGGCATGCGTTTCCCCAGTGTCCAAGGATCATCATCTGTCAGATATGTCAGTAGAAGCTCGCATTGATCTTCGTTCTCCCACCAGGTCACCAGCCACGCTCTAGCTTCAAAGGCCGAGCCAAGCTAAACTCGATACATCACATTGCTGCTTGTCATCTGTATTGTCACCACCATTGATGCATTGGCTAACTTCTAAAAATGTGTGCAGTAAATTTTGTGGCTGTTTACATACTTACCCCCCACCCCAGTCCTATTATTCAGTGCTTTTTATGTTTCCTCTCTCCATCTGTCTCTCTGTCTGTCTGTCTGTCTCTCCTTTCTCTCTCTCTCTCTCTCATACAGACATACACTTACATACATACACACACACTCTCTCTCTCTCTCTTTCAAATTAGAGACCTCCCCATTCTTTTTTTCACTCATCCTGTCTTTTTATATTGATTACTATTCGCTATCTCTTTCCTTCTCTCACTAGTTTCTTTCTCCCTTTAAAAGTTATGTATCCTTCTCTTCGCTATCTCTATCCCGCTCTTCTCTCCTCTTCTGGAAAGGTGAACATCCTCTCCTCCTATCTCTCTGCGCTCTCTCCTGCTAATTTTCTCCACCTTCCCTTCAGAGTTTATCACGAAGCGAAGCTGATTGGAGCAGATACATGGTGCTCGATCATACACTATACAGTGCGTTGATGGGTCGCACGCTTCTTATTATTGCAGTTCATGCTTAAACTTCATAAGACTGGCTTTAAATCTCTCTCTCTCTCTCTCTCTCTCTCTCGCACACTCGCACACACACACACACACACCATATATTTTTTAAAACAACATTAAATCCAATATTTATTGCGAATTCAAATTGAGTGTAAAGAAACGCCGCTGATCTACTGCCTATTTGCGGTCATACGGTATACTTCCAAAATAAATATGAAACCTTAAAAAAGAGCATTAAAATACTTTTTTATTTTTAAATTCAAAGAGAAATAATTAAAAAAAAAAACCAAACCGGCACGCGCTTTGATTAGATTGTTAGCTATAAACAAACGGAGGTCAGAGCAATTACACTGTATTGTTGGACTTACGTTTACTTTAAGGTTAAGGTTACTTCCCTTGCAAAAAAAAAAAAAAAAAAAAAAAAAAAAAAAAAAAAAAAATCCAAAGCTTTGAAAGATCTGCATAAGTTGATGCCTTTTTTTTAAAATATAAATTATGTAAGTAAATTATTCAGAGGCATCCATGGTTGAAGTAATTTTTTTTGTGAAGATTAGCAGAGAGAGAGAGAGAAAGAGAGAGAGAGAGAGAGAGAGAGAGAGAGAGAGAGAGAGAGAGAGAGAGAGAGAGAGAGAGAGAGAGAGAGAGAGAGAGAGAGAGAGAGAGAGAGAGAGAGAGAGAGGGATGGATGTAGGGAGAGAAACACAGAGATAAACAGATCATAGGCAGATAGATAGATTGATAGACAAACAGACAAGCAGGCAGATAGAAAAATAAATAGATAGATAAATAAATAAAATTGATATACATTAGGCCCTTTCTTTATTACTTCTAAAGATAGAAAGATAGATACTTGGATAAAATAATGTAAATAATGGAGACTGATAAAGAGAGAGATAGAGAAAAGAAAGGAAAGAGTTAATGAGGAAAAAAATGGTATGAGGAAAGAAAGGGTTAGAGACAAGAACAGATTTTAAAACAGCAGAAGTGACAGAACGGCACGATCATATGGAAAAGATTGTGTGTGTGTCTGAGAGAGAGAGAGAGAGAGAGAGAGAGAGAGACAGAGAGAGAGAGAGAGAGAGAGGCAGAGAGACAGAGACAGAGACAGAGTGTCAGAGAGACGGAGAGACAGCGAGCGAACGAGAGAGAGAGAGAGAGAGAGAGAGAGAGAGAGAGAGAGAGAGAAAGAGATATATATATATATATATATATATATATATATATATATATATATAGAGAGAGAGAGAGAGAGAGAGAGAGAGAGAGATTCAGACAGACTGAGAAAAAGTGTAGCTGAGTGAAAAGAAAGCGTCTTGACGGCCATCCCTTCTCCTCCATTCTCTTGAGCAAATTGCAAGCCTCTGCCTTTTGTATTTTCGTTTCTATTGTTTATAGTGTCGTTTTGTTGATGATGATGTTGTTATTGTTGTTTTCGTCGTCGTTGTTGTTGTTTGCAATGATGATGATGAGGATGGATATTGCTTTTACTTTTGTTTCACATGTTTTAACCCCACAGCCCTTTGAGACAAAGCTGCAAGAGGTGTTTCAGCTGCTTCATATTTTTCCTCAAGTTGTAGTTTATTATAATTTTTAATATGGGCTCCGAATAGTTAAAAAATGGGAGTATAATACACTTTTTATATAATGTATTCAAAACTTCAAGCGCCAACGATACTGTCATTATATATTTTTTTTCCAGTAAGGGGAACATCAACAAATAATATTTGTTTTGTCAGCAATAGGTTTTCTATTTTTAACGAATTCTCATTAACCGGAAGTTTGATAGCAATTTTGCTTTCTCACCAATGCCGACAAAAGTAATGGCCAAAACATAAATCTTTTGCTAGTTTTAGAAGTGCATGTAAGAGTAATCTGGTGTAGATATACATCTAGATTTTAAGTCTCAAAATATTACATTGCTTTTAATCTGATTTCCCAACCTGGTTTCAGTTAGGAGTTGATCTAGAATCTAGATCTATCATCTATGGCGGCAGCAGCGACGATGAATATAACATCAGCAGGTAACACTAAGACAAAGAGCTAAAAATTAGGCCTTAGACATATTTTCAATTTAACAGAGATATATAAATCTATATCCTCGTACAATCTGTATCTATATCTAAAAGTAGACTTAAAATTATGATGTTTTACCAATATCTAAATTTGTACTCCTACTCTTCAGGTTCAATCCTAGTAAAACTAAAACTGAAGTTCCAGCTCGGCTAAGTCAGTAGATCTCGAATCTAGATCTATTGACTTAACTCTAGTAGTGCGCACCCATTGTATTTAAGCTTTGCCCTGATGATAACTTGGCGCTGCGGTGCCATTAAATGTAAGGGCTGAGTCTCCAAGTTGGATCCTGCAGCGCCATTATCATTAGTAGTTGACTGGCGGACCGGTTTGAAACGTCATTATCTTCTTTTAAAACACCCCATCTCATATACTTGGCAGACTTTATATCTTTTCTAACAATATCAACGAATGAAAAGGTGACAATTTCTCCCTGTTTGAACTGCTGGGAAGCGATCAAGAGCAGCTGAAGTGTGAAGAACAAATTGCAATTTAGGCACGTCTGTCAAAATGTTATGAGATGGGTAGTTGAAGTTGCTGATACATTGGGAACCTGCTTCCTTGGCATGTGGTTGTTACAGTGACTGAAGAATAAACAAAAGAACTAGACAGCGGTGACTTCACCACATGGCCCTTCGCTCTCTCTTACTTGTCCCCACTCCACCCCCATTTTCCATCCCTGATACAAGTCCTGACAAGGACTTGGCATGCTGCCCCCAGACTTCCTCGAATCATGTGGATTGCAGCTAGTAGCTGTGTTTGATATAATGTAGTGTGATTGGTCAATTTTTGTAAAAGCATTAAACCAAAGGAATCTGGATCTGAATCTGAATCACATCATTTTTTCTTACAGTTACAGAGTTAGATTTCTTTCTTGTTTATATAAATTACTGATACAAAAACCAAGCCCAATCAAATGAAGCTCTCTATATAGAGCTACTGTACCCATTCAGAAATCCTTCCCTAAATTTTAATGTTTATTTTACACCCATTTCGTTAGTATAAGAAAGTGAACTGAAAGAATGCAAAAAAAAAGTATACGTAAATCATACATGAAATGAAAGGAAATTTGAAGCAGTAAATAAATCTAATCTCAAACTCTCTTGGCCTAGAATGAGTAGAAAGTTATTTTTTTCAAGAAACATCGAAAAGAAATGTACTTCACCTCTGGGCGTTACACCATATGACAAGAAACATCTTGTAAAACACTATTTCATCAATATTTTCATGAAAACACACAAGGCACAAAACTCTTTCAAATAAAGCACATTACACCAACAGTAATTAGTGCAAATCCATTTAAAATATTTCCAAAAACTTCTGTTGCTTGTGTGTTGGAATAGTCTGATGTAAATCGCCATAGCTCAAATTATTCTTTGTATATATTAAGAAAAATGTAGTTAAAAATGTTTGTATTCATCTATGTCAAGCTGGAATGAGGTCATATATATAATGCGCTGCTGATAGCTATAAAATGATCATAGAAAGCCTTCATCTAACATGTGAGTGCATACTCTGAAAGCATACAGAAATAATCATATAGGCTCCATCAAAAGGCTAAAAACACTTAACCTTTTATTATAGGTATTTTTGTCTTTTTTATGTTAATGAGCATGTCAATTTTGAATTTCCCCAAGAGGGATGAATAAAGTAAATTTTAATGTGTCTTATTATTATCCAAGCTGTGAATGTAGATATTCACCTGGGAAATCAACGATGCAGATGAATCACATTTGCAAAGTTAAGAAATAGACAGAACAATAAAAGAATGCAATTTTCCTGCATTTTTTCCAGTATGTTAGCTAAATTGCTAAATGGATATTTATACCAGTACGATATAAAAGAAAGAAAAAATAAAGTGTTCACAGCCAAACTGGGAATAAAAACAGTGGTTCTTTCATGATTTCACTTTTAAAATTTTGTTCAAAGAGAGCTCATTTTACGGATTAGTTTTGAATTACATTATATAAACTGGTGAAGTAGGTCAATTAAAGAGGAAACCTCAAAAATCGAAGTCTAATTATTCGATTTTCTCATAAACTGAATTTTGCAAGATGAAACTTGATAGGTTATTTTTTCCTCTTTTGCTTTGTTAGAATTGGACTCATATTTCGAAGTATTTCTGATTCGATTCTATTAATTCAAAGTCGATACCACCCCATAAGGTATCACAAAAGTGCTACATGCATCTATCAAGCAGCAAGCAACGCTAATCACTGCCGAAGAAAGGCTGATCAGTGCGCTAACAAATCAAGAAAGGAGCGGATGCATAAAAAAATTGAATGACAGTAGCAAATCTTTACTGATACTGATAGCAACGTGGGACGGGAGAAGGGGAGAATTGCTTGTTGCAGGCTCACTCAATGAGTCATAGACTCTGTTATGCCCATTTTTGTAATTCAAATCTTCTTAATTCGAAAGTTTAATCCATTCAATTACAATTTGAATTATGAGGTTTCCACTGTAACGCTTTTACTGGGATATATCAGTACTGTATTTTTCAAAAAGCAATTAGCAAGAGAAGAGATAGAACAAAACCAATAACAACAACAAAAAGCAAAATGAGAAGAAGAAGAAGCAAAAGAAAAAGAAGATGAGGAGGAAACTGGAAAGGAAATTGTAGAAAAAGAACAGGGAGAACAAAGAGGAAGAACAAGAAAAGGAAGAATGGGAAAAAATAAATGACTCTCTCTAGACTCCTTGCCTACTCTCGCTGAGTCTTTCTCTCTCTCTCTCTCTCTCTCTCTCTCTCTCTCTCTCTCTCTCTCTCTCTCTCTCTCTCTCTCCATTCTATCTACTTTCAATGTTATACAAAAAATTGCCTTTGTAATGAATGAGCTCGATTTTTTTTCTTCCAGCTGGGGTAATCTCCCTGCTTGATGAGCCTGAGCCTCAGCTGAAGACATTTGCCTTAAACAAATTGGACAACATTGTTGATGTCTTCTGGGCAGAGATATCTGAGAATGTCGATAAAATCGAAGTTTTGTATGAAGACCCTCATTTCAAATCCAATGAATTGGCAGCATTGGTGGCATCTAAGGTCTATTACCATCTTGGGGCTTTTGAAGACTCACTGACCTATGCTTTAGGTGCTGGATCTCTCTTTAATGTGAATGACACTTCAGAGTTTGTTGAGACCATTATCTCAAAATGCATTGACCACTACACAAAAATGAGAGTGCATAATGCAGATGCCACCAGTGAGGCTGATAAGAAAGATATTGACCCTCGACTTGAAGCCGTTGTGAACAGAATGTTCCAACGATGTCTGGATGATAAGCAGTTCAAGCAGGCAGTGGGCATTGCACTGGAAACTAGACGTATTGATGTTTTTGAGAGAGCCATCAAACAGGCAGATGATGTACCTGGTATGTTGAGCTATGCCTTCAAAGTTTGTATGTCTCTGATTCAATCACGACAATTCCGCAATACAATTCTGCGGGTGCTTACCCAGCTGTATATGGGTTTGTCCACAGCTGACTACATTAATGTCTGTCAGTGCTACATCTTTCTGGATGATGCTCAGGCTGTTGCAGATATTCTGGTTCAATTGACCAAGGGAAGTGAAGATTCTGCACTCATGGCCTATCAAATAGGATTTGATCTTTATGAGAGTGCTACCCAGCAATTCTTACAGCATGTACAGTCTGCCTTGAGAGCGGCTGCTCCAGCACCCATACCTCCACCCTCCTCTCAAAGTGCGAAGAAGCCAAATTCTAGTGTAGAGGATAAAGTAGAAAAGGAAAAATTGGCCCCTGATGCCATGGACACTGAAGAGGGAACAGCATCTCAAGTGGATCCCCCAGCTCCTGCAGCGCCAGCAAGCAGAGATCTCAGTAGTTTGAGTGAAACAGAGAGGCAGACTCAAGAAAGAGTGGAGCGTTTGCATACCATTCTCGGGGGTGAAACAAGTATTTTCTTACGCTTGCAGTTCCTTATCAAAAACAATCGCACTGACATGCTTGTGCTCAAAACAACAAAAGAAGGTGTCCGTAATTCAGTGTGTCATTCTGCTACTGTTGTTGCCAACAGCTTCATGCACTGCGGGACAACAAGTGACCAGTTTTTGAGAGATAACTTGGAATGGCTTTCCCGTGCAACAAACTGGGCTAAGTTTTCAGCTACAGCAAGCCTTGGTGTGATTCACAAGGGCCATGAAAAGGAAGCTCTTAATCTAATGGCCCAGTATCTGCCAAAAGATATGGGTCCTGGCTCATCTTACTCTGAGGGTGGTGGATTGTATGCTCTTGGCCTTATTCATGCCAATCATGGAGGAGAAATAACAGACTATTTGCTTGGTCAGCTCAAAGATGCTACAACTGACATGGTTCGTCACGGAGGATGCCTTGGACTTGGTCTTGCTGCTATGGGATCAGCACGACAAGATATCTATGAACAGCTCAAATTCAACCTTTTCCAAGATGAAGCAGTGACCGGGGAAGCTGCAGGCCTGGCCATGGGTTTGGTCATGTTGGGAACCAAGTCCTCAGCTGCCATCACAGACATGGTGCAGTATGCTCAGGAAACACAGCATGAAAAGATCTTGCGCGGCCTGGCTGTGGGTATAGCCTTCACTATGTACGGCCGACTAGAGGAAGCAGACGCACTCATAGAATCTCTTGTGCGCGATAAGGATCCTATACTGCGTTGGTCTGGGATGTACACCATTGCAACTGCCTATTGTGGCACTGGTAACAATCAGGCAATTCGACGTTTGCTCCATGTTGCAGTCAGTGATGTTAATGATGATGTTCGTCGAGTTGCTGTGACCTGCCTGGGCTTCCTGCTGTATCGCACCCCAGAACAATGCCCAAGTGTGGTTTCTCTGCTCTCAGAGAGCTATAATCCACATGTTAGATTTGGAGCAGCAATGGCTCTAGGTATTGCATGTGCAGGTACTGGATTGAAAGATGCCATCTCTCTCTTGGAGCCAATGACCAATGATCCAGTCAATTATGTACGTCAGGGAGCCCTTATTGCATCAGCTCTTATTCTGATCCAACACAATGAATCAACATGCTCAAAAGTTACAACCTTCCGTGCCATGTACGCCAAAGTGATTGCTGACAAACATGAAGATGTAATGGCCAAATTTGGTGCCATTTTAGCTCAGGGAATCATTGATGCTGGAGGCAGAAATTGCACAGTTTCGCTGCTGTCTCGCACAGGCCACACTAACATGGAGGCTGTTGTAGGCATGCTTGTTTTCTGTCAACATTGGTTCTGGTATCCACTTACACACTTTCTATCACTTGCCTTTAAACCTGCCTGCCTGATTGGTCTCAACGCAGATCTCAAGATGCCCAAAGTAGAGTTCCGCTCCAATGCCCGCCCTTCCATGTTTGCTTACCCTCCAGTGCTGGAGGAGAAGAAAGACAAAGCCAAAGAAAAGGTGTGTGACAAGTTCAGAAGTGGACTCTGATAGGCAATTAAAAAAATAAATTTTTAAGGGACAAAAGGTTAGAAAATTTAGAAACAATTGTATAAAACATTTCAAGCCTAAATTTCATTTATCATGGAGCATCAAGAGGTTATTTTAGAAAACATACATTTTGATGGAGAGAGATTAATTTCAAAATATTTGCAATTTTTTTTTGTGTTGTTTGCCCTCTTTTGGTATAAAAAAAAATGAGTTCTTGAATATAGCAAAATAAGTGTAGAATTTGTTGCTTGATTCATGGGGTTTTATCTTTTAATAAGCATCTGTAAGAAGGAAATTTCTTTTTTCCCTTTCTCTCTTTCCAAATTTTTTTTTTTTTAATCTTTTAGGTGGAAACAGCAGTGTTGTCTATCACTGCAAAACAGAAAAAGAAGGAGCTAGAGAAAAAGAAAGATTCCCAGACAGGCGTCAAAGACTCATCAAGTGTGGAACCTATGGAAGTGGATGACAGCTCAAAAAAAGATTCAGTAGCAAAGAAAGACAAAAAGAAGGTAAATAATACCAAATTACTGGTATGCAAGCAGTATTATTTATACAGAATGAACAGAACATTTTTTCACTTGCATATTGTCCTCATTTTAGCATTTGACATGATACATTTTATACTTTTAAATGAATAAAAGACTTGATCAAACCCATTCCGTTTCTTTTTTAGTTTGTTACCTTTTCTTTGTTTAGAATGTGACAGCATTCTTTTTTCTTTCTTTTTTTTATCTTAAGCATGAGAATAACATACATGCCTTTTATCACTGAATATAATCATAATACCACAAACAATCTTTGCTTTGGTTGGCAATAAACTCTGAACAAAAAAAACATTACCATTAATAATTTTCATAGCAAACCTCTGTTGACTAACTAATACAATTTGCCTGCAGCAAATGTGGAAAATGCTGTAAACTCTTAGTTATTAGTAGATTCTGAATTGAGGATCCACATGCAGACAGCTTTTTGCCTCTTTTTGTTTTTTATTTGACCAAGAAGGATTTGAAATATAGAACTTCCATAACAAAAGAAAACTTAACCTTTTATGTATTTTTTATCTCACAGGATGAAAAGGCATCCACTTCAAACGATACAAACAAGAATGCTGGTCATGAGGAATCCTCAGAGTCCCTTCTGTCAGAAAGCTCAACTGCAGAGAAGAAAGAAAAAGAGCCTGAGCCCACATTTGAGGTTTTATCGAATCCTGCTCGCACAATGAAAGTATGTGAAGCTAATTGTTATTCTGAAAGGATAAGTCAAAACACAATGTCTAGAAAGATTTTCAAAACTTTTTGTGGAGTGGGGTTCAACATAGAGGATAGATTGCAAAGCATATATTCATAGGTATATCTTATTATAGAATGGAATCAATTTGTGAAAAGCAAGGGAGAAAGACAATTTTTAGTTCTGTTACCGTTTAAAATCTGGAGGTGGGGTCCTTCTCTGCTTTTGCCTCTTAAACTAATATTGAATTCAAAGAAATTTAGCTGGGACACAAACATCAGAAGAAATCGCAAAAAGACAAAAAATTTTAAATGCACTGTGTCTTCAGAAGTATAGGAGATGGAATAAGTCCATACATGGCTGGTGTAAATCAATAGCTTGGGCTATTTAAGTTACTGCAGCCTGACCCTAAGAGAAGGCACAAAAATCAGATACGTTTATTTTTTTAAATATTACAATAAGACAAAACAAGATAAAATCATGAAATAAACTGAAAAAACAAGACAAAAAACAAAGTAGAGTAAAAAATTTTTAATAAAACAAAGTTTTGTGACAAAGACTTTTTTTTAAAGAACTCTCCTTCACTGTCAAGATCTAATCCTAGTCTTGAAAATGAAATTGAAATGAACAATGTGAAGTTTACAGTCTCCTCTAAACATTGTTGAGGTTTACACAAGACTTTAGGTAATAAAATTAATAAGGAACGAAAGGAGACACCCACAGAAAGAGAAAGGGTAATGTAAGTACATGTACATAATAAAGTGGTCCATATGGGTGATTGCAGCCGATATAGGTGGGGTTGAGTTAATCTGTGGCAAAACTGAAAGGAAACTTTTAGGTCTTCATTTATGTTTTACTAAGACATGACTTAATCGGGGTTTGTAATGCGACTGGGCCTCACATTTCTTGTTAGCAAGGAAAGGGTGACCAGCTCTAGAAGGGTACAATCAAGATTCAAATTTGATTGATCTGCAGTGTTTCTTGTAATGTGACGACAGTAAGGTCTCATTTCAGGGTTATGGTACTTACGACAAAGCCTGCAGTTTTGTTAATTGATCTAAAAAAAAAGTTACATTCCAAGTAGGTTTCTGTTCTGTGATGACTGAAGGTCGAATTTAAAATATTTGTCATTTTTTGGCAAAATATTAATGTGCTTAGTGTAACATTATTATCATTATCTAATAATGTAAACTATGTATTTTGGTTTGACTCTTTATCTACCTTGCCTCTCTTACCTGGCAACTGAAATTAATAAATAAAACACTTCCGGTCATGGAGTGGTTAGAGTGAATACATGTCGTTCTGTTGATTCCTTACAATCGTCTTGAAAGTAAGTGCATCCCTTCATATGATCACTTTTACATGGTGTCAGAATAAAGTTTATTGATTATTCTACAGTCTAGAATTCAAATTAACGAAGGATGGCAAAGTTTCACCCTCCTGAAAACTTTGATTTCATGCGGCCAGCAGGTTGGCCAGAATGGCGTGAACGTTTCGATCGCTACAGAAAAGCATCGAAACTCCACAAAGAAGACGAAGATGTACAGGTCAGCACACTCATCTACGCACTAGGCAAAGAAGCTGATAAAATATTCAAGACCTTCACCTTCACCAATGCAGCTGATGCCAACAAATATGAACCGGTGTTACAGAAGTTTAACGACCACTTCGTACCACGAACAAACACCCTTCACGAGCGTGCAAAGTTCTACAACAGGCACCAAAAGGTAGGAGAAAGCGTAGAATAATTTCATAGAAGTCTCCATGACATCCACATGCAGTTTTGAGAATCTAGAAGAAGCAGTCAAAGACAGACTTGTGATTGGCCTTCTAGATAAGGAAGTAGCTCAAAAACTTCAGCTTGAAGATTTGTCTAAAGTGACTCTGAAATACGCTGTTGACACTGCTAGGCACTATGAACTAGTAAAAGAACAACAGACATCGACATCATCAGTTAATGCTGTGAGTGGGTCTACTCCACACAGTTCAAAGCAAAGAGGTAGAGGAGGCGCCTATAAGTCTAGTAGGGGCCACAATAACTCTCGTGGAAACTCCCATTTTCAGCCTCAAAGAGGCCAAAATTCCAGAGTCTCAAGCTGTGGAAACTGCGGCTATCAGCATGCCAAACAGTCTCAGTGCCCAGCTCGCGGCAAGACCTGCAGAAAATGCAATAAACAGAATCATTTTGCACGTGTGTGTCACTCTGGCAAGAATATCAACGAAGTGGAAACATTCTTCACAGAGGAGGTCTTCTTCATGGGATCTGTTTTTGATATCAACAGTGTACGACAAGAAGCGGAACCACCCTGGTTTGTGGATATCAACCTATGTGGGCTAAGTACAATATTCAAGATTGACACTGGAGCTGATGTATCTGTGGTCTCTCGTAACATATACCAAAAGCTCTGCCCAAAGCCGAAACTGACAAGATCAAACGCCATTCTTCGAGGCCCAGGAGGCTTAATTCACCATGAGGGTGAATTCCAAGCCTGCTTCTCTCACCGCTCGACCTCAGTAAATGCTCGCTGTTTCGTTATAGACAGTTCTGAAAACTTGCTTAGTCGTGACATTGCGAGAAAACTGCAACTTGTTCAAAGAATCAACAGCATTTGGAAACCTTTGCATCCTGGACCTGACCCACTGTTTAGTGACCTTGACGCTAACCCCGTCAAATGTGCCCCAGTGCACATTACGATTACTGAAAATGCCAAACCATTCAGTATCGCGACTGCCCGCAGAGTCCCTTTCCCCATCCTCAACAAGGTCAAAGCTGAACTGGACAGGCTTGAAAAGGCAGACATCATACACCCAATTGAAGAGCCTACAGACTGGTGTGCGCCAATTGTACCTGTGCTGAAAAAGTACAGTTTGAGTGTGAGGATAACAACGGACTTTAAGGAGCTCAACAAAGCCATAAAGCGGGTTCGTTACCAAATCCCAACATTGGAAGACCTACTTCAACGACTGAAAGGAGCAAAAGTCTTCAGTAAACTAGATGCCCGATCTGGTTTCTTTCAATTGCCCCTTGATGAAGAGAGTCAGAAACTCACAACTTTCATCACCCCTTTGGGAGGTATTTTTACAAACGCCTTCCACAAGGAATCTCCTCAGCGCCAGAAGTTTTCCAGCGTACGGTCGAAATAATGATTAACCCTCGTCATACTGTTTGTTACTTCGACGACATCCTCGTCTTCAGTGATGACGAGAAGAACCATGCCAAAGATCTGGAGGAAACAAAGAACCGCCTCCGCAATATCGGCCTGAAAATCGAGGAAAAATGCTAATTTTTTCAGAAAGAGATTGACTTTTTGGGATTTTTTATCTCAGAAAATGGAGTCCGCATCGACCCTAACAAAATCACCGCAACAACAAACATGAGTGCGCCAACCATCGTCAAAGAGATCCAGAGATTCTGCGGGATGGTCCATTTTCTCGGCAGGCATCTAAAAGGATTGTCGACAGTTCTGCGTCATATTTCCCAACTTCTTGAAAAGGACACAGCATGGCATTGGGGCCCCCAACAACAAAACGCTTTTGAGACTGTCAAAGAAATGCTCACCACAGCCCCTACCTTAGCGATCTACAACCCTGAGAAACCAACGGTCGTGAGCTCTGATGCGAGCAGCTATGGCCTCGGCGGAGTACTCATGCAGCAGCACAATGATGGCTCATGGCGCCCCATAGCTTACTGCTCCAGAACACTGACTCCAGCAGAAAGACGTTACGCACAGATCGAAAAAGAATGTTTAGCTGCAGTCTGGTCGTGCGAAAGGTTTGATAGATACCTTGTAGGACTGCCCTCATTCACGATCGAAACGGACCACAAGCCCCTCGTACCCCTCATCAACACTCGTCCTCTCACCGACACACCCATCAGATGTCAACACATGCTGATGAGGCTTGCCCGGTTCAATGCCAACGCTGTATATACGAGTGGAAAAAATCTACATGTCGCTGACACACTCTCACGCCAGCCTCTGAGAACCACAACTGATTCAGCGACCACCCTTCAGAATGACATCACTGCGCATGTCAACTTCATCTCGTCGTCTTGGCCTGTGTCAGATGCATTCCTGGAAAGAATCAAAGATGAAACGGCAAAAGACGAACGTCTCTCCATTGCGCTTAACTACACAGCAAATGGATGGCCTGATTATAAAGAGGACTGCCAGTTAGGTGCAAGGCATCTCTACCAAGCCCGGTCAGAGCTGAGAATAAGTGATGGTCTTCTCCTAAAAGGTGACCGCATCATTATCCCAGCCACTCTGCAGAAAGAAGTCTTGGGTCGCATTCATCAAGGACACTTTGGCATCACTAAGTGTCGTGAGAGAGCCGCCTCAAGCGTGTGGTGGCCAGGAATCAGCAAAGACATTAGTGACCTGATCGGAAAGTGTCGTGTTTGTCAAGAGAAACAATCATCTCAGACACGTGAACCTCTCTTGCCCTCTCCCCTTCCTCAGAGACCCTTCCAGCAAATGGCTGCTGACTTGTGCAAACACAATGGAAGACATTATTTAGTAGTGGTTGACTATTATTCCCGATACCTTGACATTTGTTTCCTGTCTAAAACAACTTCACAAGCAGTAATCTGACACTTGAAAAAAATTTTTGCCCGTCATGGCATACCAGAAACTCTTGTCTCAGATAATGGGCCACAATTCAGTTCGTCTGAATTCAAAGCATTCTCAGACTTTTGGAACTTTCAGCATGTGACTACAAGCCCTCACTTTCCTCAAGCTAACGGTGTCGCGGAACGTGCTGTTCGAACTGCAAAACACATTCTCAACCAAGATGATGTGTTTCTGGCATTGCTCGTATACCGAGCATCTCCCATCGTTGAACTGAAAGCTAGCCTAGCAGAACTGGCCTACGGAAAAAAGCTCCGGACAACCCTCCCTGCCCCCCCAAAATCCCTCGTACCAAAGCTGATGGACAAACCATCCCTCGATACCCGCCACGACGCATACCGTCACCATCAAAAAATCTACTACAATCATCATGGTGCGCGACATCTTCCCAACATGTCTCCTGGTGACCCTGTCCTCCTTAAATTCGACGGACACAAAGGTTGGAAACAGAGAGGAGAAATCATCAAACCGGTTGTGAAGCGATCCTATCTACTGAAAACCCCAGAAGGCTCTGTTCTCCGTCGCAATAGGAGAAACGTTCGCCCACTACATGTGAATGACAACGATCCACCTCTGCCATTTCCAAGGTTTGTAGCAGCTCCCACCTCCTCAACTGCTGTTCCTGCACCAACCATCACCACACCTACCGACACCCCAACAGTCGTGCCTGCCGATACTCCCATCAGTGCACCTGATGGCGCTTCAGCACCAACAGCTTCCCCTGTCGCCTCTTCTGCTGCTCCCCATATTGCTCGTTCAACAACCATCACCCGCAGCGGTCGTGAGGTTAAAATTCCTGTGCGATTCTAATAAAGGAATCAAATATATGGCCTTTGACCAGGTGGCAATAGTGTAGCTTAGTATTGCCCCTTGGTCCTCTTAAATTTTTTTTTACCTCTAGGGATGTGTAGTGAAATAATTAATTTTAAAAAATTTGGATTACCTTTAAAGATGACCAAGAACTTTACCCAGTCCCAGAGAATCCTGTTCTTTTCTGACAACATGAATGAGCTCTTTTATTAATTTTTCTTTTTTTTTCTTTCTCTTTTACTTTGACATTTGTTTAACAAATTTCGTCTTGTCTATTTAAAGAAGAGGATAGACAATCCTAAATTTCAAAGTGCTAATACTTCTATTTCTAAAGAAGGGGGCGAATGTTAATAATTTTGTAAAATGTAAGACACATCTCTGATAGATTATCAACTGTTAACTTCAACCTTTTATGCTTCAAAAGTTCAAGTTTAGTTTAATTTTTAAAGATTTGACTCATTGTGAAATAACGGTTATGAATTAAACAAAAGCTGTTGTGTATAGAATGGGTCTAATACATGTATTACAATAAACTTTAAAGAGTACGCAGAGGGGCGAATGTTTGTACCTTAGAGGAAAAGTTTTGTCCATTTTTCTTATATCTCATATTCCTTATTGAATTTTAAGGTCTAGAATCCTTTCCTTTTTAGTTCAGCATTAATTGCTTTTAGTAAACTGATTCACTCAAGGAGGGAGATGTAACATTATTATCATTATCTAATAATGTAAACTATGTATTTTGGTTTGACTCTTTATCTACCTTGCCTCTCTTACCTGGCAACTGAAATTAATAAATAAAACACTTCCGATCATGGAGTGGTTAGAGTGAATACATGTCGTTCTGTTGATCCCTTACAATTGTCTTGAAAGTAAGTGCATCCCTTCATATGATCACTTTTACACTTAGGTCTTTTAAGAGGCAGTAACGTCAGCATTTTACCAAAAGGGAAACATGCTGGATAAAATGTTTGTTCTGATCAAAGAGGGTGTTGTTCCAGATAAGATAAATAAAAAGACCAAAAGTTGCCTATAAATCACTATTATCAGTCTCTTATTGTTATAAAAGGAATTTAACTTGAAAAGATTGAAAAGGAGGGTAAAGGCCTATGCTCAAGGTTGAAAGTATAGCAAGTCAAAAACTTGTTTATTTATTATATTTATGTGGCCTGTGCTTTACCTAATGATTTGTGTTCTCCCCAGGCCCAGCTGAAGGTTTTGTCCCTGGAGGGCTCTCGCTACTCCCCTGTAAAAGATCTATCCCATGGGGGCATCATTATGTTGAAGAATTCCCAGCCAGGGGAGTCTGAAGAGATAGTGGACACAGTGCAAGCTGGAGGACCAAAGGCAGAGGAGGAAGAGGAAGAACCTGAACCTCCAGAGCCATTTGAGTACACTGAGGATTGAGCCAGTTTTGGAAACTTAAAACTTTGGTTGGGACAACGGGTCAGGACTCTACAAAATGTGTATTTCAAATGTGATTATTTTGTAAATCCTATTTATGTTGCCATTGTTCTCTTTAACTTTAAGGGAGAATGAGAGTAGTGGTTTGTAAATTGATGTTTTCTTGCTCGTTTTGACTCTTTGAGTGGTCGAAGAACTATCTACATATTTCTATAGATCTACTTCCTTGGAATTGCAAAATGTGTACATCTTCTGTCTTCAGCGTGACATCAACATAAAATTAAATGTTTCGCCTTCTTTTGTGTTTTTTTTAATTAACTTTTTGATTCTGGTACATGTAGTTACAGAAAAAAAAAATTAATGAGGTTAAATAGAGAAAATGAAACACAAATTACATAATTTGTAATTTTGTTAAACACATCCTTTTTTTTTTTAAATTCTTAATTGCAGCTGCAAATACATGCAGAGGTTAACTCTATGAAACATTGCAACATTGCGAGTAATAAAGATTTGATACATTATTTTCACATTATGTTCTAGTTTTATTATGTTGTGGAAAGATGTTTTGTTTTGAAATTGGCAAAAAATTGCCTTGAGATCGAGAATGCATTTTAAAATATTTGTCTTTTTCTTGAAAAAAACTGGTAACAAGTAATAACTTAATTGTAATAGTTTGTCACTGCTTTAAGTACAACAAGAGTACTTATTTTCTCACTATTATCTAAATAAAGCTGTTAAATACTGCCCCCCAAAGCAAACCAAGGTATCTGCAGATTTTGTGCTTTCGGGAAAAAGGCAAAAAACATTCGATGGTCAGCATAAAAAGCTTCAAAATTGTGGTTTTGACAAGAAAAAAAACTTGAAGTACCGATGAAGATATGTCGCTCTGCCATTTACTCAAGTTGGATAATACTTTAATTAGTCAGTTTATGCAAACAAATTAAAAAACAGGTTTTTGTCAGATACGTCGGTCTGCCATTGGGGGCCAGAATAGCTCAAAGATTTTCACAGCTGTTTTAGTCAAATTGTCAGTTACTCTTGAAGAGGACTTCACTCCAATGCACTGTTTTTCTCACCCTTTATGAATATCATATGCATTATTATGTAAAGCAACTGGTGAGGAAAATGTTGCTTTTTACAGGTTACATTTTATTGTAGAATATTATAAGAGCCTTTTTAAAATCAAATTTTAAGGGATGAAAAAAAGATCCAAGAGCAAGAGCAAAAGTATGGCTTAAGAGTAGAAATCAAATCATGCATTTGTATGGAAATAACTCATTAGGTTTGCTGTTTATTCACACAAGTAGAGAGGACTCGTAAAAAAATGGAAAAAAAGATAAAGCAAATTTATGAATTTTACAATGTATATCAAATGGTTTTCTCAAGACTAGTCCAAGACTTCCCAGTTATCCCTACTAGGATTTTAGCCCTCAATGATTTTCACCATCTAATTACTAATTAGTTACTTATTCCTAGACTAAAATTAATTTCAACCACTACTTCTTAGATTGTTTCACAAGTTATCACAAATATTTGATTTCTTTTTTTTTTTCAATCAAAATTAAAATAAATGCCAATGTTTCTTTCATGTGAACATGGAATCAAGCCTTTAAGCATGGTTTTCACGCAATAATTGAAGTAGTAATTTTGTAGCTGTAATTCACTAAACGTCTACATGTAGTGAAATAAATTTTATCAGGGATGAAAAAAATTTTTTTTTTATTGTGCATTACTAAGCATTAACTTAAATCTTTTTTTTTGTTGAAAATAATTGCTGAGGTAAGTCTTAGAGTGCATACAATAGTCAGTTTGTGAATTACTTGTAAATGGAAAGTGTAAAGTTGAGTCCAAATAGTTCGGATCCGGATAGTTCGAATTCTTGGATATTTCGAAGTCGTTTAATTTTCCCGAATATTTCTCTATTTAAGCTTTATTAAAAATATCGGTTAGTTTGAATTTTGAAATAAGGATCCGGTTAATTCAAAGCGATTTTGGCGTGATTTTTTTTATTCTGACACAGTGAAAGCACTTTTCCAGGCTTATAAAACAAAGTACATGTAGTGCTATGCTCTGTGCGGCAAGTGTTTCTGGTGTGTGTGTGTGTTTGCCCACCTACGTTACTTACAGGCAAGAGTCTGCAATAAGGCTACAAGAGAGAAAGGGGTTAGCCCCCCTGCACACGTGTACGACATTTCTGATCTGCCATCCTCATTTTTTTTAGCTCTCTTTCTCTATGTATTCTTATAATTCGAAGTCCTTTTTTTATTCGAATGACTTCGAAATAAGCGGACTCGACTGTAGTTTGTTTATTGCAGGTTTCGGTGTTTTTTTTTGTATGACACTCTTCGGCTGAAGTATGATGCACAGTGATATATCCGTATTGTAAATGTATCAGGCCTAGAAGCTTAATGTTGGTGTGAGATTGGTGTTTATCATGGCTGTGTGTTGCTTGTGTGCTGTCAATTTTATTTTTTTTTTTTTTTGGGGGGGGGTGTGTGTGAAGGGATACATGTATTTTGAAGTGGTGTGTTCAGTGATTAAGTTACATAGTTATACATGTGCATGTATTAAAAATTAAAAAAAAAATAATTACCCAATTTAAAATTTCATTTAATTTCAGTGTCAAAGAGGTGTGTTTGAAAACCTCTGTACTGAATATCTCATGTTATTTTTAAGCCAACAATGCCTAGGGCAGCTGTTATAATATACATGTATAGTGATCTTGTGCCTTTCCAGCCAATAATGATTTAACAATACATGTATAAATTTGATGGAAACATCAGTGTTAGTACTATATACATGTAGTAGAGACAGCTGTTTCTGTAAAAACTCATTTTTTGTGAAAGCTCATTTTAATGGACATTTTTTTATATTTTAGGTCAAATAAAAATACAGCTACATAAACTGTTGCAAAACTGGCACACATACATTTTGTTTATGGCAGCATGTTTTACAAATTCATGGGTAAATCATAAAGAAATGCGGGCATATTAATAACAGCTTGCATGCTACCTCTTTAAAAATATTTCCTTTTTCAGAAATAGCGTTGGAAATCCATAACTGCCTTTTTATTTCAATATTATATATATAAGAGTGAGATCTTTTTTTGAATTGCATAATTGATTTCTTTCAACTGTTTTTAATGTTGACAATAAGAGAAAAGGTCAATGGAATTTATTTGGCAAATATTTGAGGGTTATTTGACTGAATCCTCTGAAACTACCCGTCCACTACAGGATGAAGCAGTCCTCAGTCACAAGCATCAGACTTGTATTGGTTGGGTTATATCAAATAATCAATTATTTAATTATTATAATACGTGTACATGTATTAACATCACACACATCATCACTCTGATCACAACTTTGAATTCACAAAGAACATTCAAACTTTCAATCGCAATTTATTTGGTCTACATTGTCATAAAAATAAATGAATGATAATATAATACACAGGCAATACTGCTTTTTTAGACTGGAGGTGTTAATATTTCTCCTTTGTTTTTGGTCTTCTGCAAGTTTCAATACAGAGGCTGTGGTTCTTCAAATCCCTCACAACTGGGGTAGTGTTTTTTTTCCTTAGGAAAGGGCTGATAAGGCTCATTGGTGTGACTAAGTTGAAATAAAACTGTTTTGTCTGGGGTTTAGCGAATACATCTAGCGTCGGTCACATCAGGGTCTCCTGATTTTTTGCTGGAGCGGACCGAATACAAGTTGCAGACTTGGGTGAAACCTTTGAAGAAATCATGGTGCAAGGCTTGACCCGGTCGATAAAGTTTGTTTCGTGCCAACTGGATTTTGTCAATGCATTGAGCAGGCACATAGATTGGAAAATCAAATTTTTTCCAGCACTGAGGTGATCCCGGTCTCTTTGTCAGCAGACGGTGTTCTAGACAGCTCTATTGTGTTCATGGTGCTTTAACCAGAGTTTCTCATATTATCACTGTCGCATCCAACACGTGTCCGATTGGTCTTGGCGAGGATGGAAAACAAGCTAAGCTGAGCTCTTCAAAATAATATAATGTATATTTGTTTTTTTTTTTTAACTTGGCGACGTGAGGAAAGTCTTGCTTTCTTTGCACTTTGTCTTGTATAGTTTGTAGATACCAGCAAAGCTGTAGAATAAGGGCTCTAGATACAGTTTTGAAGAGCTTAATATCTTTTAATTTCCTCTCCATTTGGTTCTTCTATCCTTCCTTGACTTACTTGACTTATCGCCGTTCCGCATCGTAGTCGTCAGACTGCAACGCCTCCTTCCTTATTCACTAGATTATCTTGGATTTTCACCTGAACCAGTTTCTCCTTTCATGTTTTTCTTCTCCATCATCTCGGTTCTGACTGCTGCCTCTAACATCCTCGGGGAAAAAAAAAACAGTTCACATCTTTTGACAAAACCTTTTCCCATTGAGGGCACGTCAGATCTCTCTCGATAGTTCACCCTAGAACTTATTGGGACACCATCGAAAGAGGCAGAAGAACTGGGATAACTGCAGATATTCTCCTTAGCAGCTAAAGCAGATTCGTTGTCATGTAACTGTTCCTTGAGCTTTAGCAGGAATGCAGGAGACATCTACAGCATATGGCCCTGGCGTTTGCTCTAGATAGAGCCCAGATTGCAATCGCCATCAACAGCTGTTAACAAGGAACACGAACAGCACATCATAAACTCTGGATCATTTTCTAACATATCGCTCACAATCTTCAAGATACTCTAAAAAGGGTGAATTGAGGTTGATGATGGTAGTCGCAGCGCGTATAATGGCAACTCACGAAGTGCTTGAAAGCGTAGTTGGGTTGTCTGTGTTTTTTACACGTGTAATGAGTTTTGGGTCATTATTTAAGTTAAGTCTTTCTTCAGACAACTTAGATTAGACTGTTCGTCTTGCCCCGAAATAGCAAGCATATGTGCATGTGCATACATGTACTAGATCGACTTGAAGTCATAGCTCAGGCCAGGGCATTACAATACCCATTTTCAACATCTCATTAACAGCTTGTACAGCGTATAACTGAGAACACATTTTAGAATCAACTAAGGGAAGTCAAGGCCAATAACCTGTAGCTGCGGTGCACCGACTGCTATATCGGGTACACTATTGCCCCCGAGAATAAGACAGTGTTTTTATACCAAATTAAATTACATGACATTGTATTTGTTTGAAAAAACAAACAACGAATTAACTAAAAAGGAATAAAGCAACATTTACTTAATGTTGTATTGTAATCCCACATGGGGAAATTATTAAGTCGTCGCAAGTACGGCGCCTGTAGTACATATACTTATATAGAGTTTACATAGGTGTGATCGTTAACACTTCATCAGCGAAAAATTTTGCTCTCGCCGCATCGCGTTCCACCTTATGGATAGCGATGCGAGCGAGTCAAGTGTGTAATCAGCTTAGCTATCTGGCTTTTTCGTTAAACCACTAGGCACATGTTAAAACAAACCAATCTAAAAAAAAAACAAAAAAACCTCAAGAAAGAAAATTATTACTTGTATATTTTTTTTATTATTGAAAGACACATTGCCACTTTATTTGCATTGTAAAGAAATATATAAACAAAACATGTGAATTGTCATAGAAAAGTAAATGGAAAAAAAATGGTTAAAAACTACATGCATTTGTATGTTATAAAGAAAACAACATAAAGAACAAAGTCCCATGTGAGCCTATTCACTTAAAATATTTATAATTAAAGGGATATTACAATCAAGTACATGTATTTATTGCAGAGATGCTTTTTACACAAACGAACACGATTAACTTCTCCAAAAAAAAAAAAAAAAGATTTTATGTTAATCCAACGACTACTTGCTAAATAAAAAAAAAGTATAATTTGAACGCATAACTTATCTTAAATTGGTCGGCGGTTCATAATAATCAAATTTATCGATCGATTCTAGGCACAAAGTCCAAGAATCTGATTATATTGTCGAACGATGTCCTTAAATATACATGTACGTGGTAAGTCCGGTTGGGGAAGGAGGAGGGATTGGAGGTGAGAGAGAGAGAGAGAGAGAGAGAGAGAGAGAGAGAGAGAGAGAGAGAGAGAGAGAGAGAGAGAGAGAGAGAGAGAGAGAGAGAAAGAGAGAGAGTATTAAAGCAAAAGCAAATGACAAACAACGTCGAGAGAAACATAAAGATGCCTAGACCACTAGGAACGGACGGTAGAGCACGCCAGTGTCCGGTAAGGCAGACACAACATAACAACATGGCATTGAATGAAAATAGTAACGCTAGCCATAATTATGCATAGCCTAACCTGTTTGTGCATGACACCTGTTCACTCAGTGCAGGTGGCATGTTTGTGAACTACACTGTATCGTTTTTGACAAATTTCAAAATAATTCTCATGATCAAAATTTCTGGGTCAGATAAACTATGACCTTGTGAACGAATCGAGCAAATTAAAAAAAAGAAAAACCGAAAATCGAAAATGGTGTACCCGGTATGCAGCCGGCATGTAAACAATCTACAATAATTATGCTGTCATGATCGTGATTGCATCTTTGTGTTTCCTGAAAACTTTCAAACATATCGAGGACTCATGGCTACTCTGATGAAGTTCGGAACATATTGCCATAAAACTTGAAGTATATATAGATGGCAATAATCTCTTTCAGTTCGAATGTTCATAACATAAAATATTCTTTGACCTTGGCAAAAATTACCTTAAAAACCGACTTGATCATTCGTAACAAGCACGCTCTATGTACATGTATTGATAAAAGATATTGATATAATGATAAGGACTTACTAAAGTTGCCCTCTTCAAACATCTATATTTGTATTTTATTCATAAGGATTTCAACATTCAAATGCAAGTACACAATTTTAGATGAAAATGTGAACACGAAAAACGATTTGAAGTTGTGATCATACTTTGACATTGCTTTTTACTAATTTGCAGCTATATTTTTTTCATTTATATACAAAATATAGTTGCTGTACACATCAATCAAAAGAAAACAATTAAACAAACTGATGTTTCATTAATAATATTGTAAAATTTGCAAACTTTCGCTTAAATAATTAAAAAAAAAAACAAAAAAAAACCCATTCTAGATTTATATGATAACGATTATACAATACATAAATAGGTTAATATAGTTATAAGAATTTTAACCTCCTGCTAATTAATCTCTTTCTAATGATAGATTAATTAAGGTTAAATTCTACCTTATCACAAAAAAACTGAACAATTTGAAGAGGATATTAGAATTGGTACAAATAGATACATGTATGGTAACAAACTTAATAGGTTGAGGTCATTGTGCAACCAAGTCATTAGCACTTTGCTCCGTTGTGCATACATGTAAACGTATTGTTTTTGAAATTTGAAAAAGGTGTATACAATAACACTGTGACCCCAACATACTTTCATGCATACAGTATATTGTATCCGCTGAGAAATAGTCGCTGCTTTGGCATTACTGCGATCGCCAATCATTTAAATGTCGAAATGATTTTCGGGATTAAATTCTTATTTTATAACAGTGAACAAAATGGAGCGAGCGAGAGAGAGAAAGAGAGAGAGAGAGAGAGAGAGAGAGAGAGAGAGAGAGAGAGAGAGAGAGAGAGAGAGAGAGAGAGAGAGAGAGAGAGAGAGAGAGAGAGATTGTGTGTAATAAAATATGTCAAACATGAGTGTATACATGTATCTTTAATTACATTGTAGTTTCCCATTTCATCCACTTTTTTTTTTTTTTATTAAAATGCAAAAAGTTATGTTTCTTTTCGAAAATTAGTGATTTTGAGCAAAATCAAATTAAAATAAAAACCAACTAGAACAAATTCTTACGAACGTTGTTAGCAGAAATTATTCGTCAACACATCAACTATCATGTTGTTATTAATAATCATGTTACGTGAAAATCCCCCAACAACGGAATACATGATTGTAGTAGATCAGCCGCAGGTAGGGCATACATGCATGAAGTACACTTGAGGTTTGCTGATTTTCCATGTCTGTTAAATTTTGTTGTAAAGTTGATTCTCCATGAGACCAGTTCTAAACTCCATTTTTGAAGAGGGAGCGAATGGAATGAATGACTTCACGTTGGCGATGTTGGGAAAACTTTTTCTTGGAATTGAATTCATCATGTTGGCTTAAACTGTGGAATTTTAATAAATATGTTATGATGGCGCATGCATAGCTACGACAATATCTTGAAAGTGGGATGAAACAAAACCTTTCAATGAAATGATAAAGGTAATCAGTCTTAAACTCTCGTAAGGAATGAGGTATGAGGAAAAAAGTTGGTCGTTGAAAATAAGGTCTGATTAAACGGAGAAAAAAGACTGGAATGTAATGTTAGCGAGCACAAAAGACCAGGATTTCGTTTATAACGTTTTATTTAAAGTTAAAAACCATGAAAATTCAAGATAAATGTCAATTGATGAAATAAAAACGGTGTGGGAAAAAAATCAACTGAATAAAAAATGTGCAAAAAATTTCTTTGATATATATGTACATATATATAGCAGTTCCAAAAACCTAACATAATTATGAAGTAGGAAGAATCAGCTTTAATACGTTCACCTTTTTCAGAAAATCAAAAAAGAAAGCGAAATTCAGAAAAAAAAATACAACTCAGATTACAAGTAAAGGAGGAATAATGCTGGCAAAGGAAAGAAAAAATGCAAGTTCACAACGTACATAATTCACTGTTAGAGTTACATTAATGCAATGGCATATTAATACTAAACTAACTTCCCTTTAAAATTCGTTGAAATTTATTGTTTTAGAATATTGTAATAGAAAGTGATAATAAGGCATAATTATTGGAAGCTTTTCCCCCTCTAACAATTTCCCCGCCCCCCTCCCCCCCCCACCCCTTTTTTTTTTTAAAAAAAAAAGGTTGGAAATGGCCATAACTCAAAAGCCATTGCACCGATTTTGATTCTGTAAACGTCGAAAACGAACGTCGTCAATGCGTCATTGCACTACACAATTCTGAATATACAGCACAATAATTGCTGAACGCATCAATGAATTGTGGCCGAAGAAAGTTAACTACCGCCATTGAAAACTGGTCATTATTAATGCATGCAGAATCGTAGGATACTAGAATCGTTTCGATGCATTGCAGCCCATGGAAAAATCATTGGATCGCCAGTCAAAGAGCTTTGCAATAGGTTTGAAATAAAGTCATTTTTATCTTTTTTAAGGAAAAGCCCTCTCTGTCATGATTTTTGGGCTCCGATTCTGAAGACGCCAGTACATGGACCTTGAAATTGAGGTGAGAATGGATGATAGACATAACTTGATTGTATTCCTAATTAATATAAATAAAGTGAAGTCCATGATGGTCATAGCACAACACTTGTAATGACAGATGAGATACCTAGCTCACATATGTCATTATGTTGTGGTTCTGTTTCAAGGATTATTTGAGATGGGAGAGAGAAGAGTAATTGCGTCCCTTGACTAACGAATAAATAGGAATAATTAGCGTATTTTGTAAAAATCCAAATCTATCGGTAGATTTATTTAAACATTCATTATCATAAATGGGATAGTTAGCCTATTAATTCCGGCAAGGCTGCCCAGCTTTTGGAACTTTTCAGGGGATTCTCCCCCTAGTTGCGTTTTATAAGAATCTTAAATTAAATTTGAAAAGTACAAGAGTTATGTGATTTTCTGTATTACAAGAAGTACATGTAGATAAGTAGGTCTATTGATTAAGCGGACCTCCAGTCCAAAGGCCGATTCAGTCTCCGTCTACATGCATTGTACATGTTTCATGAGATTGGGTGAGACGGGGCGGAAATCTCCGCACCACCTGATCACAGGCACAATTGACAAAGTTGATTTGAGACATGGCTGTCTGTGTCACGCTACATTTGATGTACCTGTACTTATGTAAAATATTGTACCTGATATTAACTAAGAAATATGTTTGATAGCGTTATTTGTTCAATACACGTAATAATGGATCGATAGGAGAGAGAGAGAGAGAGAGAGAGAGAGAGAGAGAGAGAGAGAGAGAGAGAGAGAGAGAGAGAGAGAGAGAGAGAGAGAGAGAGAGAGAGAGAGAGAGAGAGAGAGAGAGAGAGAGAGAGAGAGAGAGAGAGAGAGAGAGAAAGAGAGTTTTTTGTTGTTGGTTTTTTTTTTTTTTTTTTTCGGGGGGAGAGAAGGGGGGGGGGGGGGGGGGTATTCAGAAAAATCATAGTCGTCGAGTTATGAATCCATTTGATGTTTAATTGATACTGATTACCAAAAATAAACGGAAAGAATGCCACGGCAATATTTTTCTTTTTAAGAAATATTGCGATTCCTCCTCCTCTTCTTCTTTTTTTTAAAATTTTTTCATAGTATATATGTATTTCTGTTGGACGATATCTCCCACACTGTCATTGTGCCACCCTGTCAACTCTGTCTTATTCATAATACTTGGAAAGAGACCACGACATCCCATTCTGGTCCTCCTTTTCTTCGTCTTTACTCTAAAAAATATCCAACTAGTGTGCCATACCGTTGAGTTATCTTTCTAAAACCTTTCTCTTTAATGTTAACATCAGACAGAAGCCTTCGATATTTACTAAATTTATTTAAAGAGCGTGATTTATATGAAATAACGGAAAATAAATCTTGTAGCTTACAATGTTGTATAACCGACGGTCTATTCATCTGCTAATTAAAAGATATTGTATGCAAAGAGCACACCTTCTGTAGTTCTTTAGCTTATGGGATCATATCATTATCTGTATTATAACTTAGGAAAACACATCTAACAAACGCCTTTCGCTCTCTCTCTCTCTCTCTCTCTCTCTCTCTCTCTCTCTCTCTCTCTCTCTCTCTCTCTCTCTCTTTCTTTCCCCCTCTCTCTCCCTTTTTTCTTTGCTTGATTTTTTTATTCGTTAGGTACTATTGTAACTGGAAAAGAGATTATTAGAAACCATAGAATCTAATTATTGTTGGCAATGTTTGAAAAATAAAACGAGAGTTGCTACGAAAGATACAACTCTTTGCCATCGGACTTTTCCGATGTTTTCAAGTACAACTGGATCTAGTAGGTCTACATCATCGACTTCAGGTGAGGAAAAGGAAAGAAAAATTTAATTTCATATATTTTTACACTATGTGTAGGCCCTATATTGTAAAGAACAGGTGGTACCCTCATCAGTGTGAACTTTAAGCTTTTTGGCTTTATGTGAATATACATGTATTTAATCTCACCAATAGAGGTTTTTTTTTTCTTCTGGTCAGTTGCTTACGACAGTAAACTAATCTCAAGCCAATCCAATCTGTTGCTCATACTTAGTCGACTGTACGACCTTTTAATACTGGATTTGACTTAATCACCTGTGAAGGCCATAGATTGTAAAGCGTTTTCTTTTTTACTATCATCAGATTGAGGATTTCAAGGCTAAGCTCTATATGTTAAAAGCAGTATACGACTAAGGTGGAATCTGAGAGATCAGCAGTTTACTTGCAGAATGCACAACGCCATGCAATATTCTAATAACTGTTATTGTTGTTGTTGTTGTTGTTGTTGTTGTTATTGTTGTTATACATATTGTTCTTCTTGTTCTTGCTTCTTCTTCTTCACATATTGCTGTTGTCGTTGTCGTTGTTGTTGTGGTTGTTGTTGTTGTTATTATTGTTGTTGTTGTTGTTGTTGTTGTTGTTGTTGTTGTTGTTCTTCTTCTTCTTCTTCTTCTTCTTCTTCTTCTTATTATTATTATTATTATTATTATTATTATTATTATTATTATTAAAATTATTATTATTATTATTATTATTATTATTATTATTATTATTATTATTATTATTATTATTATTATTATTATTATTATTATTATTATTATTATTATTATTATTATTATTGTTCTTCTTGTTCTTGCTCTCTGCTTCTTCTTCTTCTTCTTCTTCTTCTTCTTCTTCTTCTTCTTCTTCTTCTTCTTCTTCTTCTTCTTCTTCTTCTTCTTCTTCTTCTTCTTCTTCTTCTTCTTCTTCTTCTTCTTCTTCTTCTTCTTCTTCTTCTTCTTCTTCTTCTTCTTCTTCTTCTTCTTCTTCTTCTTCACATATTGCTGTTGTTGTTGTTGTTGTTGTTGTTGTTGTTGTTGTTGTTGTTGTTTTTGTGAATATTATTATTATTATTATTATTATCATCATCATCATCATCATCATCATCATCATCATCATTATTATTATTATTATTATTATTATTATTATTATTATTATTATTATTATTATTATTATTATTATTATTATTATTATTATTATTATTATTATTATTATTATTATTATTATTATTACTGTGTTAAAGAGAGGAATTGCTTTAATTCGGTTCATTCAAAGGTGTCTATTATACTTATTTCCTTATTTCACAATATAATAGACTTGAAAGATAACGTTAAAGAAAATAAAATTGAAATATATACTTGAAATTGAGTGATAATATTAAAAGTGTACTTTGCATATTTTCAGGCTCACTTGATATTTCATTTTTATTTATTTTTCTACCCTTTTTATCTACCCAACTGTAAAAGCATAGTCTTTCTGCCTAAATGAACGTCTTTGCATTTCCTTACACCATCCTCTAACTTACCATTACGGCACTCTCATTATTGTCTTACCATTGGCTTCGCTATTTATAGCGTAAAGCTCCTCAAAAACTGCCCTGTTTACTAGAGTAGCGACTCGAGCCCCTATATCTGGTTTCGCCATTCTTCACCAAAGTTGCATCACAGTAGAAGAAAAAAATCGAAGCAGATTGGCAATCAGAGGACAATATTGTGTATTGATCGGTCCTTTTCATGGTTTGTATCTGTTGATGTTCATGGCGTCGGCAAATAATAAGAAAATATTAATTAAGATTTTTATGTATATTCTTGAGATGTAAATATACACAAAGAAGTATCAATTAATGGTAAAGGCAGGCAAGTTCGGCTCAACAAAAAATAGTGTATGTATATATACTGGAAACTTATCGAAGGAAAATAACTGGAAAACATTTTGTTGCTCCTCTCTGCCTTTCATCTCTTTCTCTCTCTCCCTCTCTCTCTCCCCCCTCTCTCTCTCTCTCTCCCTCTCTCTCTCTCTCTCTCTCTCTCTCTCTCTCTCTCTCTCATTACGATTACCTCTGCTGAGCCGAGGTTTATTCAGTGCTCGGATACGCAGAAATACACATTCAAAGACTTACATGTGCGTGGCTAACTTATTATCAAAATACAGAAATATAATTTATTAGCTATCCATCTATCTATCTATCTATCTATCTATCTATCTATCTATCCGCGTTGTCTTACAATATCTCTTCATAAAACTCTTCTCCCAACACTGAATTATTTTTCACGATTCCACATCCTTTTCCACAGCTTCTCGATTCCCCTTCGGTTTTCCTAGTTTTGGCTTTTCATGGAAAGTATAGACCAAAGGCAAAAATATTGTCATGAGGAAAAACATGTTTGTTTGAGCGTTTCTAGCAGCAGCAAGTAAATATATGAGTACTTCATTAAGACATTACCCCATTTTTCTCTTAGCAAATGAACATAGCTCCAATTAGATGCATAATTTTAATTATGAATCAGCACTAGAGGTAGCGGTCAGTATTGAAAGAAATTCTTGAACGCCATAAGATGTTTTCTTCTCTTTCTCACTATAAATTTACTGAGCGATAAATGCCTGGGTATCGCGTTCAAAATAGCGTTTTTACAATTTTGGAAATCAACATTTGATAATAACATCAATAACTCTTTTATTTGAATTGGAAGTAATATATAAATCATATACTTGAGTCTGTTTCCAATTTTTTTTTCAAGAAAAATGTTTGATTAATCGAACAGATAAAGGAAAGAATTATAGGTATTAGGAGATCTTGGAACAAAACGAAAACACAATCTCCCTGCAACTTTTCTTTCTTTTTTATTCTCTATCGGCGCTGAAAATTAAAAACCAATGTATAAAATCATTCCAGGCAACTGATAGGAGGTACATAGCATCTGAGTGGTCTGTGAAAACAAGGGCGAAATCTGTGGCTGGGTGAAATAATCATCTAATCAATACTGATCAAGGCGCCTCTGTTTTTCTCGTGCCTATCAAAATACTATTCAACGATATATAGAGTGCTTTCTATTTTTATCCAGCTACGGTGAGAAAATTCGGTAACCAGTAAGGATATCGTTTATGGTGATTCTTAGTTTTTAAAACTCTCTCAAGTTTTATGGTATTCATCCTTGTAATGACTGGTTTTGTTTTGGGATTTCTCTTTTCTTTTCTTTTTACATTGAAACTGAACCCCCCATCGGTGATTTGTCTTTAAAATTTAAAATTCCAACAACAGCAACAATCGCAACAGCAACGAAACTTCTTCTTCTTCTTCTTCTACTACTACTACTACTACTACTACTACTACTACTACTACTACTACTACTACTACTACTACTACTACCACCACCATCAACACAACTACTACTACTACTACTACTACTACTACTACTACTACTACTACTACTACTACTACTACTACTACTACTACTACTACCACCACCACCACCACCACTTCTACTACTACTACTACTACTACTACTACTACTACTACTACTACTACTACTACTACTACTACTACTACTACTTGCAATACTGCTACACCATCATTCTTGTCATTTAGTTCTTTCCTCTACAATGGCACAGACTTATGCCCCCACTAACACCTCGCCAACCCAACAAGCACGTATAGATCTAGAGCACGCGACTGGTACTGCGGAGAACTAGGCCTGCAGTATAAAAGGTCCTGACTCCAGATCAGGATCTAGATTAGATCCTCCGTCGGATGACTAGACCTTACAGGAACCTGAAACAATAAATTGTGAAGAACGAGTAAAAGAACTATCTGATCATCTATGGTGAAGAATCAAAGACTGTTGATCCCGTGACTGCTAAGCTTTTCCGCGACCTGACCCTTCGAAGACAACCAGTTCGCTGACGCTAATGCTGTGACTAAGAAAAGAGTGGAGAGATCAGTCTGTTCAACTGGTCATTTTTTTTTTTTTTTGCTGGAAATCGTTTAGAGAAGGTAAAAAAATGTATTTACTCTAGGCTTACTTATTTTTTTTTTCAAAATCATTTCAGCACTGTCCATTTCTTAACGCCTTATAATAATTAACTTACTAAATGAAAGGTTTAAAATTTATCTTGCAAATTTGATGCAACATTAAAAGATTACAGGAAATATTACTGTATACATGTACGGTTATTTGAGACATTTGAAATTTTTAATGCAATGAAGGTCCAGTTATTTATTGAAAGGATTGCTCATTTTTTCGCAATTGTATTACGAAGCAATTATAATGTGTACTTAAATGAATTAGATCTAAAACGAAAAAAAAAATAGCACTGTGGTGATAGAAGATTTAAAGTAAAATTTTATTATGAGAAATAATGCATCCGTAACAAAAGGCCACTGGAGTGTAACATACGGATATACAAACAAACAAAATGGTCCAAGAGTCGTTAAGGGACGAAATATTGAAAATTTTGAGTTCTAAAGTAAACGCCAAGTAAAACAGTCACTGTATAGTTTGTTGGGGTGTATTTTTTTTTACGCACGCCTAGATAACATCGCTGCTTATAAATAAACTTAAGGTCGAAATGTGGTAGCGAGATATCAAGAACTTATGAACAATGATAACCATTTCGCAACCTAAAATAAATAGATATCTAAGTTCGCTTATCTAAGCAGATATAGGTATAAAAATATTACTGAAATTCAACAATATACATAGCATTTAATGTAATAACCTTGAATCACAATAAGGTTACTACGCAGTTTCATTAACTAGAATTAAAAAAAAAAGTGTGTTAGTAGTTGTAGTGTTAGCTAGAATTTAAAAGTAGCAGCAGCAGCAGCAGCAGTAGCAGTAGTAGTAGTAGTAGTAGTAGTAGTAGTAGTAGTAGTAGTAGTAGTAGTAGTAGTAGTAGTAGTAGTAGTAGTAGTAGTAGTAGAGAAGGAAGACTACGTAACTATAAGTAGGATTTGAAGTGTTTAACTTTTTGTTGTTGTTTGTTTATTTTATTTATATTTTTTATATTACTCAGCAGTGGTTAGAAGAAATCCTCCACTGAAAAGACCGAAAAAATAAATACTTGTTCTTTGTGAGATTTGAACCCCAGACTGATAGTTACGTCAATACTTGTAGCCTTGTCTCTCTTCTTCTTCTTCGACTTTTTTTTTTTCATCATCATCTCCATCTTTATCCAGACATCAGATGATATTTATACTGACGAAAACTATTACCGGCACTACATGACAGATAATAATCACAACGGCTTTATCGCGTTTTAAATTTTTTGCTTTTCCTTCCAACCCAAATCTCGAATTCACACATCTAACAACCTTGAATTATATAACACCTCCCCAAAGTTAGAACAAATCAGAATAAATCCAGAAGGTCATTGTGGCTTGCGAATAAGACCACATGGTAGGAGTCTTGGACCTTAGAAGGACATCCCGTTGGTCATTTCCTAAGTATAAACAAAAATTTTAAGGGAAATGCTAAAAGGAACAACTAAGCTTAACTTTCATGCTCTACCTAAGCATCAGACCGTGTAGAAAGAGTACAGATCTCGATAATCTTTGGGAATGAATCACATCAAGGAAAGCGATTTGAGGGTGTTTTCGACGGATCCTTTTTTGTACAGGAGATGTTTCTCTAGTGGACAATACAATGAGTCAATGCCCAAGCTACTGAAGCGTTCAGCTGTATATGTCTACACGCTTCCACTGTTCGTATGGATCGCTTGAACAGTTCTGTATTCAGATCTGAAAGAAAAGCAGCAATGATAAGAACATGAATTGCAATAGTAAAAATAGAAGTACCACAGCAGTAACAAGATAAGTTCCAGCAAGAGTAGCCGTGAATTAAGTAATGCAAAAAAAAAAAAAAAAAAAATCCAAAGCAACACAACAACATAATAAAAATACAACATAAATTTGTAAAAGTTAAACCCGCAAAATTTTCAATTTTCAAATTGGACTGAGAAGGAACAGTAGCAGCAGTAAAGTAGCCGAAGTACCAGCAGCAGTAGCAGCAGCAGCAGCATTAGTAGTAATAGTAGTAGTAGTAGTAGTAGTAGTAGTAGTAGTAGTAGTAGTAGTAGTAGTAGTAGTAGTAGTAGTAGTAGTAGTAGAAATATGCCCGTTATTTTAAACGATATTAATTTAAAAAAAAAAAAAAAAAAAGAAAAAATTTACGTGGCCCGCCATACATTAATTGATACTATATTGTATTATTTTATTTATCTGACAGTGTGTCTGCCGTGTCAGGACCATAAAACTGTTCTCCGTCTGACACGTTATCTCGAATGATATTATTGTATACACTATTGTTGATTTCTTTCTTTTTATTTCATGGGTAGTAAAATAGTCGTTTTATCGTAATCACACTCTTTAATCAAACGCTTTACCGTATGAATATTTTAGATAACAATGTATGATTCCATGTCCTAATTGCCCAAGGCAGATTTGAAGAATGGCACAATTGCTTAAGTAATTCTCATATAGACGTAAGATGTTATTGTTTTTACAAGTGCCTGATTTGATTGAATACTATGAGCCGAATGTTTATGAATCTGTAAATGATGCAAGCGAATTCATCAAGTGTGCCAATTTGGCATGAAGTTCGTGCTGCCTTTGAACCGTAAATTTGTAGCTTCAGCACGGACACCCTTTAATCTTATTTTGCATCAAATCAACGAAGAGAGCGCTAGGTCCACGATTAACAAAATATTGTCCCGAAAGCTTTCGGAGTTGTGTAAACATCCTATGTTCGTGCTAGCTGAGTTCTTACTCGGAGACGATGTGTTACAGCATAGATAAATCGTTTGACCGAATGGGCGTGAATCATAGATCTAGACTGATCCTCCAATTGTTATGATAACCATACGAAGTTCTGCAAAGAAATGTGGCCCTATCGATTTTATTCAGTAATAAATAACTTTGGAAAGTACATTGGTAAATTTGGTAAATGATGTACAGGCTTTGTTTTATAAAGGCTGCTTTAAAAGATGTTCGACTTAAAAAAAAAGAAAGAAAAAGCTTTTAATAAAGAAATGAAAAAAAAAAAGGTAAATATATGTCTGTGTATTATCAAAGCAAAAATATGACCATTCTCTTACATAAATATAAAAAAGTAAAGGACAGGAAAGCGGGAAGATTAACGTGTAGATCTAGCTTTTTTCTGCCAATTGTTTTGTCAAAAGGTCAGTTTGCGCAACAGATCTATAATGTCCAATTATTAGGAAAGAGTTTCAAAATACAAGTTATAGAACGGGAGGGGGCGGGCGAGGAGGTGGAGAAGGAAGGAAGGAAGGAGTAATCGTTAGGCAGAAAGGCAATTTAAACCATAGAAAAACCAAATACAAGATTGTATTATAAAATTATAAAAGATATCCTACGTGCACGTACACTTTGATTTAAAGCGTAAAAATACAGCGATCTGCCCTAATTGTGTCTCTCTTACTCGACAAACCAAAACAGGATAAAAGATTTAAATTTTGAGCAAAATATATTTTTGTTTTATGCTCTGTTCAACGTATAGTATTTACAATTAATAATCATTGACAAAGCACTTTTGCTTTCACAATTTTCAGCTGTCACAGGCAACGCCGGAAACGCTGTCGATGTAAGCTGCTTAATATTCCCTTTTTTCAAGCTTAATGTACGCTTCTGGCTCGTGCCTCTTTTCATCATAATGACAACTTTTTCTTTCGTAACTAAGATGAAAATCATAAAGCGATTCTCGCATGTAGTCGTCCAAAAGTTCCGCCAGTAACTCTAGTCTTTGGGAATGAGAGCGTTGTCATGAAAATAATTAAATGCGTACAAAGTTCCGAATTCTAGAAGAACCAAATTTATCAGTCAGAGTATAACTTAGCTTTTTCTTCAATGACTTTAATATTTTTTATCTAGATCTAATAGATGTTGATAAAATTTCATGTCCGAACATTCTAAAAATAAAAAAAAATTGCTTTAAGTTCAAATATTAATGTCTGTTTGAGGGAAAAAAGTCCACATCCATTTGATTTTGGGTAACCCATTTAAAAACGATTTTGTTTGTTAAAAATGTAAAAACATTTAAAATTAATGTTAAAGCTCAATGAAGAATTTTGTCCGTTTTGCAGACTCTAAGTTTCATGGAAAAGATCAAAGAAGGGACTGGTAAACCGAGAATAGATGTGATCCAAACATACTGCTAGATGACCCAACCGGAGATTAAACCCATGTCCTGTTTATCGTTAGTCAAATGCTTTATCTGCCGAGCCATCTGGCGCCCCAAGCTTAATGAGGATGATTTTTTTTTTTAATATTTTATCTGTCGCCACCAAAAGTCTTCACCACTTTCAGAATATTATCAGCGCCAGAAGCCATAACAGATCGCGGAGACCCCATTTTACTCTCACTGTGTGATCAGATTATATTATTAAAGATGTACCGTTTTGACATGAACCGGTACAACTGTGTTTTAAGCAAGTAAGAGTTGATCAACATATGATAAAATTCAAAGATCTAATCATTCGGATTTGTATTCACCCAAATGGGCAAACTTACTTTGGCAAAGGACCTCACAAGAAATATATTCATAACTCACAATTTATTGATTGGATATTTTCTGTTTTGCTTAAAGAACACAGTGAACTTATGGAATTTTGTCGAGCATATCAAAGTTCGGGATCAATGGATTAGTATCAATAAAGAATAGTGAACACATTAGAAGATATAGAATAATTGATATTAATTCTAGGCAGGTCATTTATTCGAACGTTTAATTCTTGCATTGCTCTCGTGACAGTTGCTATTTTGTCTTCTCTTTGCTCTCGGATGGTATAAACGTTTCTGCAGTTTCTTCTTGTTCATTTCTGTGAATTATATAATGTATTTTATTCTTGGTATCCCTCCTTTTCTTATGATCTCAATCTTTGATTACAGTAATTGCATATCGAGTCTCGTGTGGTTTGTTTATCCAAAGTTATACATTTTGTTGTCGCTGTTCATGTGTTGCATCCATTTTGAAGTACATTGCTTCTAGTTTGCTCCTTGATTAACTAGAGGAATCTATAGCCTTTCAAACGCCACGTTGAGTTAAAATAGTTTATTGATTATGGGAAGCTTTTTGCATGCAATGGAAGGATGACAATATTACGCATCAGAAGTCCTTGTCACCAAAACCTGTCCTTGAGGTTTTTTTAATTATTAAAAACTTGTAGTGTCACGGTTATCCTCATGACATTAAAGCTTCAACATAAGCTGTAAATCGTTAATACAGTGTTTTAGTTTTAGACATCCTAAAATTGTCATGGCGAATACAGTACCAAGTGCGGTTTCTGCTATGTTCAAACATAATTATTGTCATACAAATTTATTTTAGCTCTAATCATTTGGAAATCACCCTATAATTATTTGTGACTGCGCATTTAGTTTAATTTTCTTTCGTTATATTTAAAAAAATCGTATGATCTTTTCGTGCAGATCATATTTTTTTTTTTACTTCTCATCTGCAATAGCTTACATAAATAGCCTGAAAGAAATGAACAATACGCTAGAATGCCGCTTCGGTCGCGTTCAGCCACATTTGACTCTGGCATGGAAGTCAAACAAAAAGAAAATAATACTTAATCCGCTGCTACCGGCTGTAACTGTGGTTTGTTGAGCAATCATAATTCACCTCCACGTTTATGTTCTTGTAATTATCATGTAAGCTTTATGTGCATGCGCATCTCTATTAATTCTTCGTTTAGCCAAACTATTTTTTTAGGTATCCCCAGCTTTGTAGATCGCCTATCTTTCTTTGTCAATTTCACGTTCCAGCTTATAGAAACTCTTGAAAAAATCGTAACAGTGTCATCCGCCCTTCCAAAAAAAATAATATAAGGTATTGTTTTCAGGGGCGGAACGACCATATAACTTTGAATTAGATATGACCTGCGCTCGGTCAATCCACAACAAGCAGGATTTGAAGTCGATGCCTCAGTTTACATTTGTTCTATATCCTGTTTCCCCTAAATTAGAGGTAGCGTCAATTTTCATCCCCTAAAAACTTTATTTATATGCCCTGTTAATTTTAGAACCAACGGTCAAGCAAAATGGGCCAAGTTCTCTTACATTTGTTCTATGTCCAATATATGAGTATAAGGTGAGTGGAAGTTTAAAAGCCATTTTCTCAAAACTACGAAATATGGACATAGAAAAAATGAATACGGACTTGAAATAAAACTAGTGAAGATTATCAATCATTGTGACTTCAGGGTCGTGTGATTTTTATGCAGCTAACGCAATTGTTTAAAGCTTATCGTCCAACTGTTCCAGTCATGGGGTTCAGATAGCGCGAACGTGTTTAAATACGCCTGTCGCAATTATAACTTGATTTTTATGGATGCGATATTGATTTATTGATTTTACTGTGAGCGCAGGCCTTTGGATAACAAGTTACCATTGGCTGCAAAAAGTACAACGAAAATACTAGAGCCAATCCTTTTTAGTCCAAGGCCTACTTCAATGCTTGTTGGTATAGCTATACAATTATTGACATAAATCAATAAGGAAAAAAAAATTTAATGCTTGGATATTAATTTGTTCCGTTTTACTCCGTTTCTAGAATTGTGTACACAATACACCTGAGCGTCACTGTGGTTACAGCAAAATAACCGAATCCATGTTTTATTAAAAAACCATTAAAAATATGAAAATAGCATCGGTTTCCTATTTTTGACAAAGATTGGCCCCCACGCCTGGGATTAATAGGTTTCGACTGGTAGTGCAAAACACAGCATGCATCAATGCAGCCTCGCGGAAGCCCATATGGATTCTTTCTATGTGTGTGTGTGTGTGTGTGTGGGGGGGTAGCGATGAATGAGTCACTTTGTAGTGACATCTTTTCAGATCGTTTCAAGGAAATGATAGCAAAAAAAACTTTCCAAATGTTTCTAAATCCAACCTTCATTTATTGTCCACATTTTGTGTAAAAAATTTGCTGTCGCACAATTGCTTAAACAATAATTAGCAGCAAGTCGTCCTCAAAAGGACTTCCAGCTTCCCCAAAGCCTCGAGAGGATCATAGCATAAAAGGCTAAAATAGATTGTTAAACATTCCTAATTTCTTTGTTAAAAAGAAGATTATGCTCATGATGATTTCGCCGCAGCCTTTCACGCAAAAGATCATGAAATTTTTACCAGACTAGAAAACATCGTTGGAATTACTAGAACGCCGGTGCCACTGAAATTTGTTTGCCTTAGCGTTCAAATCGTGCCGCCAAACCGTTTTTTTTTTTAATCTTTAGAACAAGCATTTTGAAAGAGATTTAAAACGTAATAAGAGTATTTTGTTATTTCCCAAGCTATTATAGATCCTTTAAAACGCTAATTATCATGTTGTAATAAATAATAATAATAATAAAAGAATTTTCGTAAGGCAGTGAACTTCTTGAAATTTTTTTTTGCCTCGAATTTATAGCCATTAATTCAAACGAGTGTTTAGATTGACCGTTAAATAGCTTGGGAAAATACAAACGGAAGTAGTTGATTTTCCATAACTGCTTTATCATATTATATGCTGATAACAACAAAGTTTATGTTGTTTGTGATCCGTATGACCATAATAACGCTATTCTCAATAACGAAAATCATCCCTGGGAAGATGAATCATAAAGATTGGACGAATACAAATAAAGACAAAAAAAACGATGTTATTGATATTTTTTGTGCTAATTCCAACTCGAGAATACAAAGAAACAGGCAAATTGTAATGGCAACGAAATTTCCAACTCTGAAATGGTTAAAATAAATTGCGTTATTATGGGTCAACGATTATTACAACAATTTCTCGAATCAACGGCCATTGTAAACGTATTTACTTTCAGATTAAGAACATCGCTTTTATCTGTGACTTTGTTGACATCATTTGCATTGTCAAAAGTCCATATAAAACGTTATGAAATGTTTGAAAAGGTTAATCTCGGACTTTGGGTAGACCTGAAGTCGTGGAATTCGGATTCTTAAATTCGAATACTCTATACATAGTGTGAAAAATTTTTTAAAACTATTATCATTTTGTGTTGTTGTTGTTTTTGTTTATTTTTAATGAAATCTGTATATATATTTATTTTTTTTATACTTTGGTGAACGAATTAAAAAAAAAAATTGCTTAAAGGTAGCTAAAGCGTATAAGGAGCAACCTATCAGTAACGATGCGTTATAAAGAATTATACATTATGATTTCCACGCGTTGCAGAATTGGATTAAAGTGCAATTGGGCTTAAAGAACACCATCGACAGCGTTAACTGCCGGGTAATCATTAGCTGTAATAATAATTATGCACTCCTTTTTTTGACGGATAATAAAAAATTAAAAAAAAAATCCTTAGACAATTAGAAGGTGAGGAAAATGTATTCCAGATATAAAAAGTCTATTGAATGTTTGTAGGAGATGAGGATAGTATACCAGTAATATTGACACAGTATCGATTTTTATTTAGACGTGAAAAAGGCTGGTATTGGCGGAGGAAACAGCTATCGAGGTTATAATCGTCTGGCTGGACAAAATAAAACCTACACACATGTGAGGCCCATGAACTTGTAATGGATAGTTCTTGCGAAACGCAAGGCTCAAAAATTGTACAATCATTCATTATACATACATGATGCTACTGTGACAGCATCGCTGTATATGTACAGATATCGGGCTACTGTTTTATATGGCAGCTTCAGATATTTTATTCTAATGTTACCATTTTTCTACAAGTGTGTTGAGATATTCATTAGGGCTGAATAGGAAGTTATTTATAGACTTTAGTGCTAACCATCAAATTGATTTCATATTCTCCAGATAAAAATCTATTTGCAATGTCTAACAGACAATCAAGGAAGTCGCCTCTCTCCACTAGGAGAATGCAAGAGTTGAACGGAGAGAACGCTCGTCAGGAGCGTGAGCTGGAGAAAGAATTATCACGACTGGAAAAAGAACGTTTACTCAAGATCAGAGAGCTTCGTCAGGAAATGCAAAACTTCCGAATAACCTCGGCAAGATCAAGGTCAGGTTCAAGGTCTCCATCGAGATCGCCATCAAGATCTCCATCCCGCCAGTCTGTCTCGCCTTATTCCTCACCGCCAAGAGGGAGTCCCAGACAACTTGTGGACTGCTCTCTCATAACGCAGTCTGAAACTATTAATTACAAGAAAAGTCTACCCGCTGGGTCCAACTCAAGAAAAGAGATCCCACAGTTATATCTGAATAGGTCCTTGTCACATGATTCAAGAACCAATGCAATTGATAACTCAAAGCTGCCAGCAATCACTGCACTCAATAGCATGCGTTCCCGATCACCGTCTCCTCGAATTTCTGTATCTGATTACGATTCTCTGCAACTTATTCAAACTCAGACTGCCCGCCGCATATCCTCACCCTCTCCGTACACCAGGACCATATCACTTGACGGCTATGGCAGCGACAGTGGCGCACCCACGCCACCCTCAATTTCGCCGAATGCGTCACCTTCATCCTCACCTAAAAATTCTCGTCGCATGTTGCACAAACGTAATTCCGTGGAACCGACGGTCATTGGGCGGGTATCATCTCCTCGAATGAGCACAACATCAACCACTGTTTCCGTCCTGCATGACGACGGCAAAATCATCCGAGCCGGGCCCAGGTTATCAGTCTTCAACTACCAGAACAGTGAAGCCTCCAAACCTTATAAATCCAGCTCTGGCTCCTCCGCGTCGAATGCAATTCCCCAAATAGTCATCAGCAATCCCACACCCAATTCTGTTCCTCCACCTGCACCACCGAACACGAGTCGACCTCCCAACCAAAACTCTTGCTCGTCTGAAGACGAAAGTCTCAACAGTGTTGTTAACTCCAGGAATCACAACAAAAGCTTTGCAAACACCATGCAGTCCATGTCTGGGTCTCTCGAGGTTCCTTTACGGCGAGGCAGAAGCAGGTCTGTTCCAACTATCCCAGAACAATGCACACAATATTTACGTGCTTTGGCCAAAAAAGAATCGAGCTTCGAGACAGCAGACATAGCAGAAGATCTAATCTCTACTCCTGAATCTGCTGCATCGATAAGATCCCGCAGCTCCAGCATATGCGTGCCCTACTTTTCACACTTGAAAGATGCTCCGCGGAGAGATTCCTTGCTGCGCAAGTATACGGCGCGCCGTGGCTCTTACCGCCGAACTTCCTACACGATCGAGCGCCTTATCTCGGACCTTGCTAGAGGGGTGCAGCATGCCGAGCTGACTTCAGATTTTGGTGATCGAAGCGTTAAGATTTCGGCAGAGGAGTGGGAAAAGCTGCGCCAGTGTCGATATCTGCGCATGCCTAACAGAAAAGGCGAACAAAGAGAACAAAGCGTGCTAGATGTTGAAGAAATATTTTCCAAAACTATGGGGTTATAATGAAAGACAGTGGTTTGGGTTATCAAAAATTGATGACCGATACCGTTTTTATCGTAATTTTTTAATTTGTTGTGGAATGTAAAATACAAAATATTGGGTGAATACCGTTTAATTCTTAAGAACTCTTTTTAGTAGGTGTGTGATTTTTCTTGAAACTGAATAAAAGGCCTGAATATTGACCTATAAACTGCTCTGCATTCGATTTATTAGAAAGTCTCGCACATTTATGTCCGTCTATTATATCATGTAATGTCCATTATATTTGAGATGTGGGGATCTCGCCGTATTTCCCGAATACCCTGGACACACACACACACACACACAAACAGCAAACAAACCAAGAAGTTCTAGAGAAAGTGAAAATTAAAACGAAGGAAAATTTATATTTTTCGCACAAAAAAGACGCAATACTTTGGGCTCATCAAATGGCATAATAGCCTGCAAAGGACAGCAAATTGAAGGGGAAAATGAAAACAACATAGACAGAGGTAGGGGCAGAACAAGATGGACTGATAACATAAAGGTCTGGAGAAACCATCAACACCTCTGCGGGAAACAAGCACAAGATAGGCGGAAGTGGTGAACCCTGACCTACAACCTCGAGGACAAGACGTAACACTTAGGATATGTGTGTATATGTGTGTATATGTTTGATATCCACTTCCTTTGGATATAATGTCCCTAGCAAGATGTCGATATTTATAGCAATGTATTCTGGAGAGTTTTTCAATGTCGAAATTGGCTTGAAATTATCATAATTCTTTGGATATTGAATTTTCCCGGTTTTTTTTTTCATTAGGCAATGATAGTAAAAATAGGAATTTATATTGTAATGTATTTTTTCAACATTCCTAATTCCGAAATCCGACTCACTGATACTGGTATACACACACACACACACATATATATATATATATATATATAATTATATATATAAATATTATATAATGCATATTATAGAAAAAAATGAAAGTTTACGGATGTGGAATAGAAGTGTTACTGGAGTATATGCTTGGAAATATTTGTCACACTTGATGAATTGGAACCCCCACCCCCACTTAAAAAAGCAAAACACATAGAAAAACAAAAACAGCATCAAACAACAACAACAGCAGCAACAATAAAATGAAAAAAAAAAGATACGAAAAATTACTTAATAATATACAAGACAAAATCAATCTAAGTCAATGTACCATATTCAAGTAAGCATGAATTGCAAGTTTTAACAGCTATTTTTACAGAAGCGTTTTGTTTTGTTTTGTTTTGTATTTTTCTTTTCAATTTGTCTCCTGTTTTGTGGGTGTTGTTTCATGATTATCATTTACTTTTTATTGAATATAGTAGCAACAGTTTTTTTTGGCAAGTTGAATTAATTACAAAAAGTGGTCTACTACTTTATTAGGCATGTGAGTTCAGTGAGAGTTGCTTTTATGTAGGCTTGGACAAAGACCCCAGGCCACTTAAAAAGAAATTTTTAAGTTGGGTTCGCGCGTCGTCTAACTCGGCACTCCGTGGAGAGTGTGTCCACCTCTGTGGTGAGTGTGAGATTTTAATATTTATATTTGCTATTACCTTGATCTTGACGTAGGTGATAGACGACAACGGTCGTTCTTAACAGGGGTTCGGGCTCAAGCTCAAATTTGGATGGAAAGAGGGAGAGACAAAGAGAGATAGACTCAGAGAGAGAGAGAGAGAGAGAGAGAGAGAGAGAGAGAGAGAGAGAGAGAGAGAGAGAGAGAGAGAGAGAGAGAGAGAGAGAGAGAGAGGGAGGGAGAGGAAGAGAGATCGAGATAAATATATAAAGAGATGAATTGGAATAGACAGACAGCAAATTAATAAAGATAGATATGTGGCGTGGATGCAGTGCAGTGAAGAAAGAGTGAATGTAAAAGTATCCGAAAGAGACGCAAGAAAATCATGAGGAATGAGAGGAGGAAACGGTAAAGGAGGGATCAGTTGAGAGCAAACTGAGGGAATGGAAAGTTATGAGACAGAGATAGATAAATACAAAGTCTAAAAGGAAATAGGCACACATATACTATTCATAGACACACAAGCGTCCTTTTGGATCCTTTATAATTACCAAGTTTCCTCCTAGGGTGGTGTTTTTGCTTTCTATTTAGAGATAGAGAAAAAGAGATTTTTCATGTTTAAACATGAAATAAATGTTTATGTAAGAAATCATTTAAACATCTTCAGTGTGTGGCCAACCGCCATCTTTTAATCGGATGTGCCTTGCAGCAAGTAGGGCAGAGTAGTTTGACCACTATACGCCAAGGTCAATGTTTTGGTTACATTCCTTAACGAACAAAAAACCATCGAATGCTCTACCTGCTTTAAATTTATGAGATATTGTGTGACAGGAACACCGTTTTCTTTTTTAATTTCAATAACGAGACAGATTTGGGACTTACCTTTCGTAAAAAAAAGTCTCTAAAATATTTCAATTTCAACAACTAGGTTGGTTTGAGACTGAACTTTTAGCTCTTTGCTCCCAAAATGATGTTTCAGCCCCCACCCCCTTTCCCATTCCCTTCCCACTATCCTTTGCGTACCGTAAGGCTTGAAGAAAATTTAGGACCAAAATTCTATCACTAGCCCTAACCTTTCCTTTCAGATGTTCATCATACATTTGTCCTTACAGAACATCCTGTACATCTGTAGACAAATGCTATTATCCTGTCTTCAACAATCATGAACGTTTATAACACGATAACAATATAATTCCCTTTTCACTCTTTAAATGTAGTGATTTACGATTTGAAGTATTAAGTCTATACTCTCTAGAACCAAAATTGACAGTCTGCTTCATGGTCTAAATCATACTGAAACAGCCAAGCGAGTAGAAATAGTTAGACTCCCTCCTCTCTTTTCAATAACCCTATGATCACCTTTATCCCGTCGCAGCGAAAAGTTGTGATTGAAAATGGCCAAAGTTGCAAAAGAAAATGTTGCAAAAAGTTGCTGAATAATTGTAGCCTTTAAGATAAAATAAAACAAACTGAGCGGGTGCAAATTAATTATTGTCATCATGTGCATTTGCTTACTAATACAGTTATGTTGCGAGAAACATAAACAATACATCAATATAACTAAAGTTTAATCACATAACAGTTGCAAAAAGCACACAATGAGCATGATCGATGTAAATTATGGGACAGATTTGTCAGACCTAAAAAATTGGTATAATATTATGATAAATCAAATCAGAAAACTGATTGTAGTAGAGAAACAATAGAGGGTCTCCTTCTATCGCTCAGAATAAGATTGTACATGGAAAAGTTGCCCTCAGCATCAACGGAATGCGCTGTGGCAAAAAAAAAAACGTTATCAATTAGCCAGCCGAGAAAGTTCTGGAAGTGAAGACTTGACAACTGCAGAGCCTAATTTCTGCCTGGAATCTCTTCCAATCGTGGTATGCCTTCGATATATTGAACAAATAGAGGTAATATTGCAAAGCTTTGTAAATCTTACATAATACGATTTAACAGATATAAACAACAGAAACGATGGAGCCAAAATATGTCGCAAGCTATCTATAGGCAGAAAAGTAGCATATAACATCATAAGAGCATAGGTTCCACAAGTTAAAAGGGCAAGTGGGCTATGGTAATAAGCAGATATCAACGTGAAAGTCTTCATATATAAATGTATACATTTATATATAATCATACAAACAGCTAAATTATAAGAAAATGGAGAAGATAAGAGGCACATAGTAAGGTTCTGAAATAAAATTAAGACAAGAAAGATACCATTCGCGATTTGCACAGTGTACATATGAATTTCGGAATCAGGAGTCGCAATATATTACAACTTTGAAAGATTGTTAGATTCATTGAAGATATGAGTTTTAGTCAGGTCACCTTTCTAGCAATATCTACGTCAAATGACTTCACTCAACACAGAATCAGCCAGCTAAATCACCCTGCTCTAACCTCTGTACTCAGCCTGATGATGCATATTGAAACGGATATCTTTTTTTTTATTTTGAAAGCATTCAGACGTTGAAGACAATTTTACCATTTCAATACAACATGATTTGTTTAGTTCACACACATAAATTATCTGCTGATTTCACTGAGTAGTCTCGTCGAATTGTTTCAGAATGATCCACAAAGCTTGCTGCGCAGCAAACACCACCCTAGTTAAGCCTGAGATCAAGACTCGAGTCCACGAAGAAATGAATAACTAGGATTCAGTTTTAATCTCATTCCCATTATTCAACAAAGCAGTGTTGAGATAATTATAACTTGTAAATGAGCTCTACTTGAAAACTAACTTAGTTAAAGCCAAGTATATTTTCCGATAGAGGTATGAATTAGTAAGTCCTAGATTTTTTCAGATTAACAAATAATCGATATTCCTTTTTTTAATTAGTCTTAGCTCTGGGAAACATCATTTTTTTTTTTTGCTCACTGTTTTAAAGAAGAATATCGAGTAAAAAACGTGCCTCAACTAATTTTGAGTGAACATGAGTCGCATTTAATTGAAATCAAGAATTGAAACCGACAATCTTATTATTTCCATTACAACCAAAAAATTACTACACAAGTTTCATACCTCTTGACAAATTACATAATTACATGTTAACTGATTTTTTTGCGGTAATCTATGTTTTAATAACCTCGTTACTTCTGTAATTTGAGCATATCGATTGCTGAAGCTGGGGAGAAGTAAAATTTTCGTTGTAGAGGATATCAATATATGCGGGGTGAGGAGATGGAGGAAGTATTATTTGGTTCAGTCGATTAGATGAAAAAATTTGATTTGTCAAACTGAGCTGATCTTAGTTTTATGATTCATCGCTTTTTTTTTTGTCCTTTTTTTTTAAAATAAAAGCTGTATTTGTGATATTATGGGCCGAGTAAGATCAAAGCACACATAGTGGTAAGACACGTTAGATGTTTGACAGAAGTCTGTAAAAAGGTTAGTATAAAAAATTAAGTGAATTTTCTCTCATAGACAGCAACCTTGCCAGGTTCGGAATACACTGGTGATTCCTGTGTCATTTGCTTCAATGTTAGATGCCATATCGAGAATGTATTCGATTGAAAAAGTTGTTTTCATTAGAGCTTTCTAATCATCAAAACGTTTAGTGAGAAAAAAAGAGACACCTCTTTATTTTACTACAGGTCTCATCACAATGAACATCACTACAGAGAGCGTGAGCCTGGAGATTGACATAGTTTTTGCCTATGAATTCAGCGTGCTGAAAAAATTCATCTACCATGTATGGATGTTCATTGCACTTTTTGGTTTGGTCTCGAATGTACTCAACATTGTGGTCTTTACGAAAATAGGTTTGAAGGACAATGTGACCATAACACTATTGTTCCTCTCCATATCAGATCTTTTGAATATAGCTATCAATTGTCCTAGGATTGTAGGAAGATACATGGAAGTGCATCAGCCTGGACACAAATGGCCATTTCATCGTTTCATTATAATGCTTGGTCCTTACTGGTATGCCTACATCTTTTACGACTATTCCTCCTTCATCTCGGTGTTCCTTGCTACTGTACGTTGCGCATGCGTCGCAAGGCCTCTTCGCTTTAAGTCTATGTTTACGAAATCCAGGACAGTCACAATACTGTGCCTTCTATTCGTTCTAGCTTTCATACTACGAGTTCCCGTACTGACTGTTTTCCGCCTTTCCTGGACTCTGAATCCACAAACCAACTCAACCTTCAGATCTCTTGTATTTGCGGACAACTTCCGAGCCATCTACCAAGCTAATGATATTCTAAACAGAAACATCATTTCATGGCTGGCCTACATTACAATCACTACGTGTGTGGTCATTTTAGCGTCCAAATTGCAAGCGGCATCCAGATTTCGACATTCTTTAGCTTCTCAAGTCACCAGTAACGGAGAGCATGAAAAAGGGAAAACTGTTGTTCAGATGTCAGGATCTCTAAAGAGTCCTCTAAATGACAGCAAGTCCACCAGCCATAATGTGAAAGAATCGGACAAGATGTCGGCGAGGGATCTGCAAGTTATCCAGTCAGTAACTCTTATTTGTGTGATTTTTATTCTTTCTCAGCTTCCCTTCCAGGTGGTTTCTACTGTTCGGCTATTTGTCCCAGAGTTTGCCAACTTCGGAACTGCCGAAAACATCTATGGTTTCACCTCTCATATAAGTAACACATGTGGTTATTTGAACGTATCTGTCAATATCTTTGTACACATTCGTTTCAATGCAAGATATAGAGCGCATTTCCTTGCCTTGTTTTTCAAGAAGGTCGGTTAAGTTGTTTCTAAACTCTGTGAACGACGCTAAGATACGTTTTGACAATAATTTATGATAAAATATAAAGAATTTCACCTTTTTATGATTCGTTCTTATCACTGGCTATATTGAATAAAAGAACAGAAAATTTTAAATAGGATGAGAGAAAGGAAACGTGAATGTATGACACAAACTTTTTTCTAATACACAGCTTTATGGTGAGTAAATTCATTCAACCTTCTTTGTTGAGGAAGAAAGGGTATTTGTAATTTAATGCGATGAACAAATCCTCGTCATAGCCTTATAGTATAATTTTGTCGAGACTGACATGCGAAGAAAGTGAAAGCAAAAAATTTCTCTGATCATCATTCCAATTCCTCGAAGATATTCTTACTACCTCATTCGTAAAATGTCATACAAACAGCTCTAAAGATTATATTGTAAAATTGTTTGAGAGCAACCGACTACACGAGACAGAATAATGAAGATGATACTTTTAAGAGTTGCTTCTGCAGTCACGACAAAAGAAGTTACTTCCAATCAAAGAAAGTAAAATGATTTCTGAAGGAAAACTCCGTTTAAAGCCTCACTTTTCTTGTATTATATATTTCAGAAGAAAAAATTTGGGACCCAAAGTAACAGAGAAAGAAAGTTTTAAATTAAAATTTGTATGAACTTAATAACGCCAATGATGTTGGAAGGTTTTTGCTGTTTCAAGCGTTTCAATCTTCAACATAAACATTCACTTTGTAGATGCCATGTTATTAAAACGTCGCCAATATTCAGTGACACACCTTTTTCTGATTGAACTTGTATCACAATATTAAAATCTTATTTTTTTCTGATGATTCAATTGAATTGAATAGAAACATATCATTCTACTAGAACTAAACCTATACATGTGTATAAAACCTCATTTCAATCTAACCATGTTTCAGAACCTTTCTTCACACAGGTGAAAATAAATTCAATATAGAACTTAAATATATTACAATGAAATATGGATTCTAACTTACTTTAAGTTCTATCTGCGGTGTCTATCAAACAAACCCAAAAAATAAATATTTTTGCTAAAGAGCGTAATATTTTACACAAGACTATGGTCGATAGAAGTCAACTTTCGAATGCTATAATGGAGGAAAAAAAACCCAACTCAATAGGTTTTTTTCTGTTGTCTAAACGAGAAACAACTTTATACTTTCTTATCGATTTAAAGTTAAACTGCATATTAAGGGTTAAAGCGGAATTAAAGTTTGAAAAATATACAGTCGGGTTTTATTCTTTTAAAACTACACATACATCTAGTAGATGCTTTCTAGCTAAGAAATCTCAAAGTTTCGCAATAAAAAAAAATTCATTGATAATTTTGTAAAATTTAGATCTATTTATAGATCCTTAAAACTTTCATTAGCTTGTAGCTTAATAAGGGTAGCTATGAATTACCGGAAGGCAGTTCACCTCTAGGCTTTTTATGTAAAACACAGCATTCTATTTTTGTGTTTAAAAAAGTAAAATAGAACGGGGCGCTTATTTCCCATATTAAACACTTGGATTCGAAAGATCAAAAATGGCGAGTTTGAAACATTTTTAAATAACAATGCTAAGGGAAGCCTTTATTATTAGGAATAACTATAAAGAAACTACTTTTCAGTTTTACGGTCTTTACAAAATTGGATTGACTTAATGGCTGACTTAAGGTTCATTTTGCTGAGGTTTGGGGATTCGTATCATTAGATATTTTATTTTGTAATTTTTTTTAAGACATTGACAGTGACTGTAACAGATCTGTTCGGCTCTATTTGTCTAAGGGTATGACAAAACTAAATTCTTAGGCTTGAAATAGAAACATTATACTACTAAATAAAACAATGTACCTATAGATCTACCCAAAAAGTACGCACAGGGTGAGGAAGTCAACAGATCAAATTACAGCACAGTGCATTACAGTGACATTATTCCGTCTTGTCACTTTTTATCTATTTCGTATCACATCAAACCAAAAAACCTCCACAAACATATTTTACGATTTAATCGATATGACCTTGGTTTTTTCTTCAACATTCTTTGTTTTTAAGTGTCCTCCCTCATCTTATTTTGTCGAGGGAGAGTTAAGAAGGTGGAGTATAGTGGAAAATAAACAGGCCGCATAAAAGATGCGAAAAAAAAACGAAGCAAAAAAAAAAAACAACAAAACTTTGTAAATATATTCTTAAATTGCTTTAATAAACTATTAAAATTCCTCTTGTAACTAAGCTAATTTGACCTAATATGAAAATTCTCTGTTGATGAAAATAATGTAAAAACAAAACTCATTTTATTTTGTTTAAAAACGTAAGTGCCTAAAAATCTTGCTTTTTTTCATTTACTCCTGCAAAAAAGCTGTAACACTAGTAGAAATACAATAAGAGAAGAGGGGAGAGAAAGCGAGCGAGCGAGCGAGAGAGAGAGAGAGAGAGAGAGAGAGAGAGAGAGAGAGAGAGAGAGAGAGAGAGAGAGAGAGAGAGAGAGAGAGAGAAAGAAAACAAAGGAGGAAATGATTAACTTCACTTTGTTGAATGAGGAAACACCTGAATTTATCACCATAGTATTGTCATCCTCACAATTAAATGACTGGAGTAATTTCCTTTAAAAACAGACATGAAGAGGTATATACATGTGTCGAACAATCATTTTTGTCACGGGAAAAGAAAAGAACAATAGAAAACATGATAAAGAATTTAAATATTTAAAGAACCGATGTCCCATGATAAAAGCACAGCATAGCGAAGAATATTTTTTTTTCTTCTCTTGCAGGTAAAAAATTTTACCCCAAAAAGCTGACAATGAGTACAAGCCAACGTAGGCTGCGACTTTTTTCCTTTTTTTTTTTTTTTTTTTCCGTCCCAGCCATGTTCTTTGGAACCTAAGCGCACGGGCATAGACCAATGGAGACCAATCCTACAATTTGGACCGCTGCTGTTAGGGGATGAATTTAACCGGAAACGTAACAACATAAGAAAAAAAATGATATGCTAAAAAACGGAAGACAGATTTCTCACTTGTTTCATTAGACTTGAGCTACTAGAGAGAGTTTAAGATGTTCAAACTTTGCCATAATGAAAAAGTTACATTAGTTTTAACAGTTTGATATGCCTTTCTTTTAGTCCATTCCAAATCTTTAAACATAGGTCAGAGCTTGAATAAGTATAGAATGTTGGCTTGACCACGAAGGATAGTACCCGTCGGCTGAGAGCTAGGAATCAATCTGTTCAAATTCATATTTTGAGGATAAAAGACTTCAAATTAAAACTTACATATATGCAAAACGTAACTGAAATTGAAATTTGTATCAGAACCAACTGAGAGACTTGTTCGTTTTTTTAATATCATGTGGAAAAAAAAGGACGGGTCAAAATGGACTTTGTGAGAGAAAATATACAGAGAAGGAATATGTTCTTAAATCAATGGTAAATAAAATTGTCTTAACTTTCAGATTGCTATATCAATTTTTAAATCGTGACGTAGAAGGTTTTTGAGACCGTTATTTTGGATATTTCTTAGCAAAAATGCTGAGAAATGCAATACGTGTTTTTACTACAACAAATTTTATAAACACTTGCCCATTTTTCGGATAAAACTTTAACTTTAACTGACTCTAATAACCAGAAGAAACAACTTCACTCTAATAATAGATTTACTTATGTGACTAGAAATTTGAATTGATCAGAGTTTTTCTACATGTTATCTCCCACTACAACCAGTCGAAGTAGTGATAGTAATAGTATTTGCAGAAGCAGCAGTTGTAATAGTAGTAGTAGCAGCAGTAGTAGTAGTAGTAGCAGTAGTAGTAGTAGTAGTGGTAGTAGTAGTAGTAGTAGTAGTAGTAGTAGTAGTAGTAGTAGTAGTAGTAGTAGTAGTAGTAGTAGTAGTAGTAGTAGTAGTGGTAGTAGCAGTAGTTGTAGTAGTAGTAGTAGATGTAGTTGTAATTTGTATTTTGTAGTTGTTGTTTTAGTAGTAGTAGTAGTAGTAGTAGTAGTAGTAGTAGTAGTAGTAGTAGTAGTAGTAGTAGTAGTAGTAGTAGTAGTAGTAGTAGTAGTAGTAGTAGTAGTAGTAGTAGTAGTAGATGTAGTTGTAATTTGTATTTTGTAGTTTTAGTCTTTAGTCTGTAGTTGTAATTGTAGTTGTTCTTGCAGCAGCAGCAGCAGTAGCAGCAGCAGCAGCAGTAGCAGCAGCAGCAGCAGCAGCAGCAGTAGTAGTAGTAGTAGTAGTAGTAGTAGTAGTAGTAGTAGTAGCAGCAGCAGTAGTAATAGTAGAAGTAATAGTAGAAGTAGTAGAAGAAGTAGTAGTAGTAGGTATCAAGAAAAAGATGAACTGATATGAGATTATTTCCAGAAAGGTTAGATTGTAAATTTGTTCAGATAGATCTAGATTTGATGACGAAAATAATAAGACCAGTCTAAATAATGAAACCAACACTATTATTTGCAACAATTGATGAAACGCTCAAAATATATCGGCAGGAAATCGAGAGAGGTTGAGTAATCTTCACCAATTGACTCGCGAATTAAAATGGTTTACATCAGTTCTAAGGTTTTAACCAAGAATGCACCCAGACACCCTTTTTTCTTTTTCGCTTCATTTTTTCCATTTGTTGGGATATATTGTAATTCCAGTAGAAAATAATACCTGCAAAGTCTAAATCACTTCAGGACGTTTTTCGTATCCAAGCACCCTTTGTCTTACGATCACAAAATAGAAATAATTTTGTGGCTTGCTGCAAATCGCTTCGTGTAAACAAACCAATACAATTGGAAGACTTGCTGCCCTTCACAATCGCTTGCAATGGGAATTGTGAATTCTGTGGAGTGGTGTTGCTAGCTACAAATCGCTTCGTCTAAACAGACCTTTAAGGGCAGATCTTTAATCCTCACCGAGGTGTTCTAAAATGTAGGCCAAGTATCCAAAGTTAACAAACTTTTCCATGTTTTTTTTTTTTTTAAATAACTTTTGGGCATAGTTAGGACAGAACTATTCTCAGAACGCACTTATCATAGCCGTGCAGGCTTACACAACAAAAATATCTACATGTCCTAACCCTGCCAAAATAAAAGTGAAATGATATAGCTCACTCTTCAAAAATCTTTTTTTTTTTAACTTCGGTGACTTGACTTGTAGTTTAGGAAGCCTCAATCTTCAACTAAGATGTTTCTATTACAGTGCGAAAAGAAATTCACAATTTTACAAATAAGACACAAGGAAAGAATGGAAGGTAAACCCAATCATCCCGAAAGAGGGGAGTAAGGGTAATGGTAATGGAAGTGATATGATAGTTTAATATCGTGTCTATCTTGTTTGGTCTTGTGCTTTTCAACGAATTGATTCGCTCGCCTTGACCACCCAATTTAATTTCATGACTAAAAATAAAGCTCTAGCACATTTCTTCTAGAAGTTTACATATGCTGAATAAGATCAAACCATAAATCGTAAAATAAAAAGCACTTTAGGCGCCCAGCATAATTCAGTATAAAGGATAGATGGTAAACAACATAAGCTTTTCTATCTGTGACATCAACGTTGATACAACTGAATTACACTGATTATTCCAGTCTCACCATATCGAGAAATATTATCTTGAAAATAAAAAAGAAAGGTTCTAACTGAAGATTTCTAGTCAGCAACTCGTTAGATGTTCTCTGTATGCTGCGGGCGCAGTAAATGATTCTCGAGTATTCAATGTTGTGAATTATATTTATTTTGAGTAAGGTAAAACGTATGGAAGCATTGAACTATAAACGGCATGGCAGTACTCATAAACTGACAGAAGAACCTTATAAAGGCACATAAGACTTGGTCTAATTAAAGATATCCTCACAATAACGTGAGCTACGACACGGATTTAATTTTTGCATATGAATTTCATGTACTGACAACATTTATCTACCATGTCTGGCTTTTTATTGCTCTTTTTGGTCTAGTCTCGAACATACTCATCATTGTGGTCCTTACGAAAATAAGCTTGTGATTCCTGTGTCATTTGCTTCAATGTTAGATGCCATATCGAGAATGTATTCGATTGAAAAAGTTGTTTTCATTAGAGCTTTCTAATCATCAAAACGTTTAGTGAGAAAAAAAGAGACACCTCTTTATTTTACTACAGGTCTCATCACAATGAACATCACTACAGAGAGCGTGAGCCTGGAGATTGACATAGTTTTTGCCTATGAATTCAGCGTGCTGAAAAAATTCATCTACCATGTATGGATGTTCATTGCACTTTTTGGTTTGGTCTCGAATGTACTCAACATTGTGGTCTTTACGAAAATAGGTTTGAAGGACAATGTAACCATAACAATAGTGTTCCTCTCCATATCAGATCTTTTGAATATATCTATTAATAGTCCTATCATTGTAGGAAGATACATGGAAGTACATCAGCCTGGACATATATGGCCGTTTCATCATTAAATAATAATGTTTGGTCCTTACTGGTATGCCTATATCTTTTACGACTATTCCTCCTTCATCTCGGTGTTCCTTGCCACAGTACGTTGCGCATGCGTCGCAAGAACTCTTCGCTTTAAGTCTATGTTTACGAAATCCAGGACAGTCACAATACTATTTCCTCTATTCGTTCTAGCTTTCATACTTCGATTTCCAGTCCTGAATGTTTTTCGCCTTTCCTGGACGCTAAACCTACAGACCAATTCAACCTTCAGATCTCTTGTGTTTGCGGACAACTTCCGAGCCATCTATCAAGCTAATGATATTCTAACCAAAATCATCATTTTATGGTTGGCTTACATTACAATCACTATGTACGTGGTCATTCTAGCGTCCAAGCTGCAGGCAGCATCCAGATTTCGTCGTTCTTTAACTACTCACGAAAACGGAGAGCCCGAGAAAGGCAAAACTTCTGGTCTAATTTCAAGATCCCTGGGGAGTCCTCTAAATGACAGCACGCCCACCAGCCATAATTTGAAAGAATCGGACAAGATATCGAGAGATCTGCAGGTTATCCAGTCAGTAACTCTTATTTGTGTAATTTTTATTCTTTCTCAGCTTCCCTTCAAAGTGGTTTCTACGGTGCGGTTATTTGTCCCTGAGGTTGCCAAATTTGGACGTGCCTAAAACATCCTTGGCTTCGCCCCTCACATTAGTCACATATGTGGGTATTTGAACGTATCTGTCAATATCTTTGTACACATTCGTTTCAATGCAAGATATAGAGCGCAATTCCTTGCCTTGTTTTCCAAGAAGATCACTTAGGTTGCTTCTAAACTCTGTGAACGACGCTAAGATACATTTTGGCATAAGATAATTTATGATTAAATACAAAGGTTTTCACCTTTTTTCTTTCACTTTTTTTCTTGTCATTGGCTGTTTATATATATATATATATCAAGTTGAAGAATCCAACCTTCATAAATGTTGAGAAGAAGAAAGCGTAAATGTTTCATTGGTTTTTGTTTTCAATACAAAGTTTGAAAGTTGAGATAGTGCAATCAAACTTTTTATTTGAGGTAGAAAGAGTATTTGTCTTTCAATGCGGTGAACGAAATTATCGTCATACCTTTATCGGGGCTGAAATGCGAAAATTGTGAATGAAAAAATCTCCCTTATCAACTTTTTTTTTGTTCTTTCAAAGTTAACATTCCAAAAATCTGAATAGTCAAAATATTCTTATATTATATCACTCATAAAATATGATAGACCGGGCAAAGAAAGTTTAAGATAGTACAGAAATATTGTGTTTCTGAGCATTTGACTACAGGCGGCAGAATTATACTGAAGGTGGCACTTTTTCAAGTAGCTCCAGCAATCATGACAAAACAGTTTACAAATTACTTTCAGTGAGAGAAAAGCAAAATGATTTCTTATTTGAAAGTTACATTTGTAAAGAAACAAATTTTTAGGTTTCTATCAAATGCAATAACGGCAATGATATTGAAAGGCATTTGTTGTTTCAAACATTTTAGTCCCCAACATTCACTTTGAAGATTCCATTTAACGAAAACCTTCGCCCTTGCTCAGTAACACACTGTTGGATTATCTAAATACAATTTTTCATCACAAGACTAAAAAAAAGCTTTTTGTTTCTGATGGTATATTTATAACAGAATGGAAACAATCCATACGGCTATAACTACACACTAGTATGTATATTTTAACTTTATTCTAATGATATTTCAGAGCCTTTTACAACTATGTGAATAAAGATTCAATATGGATCTTATATAACTTACGTTGAACTTTGTATTCTAACTCGATTAAAGTTCTAGCTACATTATTTATCAAACAAGCCAAAAAAAAAAATATTGATTGCTAAAAAAGAGGTTATCCTAAATAAGAGTATTATCGAAGTAAGTTAACTTTCAAATGCAATAATTGGAAAAAAAATCTATCTTAAAACAAAAAAAAACTTTTTTTTTTATTCTAAGTTCTCTAAATGAGTTACAACTGGGTATATCTTCTTATTGATTTCAAAGTTAATATGCATATTAAGGGATAAAGGAGGATAAATGTTTGAACATTCCGGGATTATTCATTTCATAGTTTAAAAACTACACATATATCTAGTAGATCATATAGTTTAGAAAACAAGTTGCAGCTCACATTTCAATAATAAATAATTCGATGATTTTGTAAAATTGAAACTTCTACAGATCCTTCAAACTTTTAATACCATATAGGCTAAAATAAAAGGGCACCTATGAATTGTCTCAAGGCAGTTCACCTTTCGGCTTTTTGTGAGAATCACAGCGTTATGTGTTTAAAGAGATTATACACAAGGGGCGCTTAATACAAGGCGTGAAGTAGAAAGATGAACAAAGTGAGTTTAAGAAATTTAACACAATAAAAAAGGAGAGAAGAATATAGAAAATATCGATAAAGAAAAAAAAATTTTTTTTGGACTACAAAATTGGATGGACTTGACGCCTTCAGAGATTTTTTGGTGAGGTTTAGGGATAAGTGTCATATAATGTATAATTTTTAAACTGTTTTTTAATATCCGAATAAATGTACTTGATACATTCTGTGTCCATATTATCACATCAAATCAAGAAACTTTCAAAAACACATTCACCATTTAATCAATATGACCTTGGCTTTTTTAAAATCAACATCCTTCGTTTTCAAGCTTTCTTCCTCATCTTGTTTTGTCGAGGAAATGTTGAGGAGGTGGAGTATAGCAGAAATAAAACAGGCCGTCTAAAGAGATGTAAAAAGAAAAAAAAACTCTATAAATATACTAGTTTGGTTTTTTTAATTGTTAGCTAAGATTTCATAAATTCCTCTAGTAATTAAGCTTTGTTGAGCTACAAAAAATGAAAGTAGGAGAGATACATTGAAAGGCAGAGAGAGAGAGAGAGAGAGAGAGAGAGAGAGAGAGAGAGAGAGAGAGAGAGAGAGAGAGAGAGAGAGAGAGAGAGAGAGAGAGAGAGAGAGAGCAAAGGAGGAAATAAGTTTTATCACTTTGGTGAATGTGGAGCACTTGTAATTATCACCATAACAATCTTTACAATTTGTTCAACCTTCTCTTTTTGAGGAAGAAAAGGTCTTTGATGAAAGAAATCATGTCATACCCTTATGGTACAGTTCCTGCGTGACTGACATGAGAAAGTAGTGAAAGCAAAAAAAAAAAAAATTCCTGATTATCGTTTTTTTGGGGTCACTCTCAATACTTAAGATGTTATTTTATTTCAGTCGTAAAATGTGATAAACCAGGTAAAAAATGTCTGAGACAGTACAGCAATATTGCTTTTGTAAGCACGTGGCTACATGAGGCAGAATTTTGCTGGTGGCAATTTTTAAAGTAGCTCCTGAATCACGACAAACCAGTGAACAAGTTACTTCGTGTGAGGGAGAAACGAAATGATTTCGAAAGGAAAACTCCGCTTTAAAGCCCCAGATCCCTTTTAACATATTACTAGAAGAAAAAACTTGGATTAAAAGTTATTGAGAAAGTTTGTATGAAATTAATAACCTCAATGATGTTTGAAGCTACATGTTTTGTTGTTTTAAACATTTAACTCTTCAACCTAAACATCTAGTTTTAAAATCACATGTAAAGAAATTATTCATTCATGCTCAGGAACTTACCTTAAATATTAAATATAGTTTGGATCACAAGACTACAAAAAATTTGTGTGTGTGTGTGTGATGATACATTTGTATAAAATGGACACATTTCAAATA
>JAWDGP010001872.1:657500-802500 GCA_033675545.1 Elysia crispata
TCACTGCAATGCGTTAATTCAACTTTATGAACTTTATGAAGGCGTAGAGCTTATACTTAAAATACTATGAAATTAAAGCTAGATCCGAATAAAAGTTGTTTTTGGGTTTTTTGACGAATGTTTGGGAGTTTCAAAATCATCGGATAGATTAGATCATATAACTTTAATCCTCACCAAGGCTTCCTAAAATACTGGCCAAGTCACCGAAGTGAAAAAACTTTTGTGTTTCATTTATAGTGATCTATTTTTTTTTTTTAATTTTTGACATAGTTAGGACAGAATTGTGCTCAAAACGCACTTATAATTCAGCCTACGGGCCTACAGAAAAAATATCCAACTGTCCTAACTCTGCCAAAATAATTGTGAAATATAGCTTACTCTTACACATATTGCAAATGTATTTTTTTCACTTCGATGACTTGTTGGCCTTTATTTTAGGAAGCCTTGATCTTCACCTTTCAAAATATACAATGTTGCTAGTATTACCGTGCGAGAAAAAAAATTCACAGTTTTACATTATTTTTGGTTGAGACAAAAAAGTGTCGAGATACTGTTATCTACTTAATGAGCACTACTTTTCTGTTCTGTTGACATACGAATTGAAAACTTTCTTTACTAAAGGTGATAAGACTAATCAAGTACAATAGCTATTACAATGCATACATGGGTAATTATGGCTCGTTCTTTATTCAGCCCTATTATTCGACAAAACAGTATCTGAATAATCATAATCACTCAGCACTCATTTACTATTCCTTTGACATGTTGGCATGTTCAATTTCTTCCCTAAAATTTCACAAGAGAAGCAAGATCTATTAGCCATTAAAAGTGAAAACTAGTAAGATTTTGGCCTTTACATACCAGTTCAGAGTTTTAAATATTTGGAGCGGTAAACATTGTCATTTGCTAAAAATTGTATTATTGCAACTATAACTGACTTACTGTGTGTTTTTCATGTGTAAATAAACTCCTTGCAGCTGTAATTTGAGCGTATCGATTGTTCATAGAGACAAAGAAATATCTTTTTTCGAAAGGGTATCAATATGTGAAGGGTGGGGAGATGGAGGTAGTATTATTTAGTTCAGTTGATGAGATGAAATATTTCTATAAAGTCAAAGGAATTACTTTTAGTTATATGATTCATCCCTTTGCTTTCAGAACAAAAAATAGACTCCAGTATATTTTTTTTTAAGTTTGCATATGTGCCAAAAAAGGGCACTAAAATGCCTAGCATAATTCATTAAACAGCATAGACTGTAAAAACATTAAATTTTGTCTCCATGACAGCAACGTTGATACAACTGGATTACACTGACTATTCCATTTGGATAGATGACATATTTAGAAATATTTTCTTGAAAAAAAATTTTTAAAGGTTTAATCAGCAACACGCTGGATGTTCCCTGTATGCTGCGGGTGCAATAAATGATTCTGGGGTATTCAATGCTGTGAATTATATAATGTTGAGTAAGGTGAAACGTATGTAAGCTTTGAATTTTAAAGGGCATAGAAGTCTTCATTAACTGACAGAGGAACCTTATAAAGACACATAAGACTTGATTTAATGAAAGATATCCTCACTATGAATGTGAGCTACGACACAGAGTTAGTTTTTGCCTATGAATTCATTGTACTGAAAATATTCATCTACCATGTATGGATTTTTATTGCGCTTTTTGGTCTAGTCTCGAATATACTCAACATTGTGGTCTTCACGAAAATAGGCTTCAAGGACAATGTAACCATAACACTATTGTTCCTCTCCATATCAGATCTTTTGAATATATCTATTAATAGTCCTATCATTGTAGGAAGATACATGGAAGTGCATCAGCCTGGACACATATGGCCGTTTCATCGTTTCATTATAATGCTTGGTCCTTACTGGTATGCCTACATCTTTTACGACTTTTCCTCCTTCATCTCGGTATTTCTTGCCACTGTGCGTTGCGCATGCGTCGCAAGACCTCTTCGATTTAAGTCCACGTTTACGAAATCCAGGACAATCACAATATTGTGTCTTCTATTCGTTCTAGCTTTCCTCCTTCGAGTTCCAGTCCTGACTGTTTTCCGCCTTTCCTGGACGTTGAACCCTCAAACCAATTCAACCTTCAGATCTCTTGTATTTGCGTACAACTTCCGAGCCATCTACCAAGCTAATGATATTCTAAACAGAAACATCATTTCATGGCTGGCCTACATCACAATTACTACGTGCGTGGTCATTCTAACGTCCAAGATGCAAATGGCCTCCAGATTTCGACGTTCTTTAACTTCTGAGGTCACGAAAAACGGACAGCCTGAGAAAGGCAAAACGTCTAATCTGATTTCAAGATTCCTGGAAAGTCCTCTAATTGACAGCACGCCCACCAGCCATAATTTGAAAGAATCGGACAAGATGTCGGCGAGAGATTTGCGCGTTATCCAGTCAGTAACTCTTATTTGTGTAATTTTCATTCTTTTTCAGCTTCCCTTCCAGGTGGTTTCTACGGTTCGGCTATTTGTGCCAGAGTTTGCCAGCTTCGGACGTGCCGAAAACATCTTTGGTTTCACCTCTCACATTAGTACCACATGTGCTTATTAGAATGCATCTGTCAATATCTTTGTACACATACGTTTCAATTCAAGATATAGAGCGCAATTCCTTGGCTTGATTTTCAAGAAATTCGCTTAGATCACTACTAAACACTGTGTACGACTCTGAGATAAGTTTTGACAATAATTTTTTTTATTAAATATAAAGATTTTCATCATTTTTATATGATTCGTACTTATCACTGGCTATATATATAAAGTTGGAGAATCTAAACATAAAAAATGTTGAGAGGAAGAAAGCGTTAATATATAACTGATGTTTGTTTCTAATAAAAATATTGAAGGTTGACATAGTTCAATCAAACTTTTTATTTGAAGTAGAAAGAATATTTGCATTTCAATGCGATGAACGAAATCATCACCATACTCTAATCAGAGCTGAAATGCAAAAACTGTGTTCGAAAAAAAACTCCCTTATCATTATTTCCCGATTTCCAACAATCTGAATTGTTAATATGAAAGACCATGAAAAAATATTAAAATAGTACAGGATTTTTTGTGTTTGTGAGTATTTGACTACACACAGCAGAATTTACGGAAGATCGGACGTTTTAGAGGAGCTCCAGTCGTCACGACAAAACAGTGAACAAATTACCTCCAGTGAGAGAAGACAAAGGGATCTTTAATTTGAATGTTGTCACAGAGAAACAAATTTTTGTTTTATTCAAATGTAATAACGCCAATGATATTGAAAGGTATTTGTTGTTTCAAATATTTTACGCTCCAAACTTACCATTGACATTGGCGGTCTCATTGAAAGAAAGCCTTTGCTCTTGCTCAGTAACACACACTTGCCTGATTTAAATACAATTTTTATATCACAAGCCTAAAAAGCCTTTTGTTTATGGTGATACATTTGTACAGGATGGAAACATCTCATACAGCTAGAACTAAACCTACACACGTTTATGAATATTTTAACTTCAATCTAAATATGTTTCAAAGCCCTTTTTTTTTAAACAGGTGAACAAAGATTTTTTTTTCGTCAAAGTTGTCTATATGAGTTACAACTGTGTATATTGTCTTATTGATTTGAGAGTTACATGCACATTAACGGATAACGCAGGATAAAAGTCGAAAACACAACCCGGTATTATTCATTTTATAGTTTTAAAACTACGCATACATTTAGTTGATGATCTAGTTTAGAAATCAAAGTGCGGCACACACTTAGAAGAATAAATAATTCGACAATTTTGTAAAATTCAAACTTCTTATAGATGCTTCAAACTTATTTTTTCGAGGAAATGTTGAGGAGGTGGAGTAAACGTTTTGACATTTCTTTTGAACCGTCGATAGATATATTACTTTCATTCAAATTAAAAATGTTTGTTCCCAATAGGCTATGGTGTCGATGACGTTTTTGAAAGTGTTAAAAAAACGATCCACGCTGCTTTTGTTGGAGCTTGTGGTTCGAGCTAGAGACGTCTCCTCTGGAGATCGATCGTAAAGAACTGGATGGATTTCGCTGAAGTAAGAGGACAGACCAATCCTTCTCAGCTTCCTTCTTCTCTTTGTTGAAACACGTAGGATATTGTTTTTGTCAGGAATTATTTCGAAGGACAATATTTTATAAGAACTTTTTGAACGAATATGGCCTCACACGGCAACACATATTGAACTAGTTCTTTTTTCAATTCGGCATTTAACATCTAAGGCCTTCCTAAGTATTTTCAGCTGCCTACTACTTCAAACTTGTTCCCTCCGTCTCAAGGTCGTTTCAGGGTAGACATTGGAAAGTCGTATACTCTTGAAACATCGCAAAAATCGATCTTAACATTCTCAACTGTGGAGATAACAATCAACATGCTTTTGTCTACCCTACCTGTTCATTTGAACGGGCAATCATGCTTGTCTACTATATATACACAAGTATCAATATTATAATTTTTTTTGTGTGGAAGCCACTGTATGGCTCAATAGCATGTCTTTCCACTTAAAAAATGTTGTGTTTTTTTTATTTATATAATTATTTTCCACACTTGATGTCAAATTTACACACCAACAAATCGGGTAAAATGGAACGTTTCAGAGGGAAATGGAGAAAGACATATTTGAAAATAAAAACGTAAACTACATTTAAATGCATACATGGTCACATTTATATTGTACTACCTTAACCTGTGTCTCATCATAAGATCTGTCCCATATAATAAAGTACCGACATTGATCTATATGAATCTAGGCCTAGCACCTTCTCTAGACAAGCACCCTCAGTACCTTTCATTGTTAGCTATACATTAGCAAAAGCAGCACCAGCAATTTTAAGGCCCTAAATTTAGAAGAAACCAGACCGAAAAAAAAAAAGTAAAAGTTTCCTTACCGGCTTCGGTGCTTGTCGTTTCCCGCCATCTTGACTGTTTTGATTATCAGGAACGGCCACTCTCTGCAAATGAAAAGCTAAACAGCAGGTAGATCTTGGAAGCTTTCCTTTCAGCCCCACGAGCCTGATCCATAATACCAAACCGTTCCATGTTTCCCATAATCCCCCTGCATTTACGTGATTGTGCTTAAGTCTACACTATGATATTATAAAATCTAATAACTGCAGATTAGGTTAGCAGAACAGACTTTAGAATAGAGGCAGACACTAACCTCAAACTCTTAAAGATCGTCTCGATTAATTTAAAAATTTCTAAATCTATTACTCATCTTAGCTCATTGTAAAAATAAAAGTCCAGAATATATACATGTAAATAACTGTTTAAAGCCTGCCTGCACTCACTTCCTTTGCCTTGCTTAGTTCTGCTCTAAGATTTATATCAAATAAGACACTATTGGCCAATTACAAAATGCCTACCCAAATACACCCTTCCTTCAGAATCAAAATGAAAATTTAAGATTAATTAGTGCCACAAACATGAATTGAGGAGCCCATCTGTACTTCATTTGTTAGCTATGCCTTAAGGTTTATATTCCAGAAAATAATAAAATTAAAGTTTCAAGGCATTGTGTGTATAAAAAGTGCCGAAATGACTTGTAGCTAAAATGAGAACATGTATCCAAGGAGGCTTCTTTTTTTAAGAAAAGCCCACTCTAATAAAATAATGCGAGCTGAAAAGTAATCTACAGTTACAAAAATAACATTAGGATTGTGAAGCGATATACCAATATATATTTAGATCTACATAATTTACCCATAGTTCTGTCCCAGCCCAGTTTAGAGTTTTTGGAATATAGATTTCGTTTACGAAGTCTCATCTAAATTCAAGAGTTGTGATATAATCTAGCTCTAGACCTAATTTGTATTTAAAACTTTATTGGAATAATATAAAGTAATCTAGGTTTTGAGCTTAATCTCTAAATTTTTTTAGACGTCGCGATTAGCATGTGGGACTAGGTTTTGTATTAAGATCTTATCCAGCTTGGGTTCAGAAAATTGATCACTTAATCTTTTGATTGTTTCAACGCTATATTTAGACTTTTAATGGCACATCCATTTTTTCGGATAACCTACTCACTCTTAACTTCAATGAGTTATTTACATTTTCATCTTAAGCTTATACTCAATACAATAAGATATTATTTAAAATAGGGCTATGTCGGATTAAAATTAAATGATTTTCAATTTTTTTGACGAACGATTGAGAGTGTTCAAACCATCGAATAGATTAGGGACAAACCATATGACTTTTATACTTTCAAAGTATACAAATTTGCTCATATTGTGCGAGAAGGCATTCACGGCTTTAACAGTCAGACACAAGGAATGATGGAAGATAACCCCGAATTGGAAAAATCGTCCTAGAATAGGGAAGCAAGGGTTATAGTATCGAAAGCGACAGAGGTTTATCTTGTTCGGCTTGATTCTTTTTCAAAGCATTGATTCACTCGCCTTGATCACGCAATGCCCTCTTCTGTTAAGATTGCTATGGGACAGAAAGAGGTATAACTTAGCCCGATCCAAATAGTATTCGAAATGCATGTATCCGAAAAGAATAAATGATTGGAAGTCTGTTGTGAGAGAGTCCGCGCCCTACAGATGGGTTGGGGTAATCAATCGAGAACTAGTTCTAAGGCCTTTGGGGCAATTATCTGCTGATTCCCTCGGTGGTCTAGTCGATCTATTCCTTAATGATCTACATAGCTAACTGCACAGCAAACACCACCCTAATGAAGCCTGAGACCATGACTCGAGCCCACGAAGAAATGGGGAATTATGGTTGGATTTTAATATCTGCCCCATTATTAAACAGAGCAGTGTCAACATGATTATAATTAGCTAATGAGCGCTTCTTTTCTATTATGTCGAATAATTGGCGTGATGAAAACTTTCTTTCTTAAAGCCAATTATTTTCGCCGTTAGAGGTGTAAATTAGTATAACTTCATTTTTTTTCAAAGAGCAAAATATGGATTTTAATTTTTTTTTTCTAATTTCTCTTTGTTCCGGGGGATACATCTTTAATTTTTCGATGTTTTGTAGAAGAATATTTGAGAAAAAAGTCTACTTCAAATAATTTTGAATTTGCATCAGTCGTCCAAGTTTTGTGTAGTTAAAATCAGGAACCGAAACCGACATTCTTTATATTTTCACCAAAATTTACATCACATGTTTCATTCTTCTCGAGAAACTTTTTGATTTCGTGATTTATCAATTTTTAAATGACTTCTTTATGGTGCTTATATAATTTGAGCATACATGTTGCTGCAGCTGGAGAGAAGTAACATTTTCTCTCTAGAAGATATCAATAAATGTGGGGTGGGGAGTTGAAGTAATTTTCATTAAAGTCAGTCTATAAGGTGAAATAATTTGATTTGTCAAACTGAGCTGATCTTAGTTTTATGATTCATCGCTTTGTTTTCTTAAAACAAAATAAAATCAAAGCACACATAGTGAGAAGGCACCTTAGATGTTTGACATTAGTCTGTAACGAGCTTACATTGTAAAGAACATAAATAACTTTTCTTTCTATGACAGCAAAACTGTTAGACTTGGGGTACACTGAAGATTGCTGTTTCACATGTAGCAGTGTTAAATATCATATAAATAAAAATGATTTGATTCAATTTAAGATTTCTAGTCATCAACACATTGGATGTTTCCTCCCGGTTACGGGTGAAGTAAATGCAATTAATCTCGGTTGTTTAATGCTCTGAGTTCTCATTTCTGTCGGGTAAGATGGATCTTGTGTAACCGTTATGCTTTAACGAGTATTGGAGTCTACGTTCACTGACACACACACACATAAACACAAAGGTACTGTGAAGAGAAAAGAGACACCCCTTGATTTTACTATAAATCTCATCCCTTGAACAATGAACAGCACTACAGGTAGCGTGAGTCTGGAGATTGACATAGTTTTTGCCTATGAATTCAGCGTGCTGAAAAAATTCATCTACCATGTTTGGATGATCATTGCACTTTTTGGTCTAATCTCCAATATACTCAACATTATAATCTTCACCAAAATAGGTTTGAAGGACAATGTAACCATAACACTATTGTTCCTCTCCATATCAGATCTTTTGAATATATCTATTAATAGTCCTATCATTGTGGGAAGATACATGGAAGTGCATCAGCCTGGACACATATGGCCGTTTCATCGTTTCATTATAATGCTTGGTCCTTACTGGTATGCCTACATCTTTTACGACTATTCCTCCTTCGTCTCGGTATTTCTTGCCACTGTGCGTTGCGCATGCGTCGCAAGACCTCTTCGCTTTAAGTCTATGTTTACGAAATCCAGGACAATCACAATACTGTGTCTTCTATTCGTCCTAGCTTTCGTGCTTCGAGTTCCAGTACTCACTGTTTTTCGACTTTCCTGGGCGCTGAATCCACAGACCAACTCAACCTTCAGATCTCTTGTGTTTGCAGATAATTTCCGAGCCATCTATCAAGCTAATGATATTCTAAACAGAAACATCATTTCATGGCTGGCCTACGTGCGTAGTCATTCTAGCGTCCAAGCTACAAGCGGCATCCAGGTTTCGACGATCGTTATCTTCTCAAGTCACGGAAAACGGAGAGTCTGAGAAAGGCAAAACTTCTGGTCGGATTTCAGGATCCCTGGGGAGTCCTTCAAATGACAGCAAATCCACCAGCCATAATTTGAAAGACTCGGACAAGATGTCGGCGAGAGATCTCCAGGTCATCCAGTCAGTAACTCTTATTTGTGTGATTTTTATTCTTTCTCAGCTTCCCTTCCAGGTGGTTTCTACGGTGCGGCTATTCTTTCCCGAGTTCGACAACTTCGGACGTGCCGAAAACATCTATGGTTTCGTTTCTCACATCAGCAATCTGTGTGGATTTTTGAATGTATCTGTCAATATCTTTGTACACATCCGTTTCAACGCAAGATATAGAGCGCAATTCCTTACCTTGTTTTCCAAGAGGTTATCTTACGTTGTTTCTAAACTCTGTGACCGACGCTGCGATACGTTTTGACAATAATTTATGATTAAATATAAAGATTTGCATCTTTTTTTCTATGATTCGTTCTCATCACGGGTTATAAATCAAGTTGAAAAATCCAAAGTTAATTTTATCAACCTTCTCTTTTTGAGGACGAAAGGTCGTTTCTAATTAAATGCGATGAAAGAAATCATTGTCATACTTTCAATGTATTACTCCGTCGTGACTGACATGCTAAAGTAGTGGCAGCAAAAAAATCTTCCTGATTTTTGTTTCTCGGGGTCTGTGGAGGTTTTCATTCCATCAGTCTTAATTACTATGATGTTCTTATTTTATTTCACACGTGAAATGCGATAAGCTCCTGAAGTCACGACAAAACAATGAATATTATTTTAGATTTAGTAGAAATGAAATGGGCCGTCTAAAGAGGCGCAAAAAGAAACAGAACAAAAAACTTTGTAAATAAACGTGTTTTTAATCAATTAATTACTTAAATTTCAAAAATTCCTCTTAAAATTTAGCTGCCTTGACCTGAAATGGAAATATTTTGTGAATGTAAACACATACAAAAACAAAACTAATTTTATTTTGTTTATAAAATGTAAGTGCTGTAACCTTTTAATTTAACCAGTTCTAAAGACTGCAAAAAAATAAAAATAGTAGATATATAGTGTGTGTGTGTGTGTGTGAGAGAGAGAGAGAGAGAGAGAGAGAGAGAGAGAGAGAGAGAGAGAGAGAGAGAGAGAGAGAGAGAGAGAGAGCAAAAGAGGAAAATATCATCATCATTTTGTTTCTTTTTTAATTTTTTTTCCGGGAGGGAAAAAAAAGAGGGGAGGGGGGGGGCGCTCTCACCCTGTCCTCCAAGTCTTGTTTGTTTTTTTTTCTTTATCTGTTTAGTTTTTGCTTTAAATAAAGGCACTGAAACCTAGACGTGGAATTGAATTAAAAATATTGTGAAGAATAAGTTTGTATTTTTTCATACCTGTTGAGTACGCGCAATTTTTTTAACAAAAAGTTGAATAGATTATAGTCTAAACCAACTTGAAACTTTTTTGATTTAATAACACTCATAAAATGTAAAATAGAAAGGGAGGAAGAAATCAAAACCACACTACTCAAGCTACTGAAGATAAATGTCAATTGAAAAAAATCACAAAACTTTTGGCCACACACATGTCTGCAGATATATTGTTTAAAAATAGGTGCCTGCAGATTAAATAGTGAGCGTCATATACACATTTCCGATCCAGAGCCGCTGAAATAACAAAACCAAAATTTCGTGTTTGCTTCTAGACTGAGCCATTGAAAACACAGGTGTAGATGTATGACACATCTGACCAAATCCTAATTTTTGCTGCAAACAGCATCTCTTTTAAAAATTCTGAAGAGAGTTTAGGGATGGTTAGATACACAATAAAAAATAAAAAAAAAACCAGAATTTAAAAGGTAATTCAGAGGCACATAAAATATTCGTCAATTGAAAACCTGGTGACAATTTTGTAATTCTGTATCTTGGATGTTTCAAATAGTTCATCATCGTTGATAAAGAATTTACAATTAATAGCAGCCTGACGCCAAATTGCATTGAAGGCGCCAAAATAGGAATCGTCGTAACAACATAAACAAAACAGATGATATACTTAAAAGCGGAAGACAAATTTCTCGATTGTTTCGTTAGGCTTGAGTTAGTAGAGAGAGTTTAAGAGGTTAAACTCTTGGCATAAAGAATCCAAAGTTACATTTATTTTAACGGTGGTCTAAGAATGTTTGATATGTTTTTTTTAAAGACCATTCCAAATCTTTAAACACATGTCAAAGCATGAATAAGTTTACAATGTTGGCTTGATCACGAAGGTTAGTACCGATCGGTTGAGGAGCCAGAAATCAATTCGTTCAAATTCATGTTTTGAGGATGTAAAACTTAAAAATTAAAACTCACGTGTGTGCAAAATGTAACTGAAATTAAAATTTTTATCAGAACCAACCCAGAATCAACTCTATTATTCTACACAATCACTATTATTAACAAGTGAAAATTGATTTCAAACTACCGTACTTCTTTACCGACTTCCACTCTCTATTCACTAGTGTCTACCAAGTAAAAGTTGACGCCTGATCATAAGAACGTCAACCAAAAGTCCCAATTTTTGGCAGTATAGATTTGCCGGGTGTCACGACGGCTGAATCGCGGTCTTAGAAATTAACAAACATACCATTATACTTTTGAAGACTCAATTATCACGCCGTTTGAAGACAAAAAGAATATCTCTAGTATTTATCCGTTTAGTACAAGCAAATATATTAAGGTTACCAGTAATGTGTATAACAACATGGAGGCAGATCTACCAAAACCTCCACAAGAGATCTCTACGTAGATATGTTTCAACCCAGATGTGACTAATGTAGCCTAGTCTACATTTACGTGATTGTGTTCTAGTCTACATCTTGACATAAATTTAGATCAGGACAGTAGAACAGACTTTAGAAGCAGATTCTAACCTCGAACTCCTTAAGGCCGTCTCAGTTGATATATCGGCCAAGATTCTAAATCAAGAACTTATCTTAACTCATTACAGAAGTACACATCCAGAATCTAGATCTAGAAAACTGCTTTAAATCCCTCTGAGCTCTTATATCTTATTTAGTTCTGCTCTTAGGTTTATACTCCAGACACCATTTAGTGCCTATGAAATTTTGCAAGTGACCTATAAATTAATTGATATAACATCATAAGATCACAGAGCTTGCGAGAGCCGAAGTATGATAATCCTAAGTATTAAATGTAATGTTTTAGCAAGATGAAGCAATATTTTTCAATGCTTAAATAGGCGACCTTGTGTGTGTATGTGTGTGTGTGTTTGAGAGAGAGAGAGAGAGAGAGAGAGAGAGAGAGAGAGAGAGAGAGAGAGAGAGAGATACCCTTCAGGTTTTTAAGGTATATCTAAGCATTGTAAAAAGTGAATATGAAACATAATACAAATCTACAAGCTTTGGCCTAAATTATCTGCAGAAAGGCATTTAAATTTTTGCATTCTCCAAAAAAAAAACTACCTGAACCGTTTTACTCAATACAGACATTTTGCGTCTAATAACGCTGATCAAATATCAGTAAAATGTATCTTGAAAGGATGAATCGTTGTGAAAGAATTGAGACGGAGAAAACATTATTTTCATCCTCTGATTCATTCAGTTTTCTAGGCGATCTGTTTTATGTGATATACGAAAACACAATGCATGCAGAGAACACCATCCTTATCAAGCATCGGGGTTAAGCTTGAGGTTAAGACTCGAACTCACGAAGAGGAGTCACAGGGCGAGTGTGCCCACACTTGGATATCGGTGTACCAATAAAACTTACATATTTCATCTGACTCAAAGTAACAACTGAGCAGTGTGAACCGGCAACAAAAATCAGAAAGACCTTTCACTGATCCGTCCACGTTTACTCACGAGAAGCGTGTTAGAAATAATAAAGACAAAAAGAAAATGCGATGTCTAAAAGGGTAATTATGCTCTCACCCTCATTATCTTTGGCTCAGACAAAAAAGTGTCGAGATAATGTTATCTACTTAATGAGCACTACTTTTCTGTTCTGTCGACATGCGAAGTGAAAACTTTCTTTGTTAAAGGTGATAAGACTAATCAAGTACAATAGCTATAACGATGCATAAATGGGTAATTATGTCTCGTTTTTCTTTATTTCAGTCCTATAATTCCATAAAACAGTATCTGAACAATCATAATTTACTATTCAGCACTAATAATAGTTTTTCGGAGCGGTAAATATTGTTATTTGCTTCAAATTTTAGCAAACAAAAATTCTAGTTTAAATCCTCACACAACTAATTTTCAGTAATTCTGAGAATCCCTGTTTTTTAAGTCCTTTTTACATTCCCAAAAACCAAGAAATTACATAATATTATTACAAGTATATATTGACTCTATGTGTTTTTCATGCGTAACAAAAACTTTTTACAATTGTAATTGGAGCGTATCGATAGAGACAAAGAAATATTTTTTTTACTAAAGTATATTAATAAATAAAGGGTTGAGAGCTGAAGGTAGTATTATTTAGTTCAGTTGATAAAATGAAATATTTCTATAAACTCAAAGGAGTTACTTTTACTTATATGATTCATCGCTTTGCTTTCTGAACTAAAAAAAGACTCCAATATGTTTCTTCTAGAAGTTTGCGTATAAGCCAGATAAGATCAAACCACACATAGTAAAAAGGTACTTAAAACGCCTGCCTGGCATAATTCATTAAACAGGATAGATTATAAACAACATTGGGTTTTTGTCTCCGTGACAGCAACGTTGATACGAGGGCTCTTTCAGAAATAACCGAAAAATGCCCATTGCTCAGCAACCAGTGGAGCTTTTTTAATTCTGTAAACGACATGATATTCCTTATTTCCTTACGGATATTCCCAGAAATTATGAAGTGCATCATTTTGCACAATGAATGTCTAGACGATTTTAAAGATGGCGGTCCACCTTGAAACTTGGTCAAAGGAGGAAATCAGAGCTGTCATACGTTTTTTGAACGCCAAAAGTCTGAATCCTACCGAAATTCATAAAGAACTTCAGAGAGTATATGGTGAGCATGTTATAAGCCGTACACAAGTCTATCACTGGTGTAATTTGTTTGAAGCCGGCCATTACGACTTGACAGACAGGGAAGGGAGAGGGCGTTCGATAACTGCGACGTCAGAAGACAATGTGAAGCGAGTTGATGAGCTTATTCGTCAAGACAGGAGGTTGAAACTTCATGAAATCGCAAGCAGTCTTGAAATTTCGGAAACTTCTGCCCATAGAATTGTATTTGATGAACTTGGCTACAGAAAAGTCAGCGCAAGATGGGTTCCTAAGCAATTGACCGACAATCATAAAGAACAAAGATTGGACATCTGCAGGGAACTTTTGAGAAGAAGCAAGAGCTCACGCAGGGTTCACGGACATACTGCCAACGCCGGCGGAGACTTTCTAGGGTACGATATGACTTTTCTTGACAGCATAGTCACCGGTGATGAGACTTGGTTGCACCATTGCACCCCAGAAACAAAGAAAGATTCGATGACATGGAAACATCCATCCTCACCTGTCGCGAAGAAATTCAACGTCATGCGGTCAGCAAAGAAAATAATGGGAACTGTTTTCTGGGACAGTCGTGGTGTTCTTCTGTTCGAAACCTTACAACCTGGAGAAACAATCAATGCTGCAAGGTACTGCCAAACTCTTGACAAGCTTAGGGAGGCCATTCGCAGAAAGCGCCCAGGGCAGTTGACTAACGGGGTCATTTTGCAACACGACAACGCTACACCCCACACAGCACGAGTGACGCAAGGTTGGCTAGAGAAATATGGATGGGAGATTTTGCCGCACCCACCACACAGTCCAGACCTCGCACCATCTGATTATCACCTCTTTGGGCCACTGAAACGTGAGCTGGCAGGAAAGCGCTTTGATGACGATGAAGAGCTTGTTGACCATGTGCGGAAATGGCTACAAAACCTTGACGGAAGTTTCTTCCGAGAGGGTATCTATTCCATGGTGCGGCGTTGGCAGAAGTGTGTTGACAGACTTGGCTGTTACGTAGAGAAATGAAGGACGAGTCAAGGTATGAACACGTGCAAGAATTTTGTTGATAGCATAAAAAACGCGGATTTTACTGGCATTTTTCGGTTAATTATGAAAGAGCCCTCGTACAACTGGATTACACTGACTACTCTATTTGGATAGATGCCATATTTAGAAACATTCTCTTGAAAAAAAAATGTTGAAAGGTTCAGTCAGCAACACAATGTTCCTAACATGCTGCAAGTAACAGTAAATAATTCTCGAGTACTCAATGCTGTGAATTATATTTATGTTGAGTACGTTGAAACGTATGTAAGCGTTAAACTTTAAAGGGCATAGAAGTCCACATAAACTAACGAAGGAACCTTGCAAAGACATAAGACTTGGTCTTATTAAAGATATCCTCACAATGAATGTGAGCTACGACACACACTTAGTTTTTGCCTATGAATTTCATGTACTGACAAGATTTATCTATCATGTCTGGATTTTCATTGCTCTTTTTGGTCTAGTCTCGAATATACTCAACATTGTGGTCTTTACGAAAATAGGCCTGAAGGACAATGTTACGATAACACTATTGTTTCTCTCCATATCAGATCTTTTGAATATAGCCATCAATTGTCCTAGGATTGTAGGAAGATACATGGTAGTTCATCAGCCTGGACATATATGGCCCTTTCATCTTTTCATTATAGTGCTTGGTCCTTACTGGTATGCCTACATCTTTTATGACTATTCCTCCTTCATCTCGGTGTTCCTTGCCACTGTGCGTTGCGCATGCGTCGCAAGACCTCTTCGTTTTAAGTCCACGTTTACGAAATCCAGGACAGTCACAGTACTGTGTCTTTTATTCGTTCTGGCTTTTATACTTCGAGTTCCAGTCCTGACTGTTTTCCGTCTTTCCTGGGCGCTGAATCCACAGACCAACTCAACCTTCAGATCTCTTGTGTTTGCAGACAACTTCCGAGCCATCTACCATGCTAATGACATTCTAAACAGAAACATCATTTCATGGTTGGCCTACATCACAATCACAACGTGTGTGGTCATTCTAGTGTCAAAGCTACAAGCAGCATCCAGGTTTCGACGATCTTTATCTTCTCAAGTCATGAAAAACGGAGAGCTTGGGAAAGGCAACACTTCTGGTCTAATTTCAAGATCCCTGGGGAGTCCTCTAAATGACAGCACGCCTACCATCCATAATTTGAAAGACTCGGACAAGATGTCGGCGAGAGATCTGCAGGTTATCCAGTCAGTAACTCTTATTTGTGTAATTTTCATTCTTTCTCAGCTCCCTTTTCAGATCCTCTCTACGGTTCGACTATTTTTCCCAGAGTTTGCTAACTTCGGACGTGCCGAAAACATCTTTGGCTTCACCTCTCACATTAGTAACACATGTGGGTATTTGAATGTATCTGTCAATATTTTTGTACACATCCGTTTCAATGCAAGATATAGAGCGCAGTTCCTTGCCTTGTTTTCCAAAAAGTTCTCTTAGATTTCTTCTTATTTCTGTGAACGACGCTAAGATACGGTTTTACATTAAATTATGATAAATATAAAAATTTCACCTTTTTTTGATGATTCTTTCTTATCACTGGCTATATTATAAGTTAAGAATCGAAATTTCAAAAATGATGAAAAGAAGAAAACGTGAATGCAATTTTGTTATTGAAGCTTGAAGGTGAGTTAGTTTATTTAAAATCCTCATTTGAGGAAGAAAGGGTATTTGTTAAATGAGATGAACAAATTATAGTAATACCTTTGTGGTAATCGAGAGTGAAATGTGAAAATACAGAAAGCAACAAACCTACCCGTTTATTGTTTCTCGGGGTCTGTCGATGTTTCTGATTAATCTGAATAGTAAAGATATTCTTATCTTATCTCACTCGTAAAATGTGATAGATCGGATAAAATGTGCTATAGATAGTACAGGAATGTTGTATTTGTGAGCATGTGGCTACATGAGGTAGAATTATGATGAAGATGGAACTTTTTAGAGTAGCTTCTTCAATCACGACAAAACAGTAAACAAAGTACTTTAAGCGAGAAAAAAACAAAACTTTAAAGCCCCACATTTTTTTTATAATATATTCTTGAAGAAAAATGCTGAGATTGAAAGTAATAGAGAAACAATTTTTTTTTAACTTTGTATCAAATTAATAACACAGGTGATGTTGGAAGGTATTTAGTGTTTCAAGCAATTTTTTTCTTCGACATAAACTTTCATTTTAAAAATGGCATATAACTAAAAAAGTCACCAATGCTCAATGAAAGACCTTTACTTGATTTAATTTTGTATCACAAGATTAAAAATCTTAATGTTTCTGTTAATAGATATCTTTAAAATGAAGACATTTCATACGGCTAGGACTAGTGTATTTCAATTTTCTTATATCACAGAGCCTTTTTCCAAACAGTTGAAAATAGACTCAATATAGACCTTGTATATATTTAGAATGAAATATGGATTCTAACTTAACTGCAATGTTAAAGCGGGTTATGCGACAAAAGATTATGTTCGAAGGAAGTCAAATTTCAAATACAATAATTGAAAAAAATTACCTGTGGTTTTTTTTTTTTAATCCGATCTTTTTTTCGTCGAAGATTCTTAAATAAAACTGTGCGTATTTCTTATCGATTTGAAATTTAACATGCACATTACTGGGAAAAGGGATAAAAAAATAAAAAAAAAACTACATTTCAGTAGATGATTTCTAGTTCAGAAATCAAGTAGCGGCCTATCTTTTTATTAAAGAAAATATTTCGATAATTTCTTAGATCATTCAAACTTTGAATACCGGTACCCTGTAGGTTAAAATAAAAGGGCAGCTATGAATTGCCGCAAGTCCTTTTCAACTTTTTGTGGAAATCACAGCGTTATGTGTTTAAAGAGATTATAGACATGGGGCTCATAATTCCAAAATCAAGGCACGAAGTCGCAAGATAAACAAAGTGAGTTTTAGAAATTTTTAAATTATAAAACTCGAGAGAAGACAATCAATAATATATCAGACTTATGCTCTCTTCAGAATTCAATGGACTTGGTGGCTGACTTAAGGGACTTTTTTTTTGAGGTGCAGGAATTCTTATAATTAGATATTTAATTTTTAGACCTTTTTTATCTCCCAATAAATATATTTGTCCAATTCTGTGTCCATCGTATCACATCAAATCAAGAAACGTTCGCAAACAAAGTTTTCTATTTTATCAATATGACCTTGGCTTTTATTATCGACATTCTATGTTTTCAAACTTCGTCCCTCGTCTTATTTTGTCGAGGGAATGTCGAGGAAGTGGAGTTTGGTAGGAATGAAAAAAGCCTTCTAAAGAAATGTAAAAATAAATAAAACGAAAAAATTCACTAAATATATTTGCTTTTTAATCAATTTAGCTTAAATGCTAAGCTTTTATAAAGTCCTCTTGTAGTTAAGCTATCTTGAGCTGAAATGAAAATCTTTTGTAAATGTAAAGACATGCAAATACAACGTTGATTTCAATTTGTTTAAAAATGTAAGCGTCAAAAATCTTACTTATTTCAATTACTTCTTAGGACTACAAAAAATGAAAATAGGAGAGATACAATGAAAGGCAGAGAGAGAGAGAGAGAGAGAGAGAGAGAGAGAGAGAGAGAGAGAGAGAGAGAGAGAGAGAGAGAGAGAGAGAGAGAGAGAGAGAGAGAGCATGGTTTATTCATTTACAAACGGTTTCTTCCGATTAAGGATGTACTGCAGCATTCTTACTTATCAGGACACTAACAGTGTCATTTGTTATGTCTCCTCTCCCCCCATTTGATATTGCGCCGATTTGATGTTTTCCAGACGTGCCAAAAATCTTTTGACATTTCCTTTTGACAGTTGATATATTACTTTCATACATGTTAAAAATGTTGGTTCCCGTTGAGCAGCCCATACACACACAAACTTTTTCATCAATGCTATTGAATCTCAATGTCATTGACAGTTTGACGTTTGCCCTACACGATCAATACATATTGTGCAATAACCAGTCTGTGCGTAAACCTCGCAATTGATTGAGCAACAACGTTGGCTCTTATGCTGGCCTGCAAGCGAAGAAGAAACACAAAAAAGAAACGAACCAAGTGGGCTAAGCAGTTTCTGCACCGCCAAAGATTTGTTCATAGCAAAATATTGGAAGAGTTGAGAAATAATGAGCCAGTCGATTATAAAAGATTATTTTGACGAACTGTTTGAGCTTGTCGGAGCTCACATCAGCAAACAAGACATACGAGGGCAGGCTGATAATTAAGTTCCGTTTAATCATAACTTTTTAATTTTTCACAGCATATACATAAACAATACGTCAAACGAAAGCTTAATATCTCAGCTACATACTTAGCACTCTATTTTTCGATGTAGTCACCGTCGCGATCAACACACCGCCTCCAACGTTTCACTAGTTGGCTCACGCCGTCAGCGAAGAATTCAGACGGCTGTCCACGGCACCATCTGCGAACATCTGCGATAACTTCCTCATCATTGTCATAGTGATGGCCCTTAAGGTACTTCTTGAGTTGGGGAAACAAATAATAGTCAGAGGGGGCAAGATCGGGGCTGTATGCAGGGTGAGGTAGGGTCGTAAGTTCCAGCTGCCTTAAGGCGTCCTGAGTTTGGCGACTGGTGTGCGGGCGCGCATTGTCGTGTTGCAGGACTGAGTCCTTATCACGCCGAATACGTCTGAGTCGGAGTTTGAGAGCTCGGAGTGTTGAAATATATCGCTCAGAGTTCACAGTTTGCCCTTGCTCCAGAAATTCCATGTGGACCACTCCCTCCATGTCCCAGAAAACGGTGAACAAGACCTTTCTTGCAGAGACAACAACCTTGAACTTCCTTGGACTTGGAGAAGTTTTGTGCCTATACTCCATCGATTGGGCTTTACATTTTGGATCGTAGTGGTGGACCCAGGATTCGTCTCCAGTCACAATGCGTTGCAGAAATGCTTCTCCTTCTGCATTGTAACGCTCTAAGAGTTGAGTACACATGTCCTTTCTCTGCGCTTTCATCTCTACAGTGAGCTGTCTTGGGACCCAACGGGCAGAGACTTTTCGGTAACCCAGTACAGTTGTGGCGATATGGTGCACTCGTTCTTTCGAAATGCCTACTTCATCTGCAATTTCCTTTTGTTTGACCCTTCGATTAGCTCTAATCATGCAGTCAAGTTTCTCTCGATGAGCCGTGTCCGATGCGGAAAGGGGCCTACCCGAACGCTTTCGATCACGCAGAATTGTCTCTCTGGGGTCTTCCCCTTTAAAAATTCTCACCCATTTGCGAACTGCACAGTCTGAAATGCACATTTCACCATAAACTGTCTTCATTCTTGCATGAATGTTTGCAGCAGAACATCCCTCAGCTGCCAAAAACTCGATAACAGAGCGCTGTTTGATGAGAAGGTCATTGGAAGTCGCCATTGTCTCATGAACATGGCTACCACATCATGTGTTGTGCGTCACTGCATTATGAGCACGAAGGACGTTACACAAACTTGTTGTTATAGTTAAGTCTAGAAAAATGGTTCGAGAGTATATGTATGAAATTTTAGGTCGATGTGACGAAAATTGACCTAGTTATTAGCAAACGGAACTTAATTATCAGCCTGCCCTCGTAGTTGTGCGCAATACCATATCTCCTGCAGACAGACTCTCATTAACCCTATGATTTTTGACAATTGGAATACATTCGAAGACCTCAAATTTATAACTGCAAAGAGTGATTGGTGTATGTGTGTGCGGGGGGGGGGGGGGAGGGTGTAGTTTTCATATAAGCAAAACACAACTTATGAATGGTGTTATTTTTTGAAGATCTTTGTGGTGAAATAAGTACTTTTTATAGGGCGGTTGTGTACTCATATGGTGTTATTGTATGCTACTAAGCCTGTGCGTGGAAGTGATGATAAGCATGAATAGGATATCCCTTGTTTAAGCTTTTTATTACAGGCAGAATTCTGCTGTTGTTGTTGTTGTCCTTGTCATCCTGGCTGTTGAGGGCCATTCTGGGGTCGACTTGCCACGCGTCTCCAGGTCACACGATCCAGGGCTAGCTTGATGTTCGTGTAGAGCTGGTTACCAGTCCATTCTTTGATGTCGTCGTACCACTGACGTCTAGGTCTGCCCCTTCCAATTCTACCATCTAGTCTACTTGTGAGGACTGTTTTCTGCAGGTTGTCATATCTTGCAATGTGGCCAAAATATGACAACTTGTGTGTTCTTATTTGAGATAGCAGTCCTCCCTCAACACCAAGTCTTCTCAAAACTTCCTCATTTGTCACTCTGTCTTTATAGCTAACTCTTGCCAAGCGCTTGAAAATCCACATCTCTAGGGGCTTCAAATTTCTTGGTTGATTTTACAGAGAGAGCCCATGTTTCGTCGCCGTAGAGGGGTATTGAATATTGATGGCCCTAAGTCTGAGATCTAGTGAAATGCCTCTTGACATAAAAACATCATTTAATTTAATGAACATTGATTTGGCGAATCTAAATTTTCTTGTTACTTTTGCCTTCGTTGATAACTGTTTGGCCGAGTTATTTCAATTGTTGTACTTGTTCAAGTTGTTTTCCGTCATCTTTTAACTTGCATGTCTTCATGTTTACTAATGACCATCGTTTTCGGTTTTTATTTTTTTTTTTTTTCAGATTCATGTCAAGCCCTTTTTGTTCACTTATACTCTTCACCACTTTAAATAATTATCTTAAGGTCCTTATTGCTGTTGACCAGCAGGGTGGTGTCGTCTGCGTAGTGTATATTGTTGATGTTTTTGCCGTTGATGTTGAGGCGATTCATGTGATTTGATTCCCGGAAGATATACTCTATGTATATATTAAATAGGTACGGGGATAAAACACATTCTGTTGTTATGACTGAAAAAAGAAAATAAAAGTATCGAACAACTTCCTTCAATAACCTCTTGTATTTGATCATGTTGAAAGGTTTGTATTGTGCTTGTTGGTGGAGCCGGTGCCTCTTGGTCAACCAGGAGCAATAGGGCATCAAGACACCATTGTGATGATTCGCATACTTCTTCTGCCCGGCTCCAGACTTTTAAAAGTCGTTGACTTTCCTCAGCTCTTTTCGAAAGTTTGTCCTTTAATGCTTTTATTTTCTTCTTCAGTTCTTTCGTGCGCTCTTTGTAGTATTCGCGGTATTTGTTTAGAAGAGTCTCATACGCAGTGTCTTTTTTCTGTCTGTCATTGTATTCCTTGCTTTTAATTTTCCAGGCAAACTCCTATGTACGTCTTTGAGTGCAAAGAGAATTTTTTTTTTCTCCTTCTTCTTCTTTAGATGGCGCCGTGACTATCCGTCCTCTCCTGCGGTAAATAAAAAAAATGAAATTGTCGCAAAATATTTATGTTTACAAATACACGCTCAATAAATTGGCGATATGCTTCAAAATATCAACTAAAACAGATATGTCAATGTACTGAAGTCAATACTTTTTAGGCTGTCAATATCGCCCCTACACTATCCAAAAAGTGTCAAATATTTTTACGTCAATATCGCTGATGAAAAAGTTGAAGGGTACGTGGGCCGCTTTAGACTATGGTTGTCGATGTTTTCGAAGGAGTTGAAAAAGTGATCCACACTAGTTTGTTGAAGCTTGTGGTTCGAACTAGAGACGTCTCTTCTGGTGATGGATCGAAAAGAAATGAATGATTTCGGTTATCAACTTCCTTCTTCTCTTTCTTAAAAACCTGTAAGAGATTGTTCTTGTCAGCAATTTCAAAGGCCAATTTTGTAAGAACTTTTTCGAATAAAACAAAAGAATGAGGCTTCATACTGCAACTATGCCCAACAATTCAGCCGTTAACATCGAAGGCCTTTCAAACTGCTTTGAGCAGTCTATTCTAAACTTGTTCCCTTCGTCTAAATGACGTTTCAGAGAAGTACATTGAACGTCGTACACTCTTGATACATGGCAAAGTGAGTTAGATCCATATAACAAAGTACAGAACAATGCATTACATCACAATATAGATCTAGATCTATATAATTTTGCCCACAGTTCTGCCCCTCTTTAGATGTGATAGAAAGTAGATTTCGTTCACGAAGTCTCATCTAGATTCAATAATATTATTGTGATATAATCTAGCTCTAGACCTAATTTATATTTAAATCTATACTAGAATATGATAAAGTAATCTACATTTTGAATTTAATCACTTACTCTTCTTTGATAAGTTGCGATTAACATGTGGGACTAGACTTTGAATTAAGATTCTTATCTAGATCTAGGTTGGGCGTAGAAAACTAATCATTAATCTTTTCCTTGTTTCAAAATTACAATTAAACTTTTATTGGCACGTCTATTTCTGCAAATAACCTTCCCACACTTAACTCTGATGCGTTATTTAAATTTTTCTCTCAAGGTATCATTGAAATTATTTCTGGGTCGGATCCGATTTAAATGATTTTCGAAATTTTTTACGAACGATTGAGTGTTTCCCAACCATCGGATGGATTATGGACATATCATCTGACTTGAATCCTCAACTTTCAAAGTATACAATGTTACCCATACTGTGCGAGAAGGAATGCGCGGCTTTAAAAGTCAGACACAAAGAAATGGTGGATGATAAACCCAAATTGGAAAAATCCTCCTGGAATAGGCGGCAGGGTCGTGGTAACGAAAGTGACAAAGGTTTATCTTGTCTATCTTGTTGAGCTTGATTCTTTTACAACGCATTGATTCATTGCCTTGGCCACGCAAAGCCTTCTCTGTTATGACTTAGGCAGAAAGAGATATGACTTATCTCTACTCAATGAGTGATCTAAGTACCAGAAAATTATAACTGATTATAACTGTTCTTAAGGCGCCCATACACGATATATTTTTATTGACAATTAAATTAACCGTGTATGGGTGAAACTGACTTCTTGCGCAATATTATTGAGTCAATCAAAATCGGTTTCATATTTTATTGGGCAATACTCAATGCAATTGCAGAAGTCTTCAGTTTAATTGACCATATGTGGCGATCGTCAATTATACTGTGCAATAATCATTTTTCTTCCAGATTTCGTATCGGCATCATGTCTGGGATGTCTGAGTAAGAAGAGGACAGGGCTTTTTATTTGGAGTGTATAGAGGTTTATAAAAGTTTACAGTACTTTGAAAAGTTAAATGTGACGATTGCAGTAATGTATGAATATAAAAGCAGACTTTTGAGGCTTTGTTCGTGAACTCCTCCGCTATTACCCAACCCACACCATTGAAACTTTCAGGAGTCTACAGCATTCATGAGGCTAGGTTCTAATTCATATAAAATCAACGCAAACTGCTTTTCTCGATTTTCCCAAAAGGCTGTATTTCGTCATCTTAAGCTAACTTACAATAACCGATTCCGCGCGCCATTTTGTCATTCTTTAATAACGAAAGTCTTTATCAATCGTCTTGGGGTGAAGATATAGGTTTAACTTAGTGGCTAAGAATTCATGCAAGGCGGTGCACTTTTATGCACTGAACGCAGAAACTCACAGCTTTATTAAGGGTTTAAAAGGATCTAAAAAAAAAAAACAGATTGGGAAAGAATAGAATATTAAGTCGATTTCCTTTATTCCAAAAGGAATTAAGTTCTCTACGGTATCTAAATTTTATATTTAGAATCAAAATTATCGAGATAGCAAGATTCTTGATAAATATGGATGGATGAAGGCATATAATTTTATCTGGATCATGTAAGTAAAAGGAGAGATATCAAGACCATTTATAAACCTCTTTAAATACACACACACACGCACCCCAACCTAAGCAAATCGACACCAGTTTGTAGAACGGGATTTTCGGCTTGAAGACAAAAGAAAGATGCAGGTAAAAACATTTCGGAAAAATTACACACAATACAAGAGAAGATGTAAAAAAAAGGATTAATACCTGCAGAACAAATTATCGGTTTCTGTAGCAAGAACAACGGCTACAGCAATTGCTGCGTCAAAATCACCCATCCTATTTCAGCGGGTGCCAAGACCAAATGAACCTGTTTTGGGCAATAATATTCTCAATTATATTGAGCCGTGTGTGAGCCGTGTGTGGGCAACCTAAAAATTGTCAATAATATTGCCCAAACAGCATTTTCATGATCTACATAGTAACGTACAGCAAACACCGCCCTAGTTAAGCATGAAATGAAGACTCGAGCCCATGAAAAAAAATAGGAAATTATGGTTTTATTTCAATCTTAGCTCCATTATTCAACAAAACAGTGTCGAGATAATTCTCTAATGAGCGCTTCTTTCTTCGCGTGTTGAAGACTTTATCATTAAGTTTGCCATTAGAGATAAAAATTAGTATGTTCTAGATTTTTTTTTTCAAATGAACAGAATATTGATATTCAAATGTTCATTTAGTCTTTGCTCCGGAAAACATCGTTTTTGTTTTTTTTTGCTCGTCTTTTGAATAGTTAGCCTGCCTCAATTAATTTTAATGGAACAAGAGATGTCCAGGTTTGTTTAATTAAAATTATGAAACTGAAACCGACATTCTGATTATTTTCACTAGAACCAACTAATTAGGGGCCTACACCACAGGTTTCATACTTTTCGACAAACTATCTAATTACATATTTACTGATTTTTGCCTTTTTCATCTTTTAATAACCTCATTATGGCTGCAATTTGAGCATATCGATTGCAGCGACAGGGGAGAAAGAAAAGGTTCTTTCTAGAGGATATCAGCGTAATTATGCTGAGTGAGGAGTTAGAAGTACTATTATTTAGTTTAGTCGAAAAGATGAAATAATTCTGTTTGTCAAACTGAGCTGATCTTAGTTTTATGATTCATCGCTTTGTTTTCTTATAAAAATAAAAGCTTTAGTTTGTTGCTTTAGAATTCAACATGTTCCGAGTAAAATCAGAGCATTATTTTCTTACGTATTGTGTGTGCCGAAAATGCAAGGATTTTCAGAGCTCTGATTTATAATTTCTAACGCGTAAGATTAATCATACGTAAGGGTTATCTTTAAAGACTATTTAAATCTACGTTCACTGACACACACGCTAAAAAGAGCGTTCCAAGAAGAGCGAAGAGACACGTACACCCCTTGATTTTACTATAGGTTTCATGACTTGAACAATGAACAACACTACAGATAGCGTGAGCCTGGAAATTGACACAGTTTTTGCCTATGAATTCAACGTGCTGAAAATATTCATCTACCATGTCTGGATGTTTATTGCGCTTTTTGGTCTAGTCTCGAATATCCTCAACATTGTAGTCTTTACGAAAATAGGCTTGAAAGACAATGTTACCATAACACTATTGTTCCTCTCCATATCAGATCTTTTGAATATATCTATTAATAGTCCTACCATAGAAGTGCATCAGCCTGAACACATATGGCCATTTCATCGTTATATTATAATGCTTGGTCCTACTGGTATGCCTATATCTTTTACGACTATTCCTCCTTCATCTCGGTGTTTCTTGCGACTGTACGTTGTGCATGCGTCGCAAGACCTCTTCGCTTTAAGTCTATGTTTACGAGGTCCAGGACAGTCACAGTACTGTGTCTTCTATTCGTCCTAGCTTTTGTGCTTCGAGTTCCAGCCCTGACTGTTTTCCGTCTTTCCTGGGCGCTGAACCCACAAACCAACTCAACCTTCAGATCTGTTGTGTTTGCCGACAACTTCCGAGCCATCTACCAAGCTAATGACATTCTAAACAGAAACATAATTTCATGGTTGGCATACATCACAATCACTACGTGCGTGGTCATTCTGGCGTCCAAGCTACAGACAGCATCCAGGTTTCGACGATCTTTATCATCTCAGGTCGCTAGTAATGTACAGCCTAAAAAAGGGAAATCTGCTGGTCAGATGTCAGGAGCCCTGGGGATTCCATTAAAGGACAGCAAGTCCGCTGGCCATAATTTGAAAGACTCGGACAAGATGTCGACGAGGGAACTGCAGGTCATCCAATCGGTCACTCTCATCTGTGTGATTTTCATTCTCTCTCAACTTCCTTTCCAGGTGATTTCTACGGTTCGGCTGTTTGTCCCAGAGTTTGACAACTACAGAAGTGCTCATCATATCTATGGTTTTAGCTCTCATATAAGTAGCACGTTTGGATTTTTGAACGCATCTGTCAATATATTTGTGCACATTTGTTTCAATGCAAGATATAGAAAGCAATTCCTTGCCTTGTTTTCCAAGAAGATCACTTAGGTCGCTTCTGAACTCTGAATTATTGCCATAGCTTTCTATGTTTTATCAAGACTGAAAGGCGAAAAATGTGAGCACTTTGAATATCAATGAGCATCCTTTCTTGGAATTAGTTTATTAATAAAAGTAAGTTAGTCTTGCCTCACTCAACTCGAACCAATGTGATGGATGGCACAAGTAGTGCCCAAAAGAGTAGAATACTGTCTGGCCACAGGTGGCAGAATTGTGTTGAAGATGGCACTGTTTTAGAGCAGCTGTGGCAGCCACGTCAAAGAATGTTTTAAAAAACTAATTATGGTAAGATAGTGTAAAATGGTTTTCTAAAGAGAAATTTCCATTGGAAGCTCAAAATTAGTTTCAAAACATATTACAAGATGAAATGCTTAGGTTTGAAAGCTTTTATGAAGAAATCAACTTTATAGGTTGTATCAAGGTGTAATAAACTCAATGATGATGTAATGACTTTGTCCTTCAATTAATATACTCTCAAACTAAACATGAATTTCGTTTTTCCATTTAACTAAAATAGATTACATATCTTTGCATGAACTATATACAAGATTATATGTCACGATTGGAAAGTGTTAGTTGTTTCTGGGTGCACATTTCTATAAAATACAAACATCTAGTATATCTAAATAAAAATTCAAAGGTCCACATGAAGATTCAGTTCTGCCCGCTGTTCATTGTCTTTTTTTTCTTTTTCAAACAAAAAGATGCAATATTGGTTGCACCAATCTCTTAAATCTATTCAATTATTTTTCTCTATCTCATTCTCTTCCCACCAGTCAAAAACTAGATGCTTCGCCATGATGAGGATGAAGAGTTGTAGCTAATAGGCCTATGCCTCTCAAAACCAGATCTAGATCTAGATTATGGATTTCGTCACAAAATAGAAATAACCTTTAAAATGAATTTAGCGATGTTGATCCAAACAAAAACAATTCACCAGAATAATGTGATCTTGTTTTCCGTTGAAAAAAAAAACAATCAAATTTTAATGTCTTATGCTGAAATTTCATGTGAAATGCACTATCATGTAGAAGTGCCAGGCCTTATTGCTAGATTACTTTCATCATGGATCTTATGTCACGTTATTTTAGCGGATAGACCTTCTTTATCTAACAATATAGATTTTAATTTAACTCATTTCCTAGTTTCACTGTAAGATTGGTTGTCGCGAGAAATAATTATTGTTGCTAAAAATATGAGTTTATCCTAAAAGAGATTATGATCGATAGATACCAATTTGCAGATTTATGCAGTTAGTCAAAAAAGAAATCAAGCAATGTCTCTTTAAGATTTTTTAAATGAAAACCGCTTTTTATATTTTCTTCCCTGCCTCATATTCATTCTCCATAATAAAGAGGTTTTCAAAAAATTGGTTTGATATGATTCTATCAAAACTTTTCCTATAGTTTAAAATACGTGCACAGTGATAAACTTCTGCAAGTCATTGCATCTTTAGGTGCTTTTTGTAGAATTATAGCCTTTTTTATATAAGATTTAAAAAGATAATAATATATTTGGAGGGCTGAAGCGGAAAAAGAATCAAGAGTGAGTTTAAGGAATTCTTAAAATTACGGTAGGCCTCCTTGAAAGTAGTTTATAAATTTATATATAACAAGCTGAAATCTCCGTTCTACAAGCGGAACCGTGATTGTCAATATGCTGAGGCTGGGGTGCTTGTGTGTATTTAAAGAGGCTTATAAATGGTCTTGATAAATCTCCGTTTACTTACATGATCTTAATATATGCCTCCACCTATCCATCTTTACCTAGAATCTAGAGATCTCCATAATTCTAATTCTAATCTAAAATTTAGATATAGAACTTATTTCCTTTGGGAATAAAGGAAATTGACTTAACATTCTATTTTTTCCCCAATCTGTTTTTAGGCCCTTTTAAACGCTTTATAAATTAGAAAGCTGTGAAATTTGGCGTTTAGTACTTAAAAGTGCACTGCCTTGCGAGAATTCTTAGCCACGAAATTATTTAAACCTAGATCTACACCTCAAGACGATTGATAAAGACTTTCGTTGCTAAAGAATGAAAAAAAAATGGCGTGTGCAATTGATGATTGTAAGTTAGATTATTTTGACGAAACAAAGCACTTTGGGGAAATTGAGAGAAGCAGTTTGTGTTGGTTTTTTTATGGATTAGAAACGAGCCACATAAATGCTGTAGACGCATGTAAAGTTTCAAAAATGTGGGTTGGGTAACAACGGAACAGTTCGCGTTCAAAGCCTTCGAAGTCCGCTTTATATATATACATGAATATATATATATATATATATATATATATATATATATATATATATATAGAGAGAGAGAGAGAGAGAGAGAGAGAGAGAGAGAGAGAGAGAGAGAGAGACAGACAGACAGACAGAGAGAGAAAGAGAAAGAGACAGAGACACAGAGACACACGCAGAGAGAGAGAGAAAGAGAGACAGAGAGAGAGAGAGAGAGAGAGAGAGAGAGAGAGAGAGAGAGAGAGAGAGAGAGAGAGAGAGAGAGAGAGAGAGAGAGAGAGAGAGAGAGATGAGGCAAACATAATGATTTTTTTAGACTTGCACTCTCTTAAGTATTTGATGATCACGTTGCCAGACTTGAGGAACGTTTAGGTGCTGTTTGGGGATCTAAGTTATTATTCATTTAGATTTTAACCTTTTATTCCAACTTGTGTAAAGAAGACGCTGACTTTTTTTCAGCTTCAAAGGAATTTACTTGTCACTTTATGTCTTCTGGAATGCTACATTCTTTCATATCACTTAAGTCAAAGAAACCTTCAGAACAAGTTATGCCATTTTATCGAAAATCAATTTTTTTTAAATCAATAATTTGCATTTTTTGAAGTCTCCTACCTCTTCTCTTTTTGGGGAGAGTAGAGTGGGAGAAGGCGGAGTAAAAAGAGGCAGGCAAACAAGATGCACAAAACAATTCTGTAAAAAGTTTCATTTTACAATTAGACACATTCTTCATGTGAATCAGCTATCTGACTTTGAAATGATAATCTTGTGTAAATGTAAAGACATACAGTAAAACGAAACTCACACTAAAATTCAAAACAAAATGCATGAGTCTAAATTCAGACTTATTTAAGTAGTCTCTTAAGATTGCACAAATATTAAACTGGGGGAAAGAGAGTAGCCGAGAGAGAGAGAGAGAGAGAGAGAGAGAGAGAGAGAGAGAGAGAGAGAGAGAGAGAGAGAGAGAGAGAGAGAGAGAGAGAGAGAGAGAGAGAGAGAGAGAGAGAGAGAGAGAGAGAGAGAGAGAGAGAGAGAGAGAGAGGGAAAAGAAAGTTCGAGGAAATAATTATCACCACATTCTTGAATGTGGAAACACTTGAATTTATTTCCACAATAGTGTATTCTTTACATAAAAATGTCTATAATTGTTTCATAAAAAGCCAGCGACATGTATATTTATTACTTAGAAGCATCGCTTTTGTCGCGGTAAAAGAATAGGACAAACAAACGGAAACATAAGTAAAGTTTTAAACAATTAGAGAATCGATGTCCTTTAAAAAATAAACACGCAGAAATCAAAACGAACATTTTATTCATCTCCTTGCAGAAATTTACCCCCAAATTTGACAAATAAGGTTTAGATTGCTTTAATTGACAGTTAACTCCATTGGAACCTAAAAGCATCCACATAGACCAATAGAGATCAATCTTACGATTGAACCTCTGCTGTTGGTCGTGAAATTTCATCACTCGACTGATGTTTCTTTTACTTCTTGGATTTGATCGAAGAGAGGGTGCATTATGTCTCTCAAGTTTCCAGAAAAGGTTCATAACGAGACATGATCTTTCAATAAGTTTTAGTCCATAATAAACGGTTTATTCCAGTTAAGGCCGGCATATTACGATAGAAAATAAAAACAGGAGTTAGAAAAAAGGTATAATAAGGTGAAATCTTTTTGGCAAAGTATGCGTGGTGGAGTAACGAACTTACGTGAGGGTTCACTTCATGTATTTCACAAATGCAAAGAAAAAAAAATCAATTGAGTCACAAGTGTTGAAGAGAACGGACAGCAAGAAAACATTGCATAGAATAACGTAAGCAAACAATGTATGCATTTTCCCCTAATAATTTTTGTTCAATTTCAACCGTTTCTCGTTCATCTGGCTGATAAAGATGTTGTTGTTCTTGTTGTGAAAATACAATGAATTTGAGTAATAAATTTATCGTTTAGCTTAACATTATAGTTCATTGTAAAAATTTTTTATATTTATAAAACTCATGCACAATATTGGGGGTCACACTGTACTCAAGTCTCGACTTTTTCTTTCTCTGTTTAGCTTTTGTTAAAAAAAAAAAAAAAAACAACCATTGAAATCACACGCAGAATCAGATTAATAATTTTGTGAGAGATAAGTTAAGAATTTCTTCATACCTTTTGATTACTTTTATTTGTTTTTTTACAAACAAAAAAAAAAAAAAAGAATAAACTCTAAAGCAACCAAACACTATTTTGATTCAATAACACTCATAAAAATGTAAAATAGAAGGGAAGAGAGGTGTGTGTAATATGGGGGGAGAACCAAAAGTACAATAGTCGAGCTATTGAAATCCATATCAATTTTAAAAAAATACATCATAAAACTTTTGGCCACACATATTTTGTTTAAAAAAATGTTCCCATAGTGGGCGTTATAAAATTCATTTCCGGAGCCGCTGAAATGACAAAACGGAAGTTTCGTGTTAGATTATAGACGAGCCATTTAAAGCAGAGAGTAGATGTTGGTCGCATCTGACCAACCCCAGTTTTACTGCAAAAAAAACCGTTTCTTTTGAAAATTCTGAGGGAATCATTTCAAAGTGGTTTTATATCAAGAGATAATTCAGAGGCACATAAAATATTCGTAAAGTGAAAAGCTAATGAACGATTTTGAAGTAAATTCTGTTGTCTTGGATGTTTTAAATCGTTTGTCATCGTTGATGAAGAATTTACAATTATTCGCAGCCTGAAGCGAAATTGCAATAAAGGCGCCAAATAGGAATCGTCGTAACAACATAAACAAACCTAATAATGTGCTAAAATAAAAATTTAGTTTCCTCGATTGTTTCTTTTGGCTTTAGTTAATAGAGAGAGGTTAAGAGTTTGAACTCTTGGCATAAAGAATCCAAAGTTACAATAATTTAATGTTGATCTAAGAATGTTTGATATGCTCTTTTTTAGACCATCCCAAATTTTAAAACATGCGTCAGGGCTTGAATCAGTTTGCAAATTTAGCTTGATTTTAAAAATTGCATCTGGTTTTTTTTTAAGTCTAAACCGTTCATAAATGCTTACAATAATTTTTTTTAAAATTCCAAACCTTGATGAATAACATGGAAAGGCAATAGAAATGGACATTCAAGAGCAAAATAACAACATAGGACGACTTCTTTTAGTTTTGCAACGCTGGGTAGAGCTTATAGGACAAAATAGCGTCCTTTTTTATTATTTAAATCGCCTAAGAGCCAGCAATCACTGTGTCCAAATTAATATTTTGAGGATGAGAGATTTATAATGAGACCTGATTTAACTGGAAGCGAAATTTGCATCAGTACCAATTGAGAGACTTGTGTGATATTTAATTTCATGTGGAAAAAGGTGTTGAACGGACATTGTAAAACTTAGTTTAAAAGAGAAAATACAGAGAGAGAATAGGTTCTTAAATAAATAATATAATAAATAAGATTAACGTTAACTAAGAAGCCATCTGCACTAAGTCTTGATTTCAGCTTGTTTTAAGCCATGCTCTAAGGTACCCAAGAGAAAAATATATCGTTTGAAGGCAGTATGAGTATAAAAAGTGCCTAAGTTAAGTTACCGTTTAAAAAGAACATGTATCCAAAGGAGCAACTTGTTTTGGAAGGGCCCACTCATGAAATAATGCGAGTTGGGGATAAAATCTACAGTGACAAAAAAAAAAAAAAAATTAGGATTGTGAAGTGATATAACAATATAGATCTAGATCTATATACTTTTGCCTCTAGATTTGTCCAAGTTCAGATTTCTTCGAATGTAGATTTTCTTTGCGTCGATCTCATCTAGATTCAAGAATATAATTGTGCTTCTAGTTTGGATATAAACCTTCACTAGAATAAGATAACGTACCGATATTCTAGATTTTAGGACTACTTCTTCTTTGTGACGTCGCGATTGTTATATTAACCAACAATTTGTACAAGGATCTTATCTAGGTCGGGTGCAGAATCCTAATCCAAAATCATAAACCTTTCTATTTTTTTTCAACTCTTTATTTAAACTTTTATTTACAAGTCTATTTCTTCAGTAAGATAGCCTAACCTCAGTTCACTACAGTGCGTTAGGCTCATGCTCAAAATAATATGATACCATGGAAACTAGTGATTGGTCGAATCCGAATAAAACTAGTGATTTTCGGGGAGGGGAGGGGGGGGGGGAGTAAAAACGGTTGGGAGTGTCCGAACCACCGGATAAATTAGGGACAGATCATCTGACTGAAATTCTCACCATTCGAAATATACAATGTTCCTATTACTGTGCGAGAGGGAATTCGCGGTTTCACAAGTAAGACACAAGGAAAGGATGGAAGATTAACCAAAATTGGAAAATCACCTGGAATATTGGAGTAAAGGTTATGGTAATGAAAGTTAATATCTTGTCTATATTGTTGGCCTCGATAAAAAAATTCTTCTCAACGCATTGATTCGCTCGTCTTGGCTATGCAATGCCTCCATCTGTTATGGGGCTGAATTATTGCTTCAAGGACCCGAACATTAGGACTAATTCACTTGGACCGAGCTCTTCCCAGGGAGTCCGAGGGTAACAAATGGGCTGGGGTTTTCAACCGAGAACTAATTCAGAGGCCTTTGGGGTCAATAATAAGTACTTTCTAATACTAAGGAATGAAGAGAAGTTTGCAAAGTCATGCAGATATTCGTAAAAAAAGGAATAAAGCGAGGAATGTTTGCAAGCCACCTTTGAATTAAATGATAATAACATCTTAAGATCAAAGAGTTTGCGAAAATGTGGCGAAGAGTGCATACGAGTCAAACGCACATAAGTAACCGAAGCATGATAATCCAAAATATTAAATATAATGTTTTATAAATATTATTAGAAGTAATATTTTTGCAGGCTTCTTTTGGCATAACAAAGGCAGCTAAAATGCAGGAGATTAAAATTAGGAATGCGATCTTGTAACAAGTAGGCCTATATTGCGAGAGAGAGAGAGAGAGAGAGAGAGAGAGAGAGAGAGAGAGAGAGAGAGAGAGAGAGAGAGAGAGAGAGAGAGAGAGAGAGAGAGAGAGAGAGAGAGAGAGAGAGAGAGGTACCGGTACCGTTTAGGTATCTACGCATTACAGAAACTTTAGATGAAACAAATTCCAAATCTACAAGCTTCGGCCTAGACCGTCTACAGAAAGGCGTCTAAATCTCTGTTTTCTTCAAACAAAGTGCACCTGAATTATTTTACTCAATGCAGAAACTTTACGTTTAATAACGTTCATCAAATATAAGTTCAATGCATCTTGAATTTATGAACCGTTGTGGAAGAAATTGAGATGGAGTAAATATTATTTTCATTTCAACACAATATGATTTAATTAGTTCACTGGTAAATCTGCTGATTCACTTCGTGGTATAGGCGATTTGTTTCATGTGATATACAAATCACAATGAATATTTCATCTGACTCAAAGCAACAACTAAGCAGTCTGAGCCAGTAACAAGAACAGACAAATTCTTTTACTGAACTGTCCACCCAGCAACAAGCACAGACAGACTTTTTTACTAAACCATCCATGTTTACTCACGAGAAGCGGGTTAAAAAAGATGAAGACAAAAAAAAAAGTGCAACGTCTAAAAGGGTAATTATGGTTTGGTTTTGATCTCACCCCCATTATTTTTGGCTCAGACAAAGGAAGTGTCGGGAAAACGTTAACTACTTAACGAGCACTACTTTTCTGTTGTGTCGTCATACGAATTGAAAACTTTCTATTTTAAAGGTGACAAGAATATCCCAGCACAATAGCTATTACAATGTGTAAATGGCTAAGTATGGTTTATTTCACTCAGCCCCATTATTCGACAAACAGTATCTGCATAATCACAACTGACTAATGGGCCCTACTTTTCTATTCCGTTGACATGTTGTCGAGTTAATTTTTTTGTATTAGCCATTAAAAGGGAAAACTAATAAGACCTGGGCCTTTGCAAACTGAGAGTAACAGGGTCTTAATATTTTAATTGGTCTTTGGGGTGGCAAAAATTGGTATTTGCTCTCGATTTTAGCGACACATACTTCTAGTATGAAGTCTGACTCAACTTTTCAGTAATTCTGAGTCCCCCAGTTTTTGTTCACTTGAAGTTGACATTATTTTACATTAACTAAAACCAAGAACTTACATAACAGGTTACATAACAAATTATCCTTTTACTGACTTTTAGTGTTTTTTATGTTTAAAAAAGCTCGATACTGCTGAAATTTGGGCATGCAGATAGCTGCAGTTGGGGACAAAGAAATATATTTGTTTTCTATCATAACATGCCGGGTAAGGAGCTGGAGATTTAGTTCAGTCGATAAGATGAAATTATGTTCATAGGAGGTGCTCTCATCGTTATGATTCATCGCCTTGTTTTCTATACTAAAAAAGCTTTATTAGCAGGTATATCCTTCTAGAAAGTTACAAATGCCGAATAATTTAAATAACACATAATAAAAGTCACCTTAGATGCTCAGCATAATTCTCTAACAGTATAGATTGTAGAACTAGATTGAACTAATAATTCAAGTGACACCTTGTATTATGGATAGATGCCATGTCGACCTAATATTCTCTTAAAAAAATACAAAGATTTTAACTCAAGATTTCTAGTGACCCACTTGTTCAGTGTTCTCAACATGCTGCAGGTGCCCCAAACGATCTCGAGTATTCAAAGCTGTGAACTATATTTAAGTTGAGACTGTGAAACAGATAAGAGTGTAAGCGTTTTGCTGTAAAGGGCATAGAAATCCACATGAATTGACACGAGACATGGTCTAATTGTAAGCATCATCAAAATGAATGTGAGCTTCAACACGGACTTAGTTTTTGCCTATGAATTCCATGTACTGACAAAATTTATCTACCATATCTGGATTTCTATTGCGCTTTTTGGTCTAGTTTCAAATATCCTCAACATTGTGGTCTTTATAAAAATAGGCCTGAAGGATAATGTTACGATAACATTATTGTTCCTCTCCATGTCAGATCTTTTGAATACAATTATAAACAGTCCTCCAATCGTGGGAAGATACATTGCGGTTCATCAGCCTGGACACATATGGCCGTTTGATCGTTTTATCATAATACTTGGTCCTTACTGGTATGCCTACATCTTTTACGACTATTCCTCCTTCATCTCAGTGTTCCTTGCGAGTGTACGTTGCGCATGCGTCGCAAGACCTCTTCGCTTTAAGTCTATGTTAACGAAGTCTAGGACAATCACAGTACTGTGTCTTCTATTCGTTCTAGCTTTCATACTTCGAGTTCCAGTACTCACTGTTTTCCGCCTTTCCTGGACGTTGAACCCTCAAACCAATTCAACCTTCAGATCTCTTGTATTTGCGTACAACTTCCGAGCCATCTACCAAGCTAATGATATTCTAAACAGAAACATCATTTCATGGTTGGCCTACATCGCAATCACTACATGCGTGGTCATTCTAGCGTCCAAGCTACAGGCAGCATCCAAGTTTCGACGATCTTTAACTTCTCAGGTCACTACTAAAGGACAGCTTGAGAAAGACAAAACTGTTGGTCATATGTCAGGACCCCTGAGGATTCCATTAAAAGACAGCAAGTCCGCTGGCCATGATTTGAAAGGCTCGGACAAGAGAACTGCAGGTCATCCAATCGGTCACTCTCATCTGTGTGATTTTCATTCTCTCTCAACTTCCTTTCCATGTGGTTTCTACGGTTAGACTTTTTGTCCCAGAGTTTGACAACTTCAGAAGTGCTCATCATATCTATGGTTTTAGCTCTCACATAAGTAGCACGTTTGGATTTTTGAATGCATCTGTCAATATATTTGTGCACATTCGTTTCAATGCAAGATATAGACAGCAATTCATTGCCTTGTTTTCCAAGAAGATCGCTTAGGCTGCTTCTGAACTCTGATTTTATAGACATAGTCTTATTTTTAATGATTTATCAAGGCTGAAATACGAAAAGTGTGAGCGCTGAAATAAAGCTGAGCATCTCTATCGGAATCAGTCCATTAACCGGAGAAAAGTTAGTTTTGCCTCACCCAACTCGTAACAATATGATGGATAAAGCTAGGAGTGCCAAAGAGAGCACAATACTGATTGGCTACAGGTGGTACATTTGTGCTGAAGATAGTACTGTTTTAGAGCAGGGATCAAAAAATGAAGTGAAATAACTTACATTAAGCCAAGGCAAAATGGTTTTCTAAAGAGAAGCCTCAATGAGAAGCCGAAACCTAACTTCAAAATATATTAGAAGAAGAAATAATTACGTTTGAAAGTTTTAAAGAATCAACTTCATAGGTTGTATGAAGGTGTAATAAAACCAATGATGTAAGGACTTTGTTGTTTCAATTAATGTACTCTCGAACTTAAGCATTCATTTCCATATAAATAAAGTTTTAAACCAAGCTTGATAACATAATTTTGCATGAATTAAATACAAGTTTACATCACACAATTGAAACGTATTAGTTGTTTCTGGTGAATAATTTCTATAAAATAGAAACATCTTGTATATATCGGTATCTGGATCTAAAACCGAAACGTCGGCATGAAGATTTTAATTCTGACCGTGTTTTATTGTTTTTTGGGTTGTTATTTTTTTTTTTCAAATATAAAGTTGCATAAACATTGACTGAACCAAAACGTTTCAGCATGATGACGATGAAAATCTGCGCCACGTACTCGAAGCTAAATCTAGATCTAGATCCTGGATCTTGTCACAAAATAGAAATGATCCTTAAAAATGAACTTATCGATATTGATCCCAATCAAAACTCATCATAATATTTTCTATTATGTTTCCCGTTGGATGAACAAATCAAATAATGAGGTATTGCGCTGAAATTTAATGTGAAATGCAAATGCAGAAGTGCTAAGCCCCATAGCTAGATTGCTTTCATCATGGATATCTATTTACGGCATCTTATGTCACGTTATTTCAGTGAATAGATCTTTTTCTAACAATTTAGATTTAAATTTCATTCCTTTCCTAGTTGCACTGTAAGATTAGTTGTCGAGAGAAATATTATTGTTAAAAATATGAATTTATCCTACAAGAGATTATGATCGGCGGATACCAATCTGCAAATTAATAGTTATATAAGCTAAGTAAAAAATAAATAAACCTTTTTTTCCTTTCCCTTAAGTTTTCTATATGAGTTACTGATTTTTTTTTTTTATATATTTTCCTCTCTATGCTTGGTATGATCTATCAAAACTTTTCTTATAGTTTAAAATAAGTGTGCAGTGATAAACTTTCGCAAGTCATTGCACCTTTAGGTACTTTTTGTAGAATAATAATTTTTTTAAAGCATTTAAAAACATAATAGTACATTTGAAGCGCTATTCCCCATATCAAAGGTGTGAATTCGGAAAAGCAACGTGAGTCTTTTTTCAGACTTATACTCTCTAAAGAATTTTATGGACACGTAGACAGACTTAAGGGATGTTTAGCTAATATTTGGGGATTCAAGTTATTAGATGTTTAGTTTTTTAACATTTTATCCTAACCCGTGGGAAGAAGACAAGGACTTTCTTTAGCTCCAAAGAATATACTTGTTACTTTATGTCCCCTGGAATTTTACTTTATATCATATCACTTCAGAGCAACAAATCTTCAGGACAAAATACTGAAGCACTTTAATCGATAACCAATTCTTTAAAATAGTAATCTGCGTTTTTTTTAAAGTCTCCTACCTCTTCTTTTTTAGGGGGAGTAGGGTGGGAAGAGGTGGAATAAAAAAGAGGCAGGCAAGCAAGATGTATAAAACGATTCTGTAAAAAAAAAAACACGTCGTTTTAGAATTAACTAAAAAAAATGTTTGAGTCTAATATCACTCAGACCTATTTAAAATCTCTTAAGACAGTAAAACGGTTAAACTAGGAGAAAGGGAGTAGCAGAGTTAGAGAGAGAGAGAGAGAGAGAGAGAGAGAGAGAGAGAGAGAGAGAGAGAGAGACACACACACACACACACACAGATAGACAGCATACAGAGAAAAAAAGGAAAGTTTGAGGAACGTGGAAACACTTGTATTTATCTCCACAAAATTATAATCTTCAAAGAAAAATGTCTGAGATTGTTTAATATAAAAACAGCTGTTCTTATTTTTTAGAACAGTCATTTTTGTCGCGGTAAAAGAATAGGATCAACAATCGAAAACATAAGAAAAGTTTTAAACAGTTAGAGACTCGATGTCCTTTAATAAAAACGCAGCAATCAAAACGAACATTTTCTTACTTCCCTTACACTTAGAAGTTTTACATTGAAAAAATTGACAGTGAAGGCAAGCCGAGGTTTAGAATTCTTAAATTGGGAGCTATATTCATTGGCACTTAAGAGTGCACGCATAGACCATGAGAGAAGATGTCTCTTTTAGGGCGTGGATTTGATCAAAAAGCGTGCGCATTAATATGTTCTTCCATGTACATCATTTTACAACTTATTTGTTTCCGAACAATTCCTCGCAAGGGAACGTTTATTTCTTTTAGTTTAAGCCCAACAAATTATATGGGCTAAGACAGAATGCTTAAATTTTCAAAGAAATACCGCAGACACATAATAAAAAGCTAGGCTTGCGGGTGTTTCAAAAAGAAGAAAAAGTATGATTTCACCACTGAGTCTGAACAATTTAAAAATAAAAATGTTGATGGCTTTTTCACTTTTGACCCGCTACAAATGTTACCTGAAGTTGCGATTTTTACTCACACTAGCCACAGCACAACAAAGCACCCCGATAAAAGCAAGACTGTCTTTCAGTATTTAAGTTTTTCAATGACTGAGAGAATCTTGCTTATCAACGAAGAAAAACGGGAATTAATTTCGAGCCAGTAACTAAGGGTTATTGAGAAGAAATATAATCATGTCCATTCCTTACGTTGCGTCTGTTCCTACAATTGATGTTTAACAGAAGTTTCGATATAAAATTATGAGGTCCTGTTAGAGATCAGCCGTAACTTAAATACTGTTGCATTTCATTATCCGCGTTTAGATGTTACATTGGTATTGCGCTATTCAGAGATCTTTGCTGGATCATTAAGTAATTTATATTATTAGTTTACAAATATACGGGTACTTCTTTTTTTTGTGTGTGTGTGTTTCTCTTCAGAGATGATAGTGCTGTTTTCTGTTTTATTTTTTAAATAAGAAAAGCCAGTTAAATCTACCTGCAGAACCTTGTAAGGGAATAGTGAAGTCTTTTGTTTATATTTTTGACTGACCCAGGTTTTACACAAAACGATTAAGAATTTCTAAACCAACTAAACACTTGGTATATTTACACTTAAATACGTGTAGTTAAAAGGATAAAAATATAAGACTATGGAGGATGAAGGAGAGGAAAGGGAGGGTGGGAGTCCCTGAGGGGGAAGGAGGGGGGGAAGAGAGAGTTCTATACACCGAGGTCATGTTCTTGAAATCAATATTAACACACACGAAACTGTTGATCTCACACACACATACACATGTCTGCAGAGGCGCTGGACCGACAATACGGGGGATTTTAGTTTGATTTCAGTCTGAGCCATTTGAAAGTGAAGGATGGGGGCAAGTTTCATTCTAAGTAACGCCGAGCTTGATGGTTAATAAGGTTCTCGTGGAAGTTAAGGGATCGTAAAATCACTCAAAGAGACAGAATCAAAGCAGTTTTATTGAAAGAAATAATTCCGACAGATTTTAATCTATGGCTAATTACTTCAAGATATAAAGTGATAATCCATTCTCATGTTGCTTTTTCATAAATGATCATTTCTATTTTTGATTTGCCATCATCTTAAATAATTAATAATTATTCATGATATGAACCGAAACTGAGAATGCTAAGAGTAAGATCGGAATCGTCGAACTAACAGAAACAAAGCGGATGATGTAGCCTACTGAAAAACGGAGGTTCATTTTCTGGATAATAATAATTATAAGCACCCAGTTGCTTTCAACAGGTGATGACTATCAGAGGTTCAACTAAACTAATTGGTTTGAAAATTTTCAACTAGCAACACTTTATACATTGGTCTCTGATGAGCCAATAATGTCTCGGCTACAATAGGACAAATACATGTAGGCCTATAGCAACTGCTTTGATAGATAATGAAATATTCACAGATACATTAGTTAAGCATTTTAAAAGGAGAGAATGTGACGATACATTGATCAAGAGCTACATAACAAACGCAGAAAGGTAATCAGATATTTTCTTTTTTTTTAAATTCTATTCCCAAACCTAATACAAAAAAAAAATATCTGAGTTTGAGTAACACTGCAATGCTCGCTTGATCTCGCGGGATTGCACCCGTACTTAAGAAATCTAAACCGTTCAGAAATACTTACAGCTACAATCATCAATATTTCAAACCTGGAGAAAGAACACAATAAAAAGTTTGTAAAAAATATAATTCAAGAGCAAAACATACAGAATATTCCTTTTAGGTTCTGTTTGGACAGATATTTTCGGATAAAATAGCGGTGCATAATTCCATCTACCCATCCTTTAAAGTTAGCGTCGGTTGAGAGTCAAAAATGATTATGTGTAAATTTCATGTTTTGAGAAGAAGAAAAAAAAAAGATCCAAATGAAAAATAAGATATTTGTACAAAAGTTGCTTAAAAAAAATGATTATGAAACAGAACCAGTTTGGAGACTTGGGTGATGTTTATAACTATGTGGAAGAAGTACGAAGTCAAAAGCGACATTCTAAGTTCAGGCTTTCAAGAGAAAATCAGGAGAGAGAAAACGCTTTATTATGAAAGGTAAAGGTGCTATATAGATATTAATGATAATAATAATAATAATAATAATAATAATAATAATAATAATAATAATAATAATAATAATAATAATAATAATAATAATAATAATAATAAAAATAATACCAAGGCCGGAGAAACTTTTGCAAAACACAGAACTAAATAACTTAGTTCAGTTTGAAGAGAATAAATTCTATAATACAGTGGTTATGCGGAGCAGGTTTATAAGAAAGGTCAATTTAGGTGTTTTATTGACATTAATGCTTTTTTTGATTTTTTAGTCTTAAAACATCAAAACTCAAGATTCACTGAAAATATCTTTTTTGTTCTTTATAGTAATACACGTATGTCGTTCTTTGTTTTGTTTTTCTTTTTTTTTTTTTTTTTTGTTTTTTGTTTTTGATTTCTTCTCTTATTTCATCACAATCTTTTAAATTTTGTTGACAGGTCTGTTTCTTCAGTAAGATAGACTGTTTGCACCTAACCGCAATTCCTTGATCAGATTTACTCTAACGCAGGAGAATAAGAATTAAGATAGATCTACATAAGATGTTTTCAAAGTGATGGATTGGACCCGAACACAGATTTACTTATTTAGGATGAGCGGTTGGAAGTGGCCCATTCATTATGACGGACCTTTAGACCCACCATACACATGGAGGGGATGCTAGGCGTTGCGCAAGATATATATATATATATATATATATATATATATATATATATATATATATATATATATATATATATATATATATATATATGTGTGTGTGTTTGTGTGTGCGTGTGTGTGTGCAAGGGATTCTGAGTTGTATTTTTACAAACCACACACCCTCTATACCCGGGTTTTTCATGCCGTTTTCCTATACGCGGTGGCTCAGCGCTGGACTCGTGAAATATGACCCCTGAGTCTCGCGCAACCACAATGTATATGGTGGCTTTTACGAATCTCCTGACGGAGGTTGCGATACATAGAGTGCCAGGCGTCCGAATCATCTGTACCTTCAATCAATGAATCATGATTCATACAGTTTTTCAAGCCGACTTTTGTCTTTAACTATAGTGATCTACTTTTTTGAAAACATTATTATTAATTCAACGCAATATGATTTGATTGCTTCACTCCTACATAATCCAGGCAGTAATTTGGTTGATGTGTCTCATATGATCTACAAAGCTTAATTTATTGCAAATATCGTTCTTAACATGCATAGGGGTTAGGCTTGAGATTAACGGGAAGAGAAGTCACAGTGCGAGTGGGACTACACTTGGTCACCTGTGCTCTCTAAGTCTAAGTCTAACATTAACAAAACTTTAAAATCTATACATCCAGTACGTACCAGTTCTGACTTAAAGCAACCACCAGGCAGTCTTAACCAGTGTCAAAAACAAAAAGACGCCTTAATTATTCTCACGAGAAGAGACGATAACAATGATATAAAAAATAATTGCAGCGTCTAAATGGGTAATTTTTGTTGGTTTTGATCTCATTATTTTTTACTTCGACAAAAAATGACATTGGTCTTAATTACTGATTGGGCACCACTTTTCTGTTCTGTTCATAATTATGTTGGCGAGTTGAAAACTTTCTTTATGGTGACAAAGTTAAAAAATCATTACATATACAAGCGTATGATAGTATGTCCTGAAACTTTAAAAAATTTTAATTAGGATATTATTTCTTTCAATAAGTCTCGGCAAACACCATTCTTTTCTTTTCGCTTTTCACGAGTAATACATGTATACATGTATAGTAGGTGTCACAATTATTTGAGAGTAAACATTTAATGTAGTTGCCCAGTTTTTACTTAATTGAAAATAGGAATTAAAACTTATATTCTTATAATCACTTTCATTAAACCAACTAATTACATCCTAGCTATCATACTCCTCGACAAAGTATCCCAGTATCCTTTTTTTTTTTTTGGGTGGGGGGAGGGGGGAAGCATAGCATTTTCATTTTAAAAGATCTATAGGCGGGGTGGGGAGCAGGAAGTGTTCTCATTTAGTTCAGTCGATAAGATCAAATACATGTACATGTCATTTTATGTTCCAAACTGAGCTGATCATAGTTTGGTTTGTTCGGAATTTTTTTTCGCTTTTTCTTTAAAAAAAAATTGTTCCTTTAAAAAGTTTAGACTAAGAGTAAGATTAAAGCAAACATAGTGAAAGTCACCTAAAGTGTTTGGCACACAGCAACGTTGATAGAGCTGTAGTTATTTCGGTGTCACCTTGTATAGGAATAGATGCCATGTTCAACAAATATTCGGTTGGAAAAAAAAAGGTTTGAATTTAAGCTTTCTAGATCTAGTCAGTAACTTTAGAATGTTCCTTTCATGTTGCAAGACCGGTGGATGCGATGATTCAAATATCTGAAATATAATTCCTTTTATGTCGAGTAGGATAGATCAAATCATTTAAGCATTAAGCTTTAAAGGGCTATTAAAGCTTCGATCATTAACACAACTGTTCCAAGAGGAAACTGGAGACGCGCCCTGGTCTAATTATAAATCTCACCACAATGAGCAATACTACACTTAACGCGAGTGTAGAGGCAGGATTAATTTTTGCCTATGAATTCAGTGTACTGACCAAATTCCTCTACCATGTCTGGATCTGCATTGCACTTTTTGGTCTGGTCTCGAATACCATCAACATTGTGGTCTTCGTAAAAATAGGCCTGAAGGACAGGGTCACCATTACACTTTTGTTCCTCTCCATATCAGATCTTTTGAATATGGCTATCAATTGTCCTACTATTGTGGGAAGATATATGGAAGTGAATCAGCCTGGACACATATGGCCGTTTAATGGTTTTATCATAATACTTGGTCCTTACTGGTATGCCTACATCTTTTACGACTATTCCTCCTTCATCTCGGTGTTCCTTGCGACTGTACGTTGCGCATGCGTTGCGAGTCCTCTTCGCTTTAAGTCTATGTTTACGAAATCCAGGACAGTCAAAATATTGTGTCTTCTATTCGTTCTAGCTTTCATACTTCGAGTTCCAGTCCTGACTGTTTTTCGCCTATCTTGGGCACTGAACCCACAGACAAACTCAACCTACAGATCTATCGAGTTCGCAGACAATTTCCGAGCCATCTACGAAGCTAATGATATTCTAAACAGAAACATCCTTTCATGGTTGGCCTACATCACAATCACTACATGCGTGGTCATTCTAGCGTCCAAGCTACAGGCAGCATCCAAGTTTCGACGATCTTTATCTTCCCAGGTCACTACTAAAGGACATCTTGAGAAAGACAACACTCTTGATCAGATTTCAGGATCCCTGGGGAGTCCTTCAAATGACAAAAAGTCCACCAGCCATAATTTGAAAGGCTCGGACAAGATGTCGACGAGAGAACTGCAGGTCATCCAATCGGTCACTCTCATCTGTGTAATTTTCATTCTCTCTCAACTTCCTTTCCAGGTGGTTTCTACGGTTCGGCTGTTTGTCCCAGAATTCGACAACTTCAAAAGTGCTCAACATATCTATGGTTTCACTTCGCACATCAGTAACACGTGTGGTTATTTGAACGCATCTGTCAATATCTTTGTACACGTTCGCTTTAATACAAGATATAGAGCGCAATTTCTTGCTTTGTTTTCCAAGAAGTTGGCATGAGTTGCTTCTGAACACCAAAGGCACAGAGATAGCATTTGGTAATTCCATTAAGACTGAAGTGCGAAAAGTGTGAACGCTGAAAAAGTAGAATTTTGACAATCGTTTTCACAAGTTTGTCAAGTTTCAAGCCCATTCACCCAAGTGACGTTATTTTTATCCTACCGTTCTCATGACAATGTGATGGATGAGGCAAGCAGTAATAAAGAGACTACAATAATTCATTTGTATGTGAGTGCTTCGGGTTGCCAATGTGTGCTGATCATGGCATTTAAAAATAGTTCCGGAAATCACAACAAATGTAGAGAAGTTTTCTAACGGGAAGTTTCCCAGCTTTACCGTACGGTACATATTCTTAGAGGAAATAGAAAGGGTCGAAACTGATGAAGTTTGTCAGTACATGTAAATGGAGTAAAACTAATGCTGTTAGAAAATCTTTGTTATTTTAAATAATTTACCCTTCAATTTAAACCTTCATTCAATTACTTCATTTAACTAAAATGTTCAAGATGTTCAGAACATAACTTTGCCTAAATTCCAAGGTTGTATCGCGATTAAAAAAGCTTAGATGTTTCTGGTGATATACTTCTGTTGATTAAAGACGTCTTGTATATAAATACATGTAGGTCTTACATAGCTTTATTTAAACCCATACTTTGATGTGAAGATTTCAACTCTAACTACGGTCCAGAAAGAAGTTAGAATCTTCTTTACATTGAAAGATGAACAAGTTCACTGGAGCCTTGTTCATCTTTCAATGCGAAGAGTATTCTCACTTTTTTCTTTTTCTTACTACATTGTAAGCTTGTTTATTGAACAGAAAAAAAATACCAAATCTTTTTTTTTGTCTGACAAAGCTGTTAATACTTTCTTATCTAAAAAAATGAATAGTCTGGGCCAATAAGGGATGCAATTTTTAAAAAATCATCCCAGTACTATTCTTTTTAAACTTTTCTTACATCTAGCCAATGCCTCCTAGATCTAGTTGGCAATTAAGTTACAGCATACATAATAGTTAACACATGTTATAAAAAAAAACAGCTGGATAATTTTGTTATACTTTAATCTTCTTATGACAGTAAGGGCAGCTTTGAATTTCCACAAAGTGTGTCTATAGGCACTTTTTGCGGAAATTCATAGACATCTTATTTCAAACGTACAAAATTAACTGATAAATTTCATATATCAATTTAAAGGCGTGAAGTGAAACGAGATGCAATTGTCAGTTATGAAATTTTAGTTCTTGAAGGTAGTCTAGAAATCAATAAATGTAGAGAACAGATTTATCACTACCCTGTACCATAATTACATGTATTTTGTAAGACTTATTGTCTGAATACAGACTGAAGGAACGTTCACTGAGATTTGGGGATTCAACCCATTAGTCATTAAATTTTTTAATTTTTATTTATAGCTGTGTCGAAATCCCTGAAACTGTTTGAGGTTTAAAGGAATATTTTCAAAAATTGTGTCTCCTGAAATCTTAGATTGCAAGCTTTTGTTACTTTTGTATATTGTAACATCAAATCAAATTGTTAAGGACAAAAAAAAGAATCACACAATAATGCAATAAAAAAAAACCATGGTAATAGAACACAAATGTTAGCTAGCCAAAAAAGAAAAACATCACTCCAATACATTTCAAAGAATGAAGATTTATTTTGCTCCTATAGTATAAGTTTATAATCATACCCCTCTCCACCCACCTAAATGTTTTACTGATCATCTTATGGCTTTGCTGACGTTGGAATATCCCACCCCTACACATGTTAAAATCAGTTTGTCTCCTCCAGTTTTAAGCTCTTCCTCTTCGTCAGTATCATCATTTCCTGCAGCTGCTGCTAATGGCTTCTTGTCCACCTTAATATTAAAAACCACCTGGAAGAAGTCTCTGATGTGTCTCAAGAACTGGATTCTGGAGTTAAAATAAATGTATCTTTGTAATACCTTCTGTAATATCAGGTAACGGTATACAGCTGCATATATATATATATATATATATATATAGAGAGAGAGAGAGAGAGAGAGAGGTAACGGTATACAGCTGCATATAATTTATATATATATATATATATATATATATATATAGAGAGAGAGAGAGAGGGAGGGAGCTAGAGAGAGAGAGAGAGAGAGAGAGAGAGAGAGAGAGAGAGAGAGAGAGAGAGAGAGAGAGAGAGAGAGAGAGAGAGAGAAAGGGGGGAGACAGATTAATTATTTTTGTTATCTATGCAAAGTATCGAAAATCACTGGATTCAAAACTATTCAGCTAGCTGTACATATAGTATGAAGCACTGACTTGGGAAGCAGAAAAAAATATGACAAACTGACTAGTTTTAAAAAATCAACTTCTAGCTAAGTTTGCGCAGGCTTTATTACTGGCAGATATACCAAATAAAGAAAATACAATGTTGAAAATATAAGAGAATGAAGTAAACAATGAGTTTTCGTTGGTATAAAAATTAGCTTGAAATGTAAAATCAAAGGGTCAATGGGTGATGTGAATTAGATGGTCTCTGCTTGAGCGGCGCAAACGACTGATCAACTGAGTGCATTGATGATAATGTTTGTAATATGTCAAATGATTGTTAGTGTTAAAAGCAGACATGTGAGTACAAAGAAGTTTATAATGCTAAAATGAGTGAGTTCTCTTGCCACAATGTACACATTACATACACATATGATATAAGAACATTTAAAGATTTGTTAAAATTAATGTTAGTCCTTGTGAGGTTTCGGCTGCGATACAATCTTTGTGAGTCATGGGGTGGTCTACAAAATTGATGTCTCCATAGTGAAAGCCATCTTTGTTTTCTAATGCTGCAAACCTCTTCCCCTGAGTTCTCTTTCGGATATACTAGAGTGTAACATTTCCTCTCCGTGTTCCCCATGAAATTCTATACCAAACCTAAAGGCCCTTAACCAGTTCACATATCTTTCTAAAATTTAATGCTTATGGATTATTTTCTTTGGAAATATCTTTCTGTAGTGCTTCAAGTATAACCAAATAACTTTCTTTCCCTTTTGCCTTATCTTTGTCTGCTGAAGAGACTGATTGTGAATGTGAGACTGCTAAATTACACATCCCTGAAGCTGTCGTTGATCTTGTTATAATTTAATTCTAATTGGATTAATTTTGGGATGAGTGATTCTTGTTGTGTGTTTGCTGCCACAGTGACTATTGCTGTCTTTGATAGTTGTTTGTAGATTTTTTGGTTAAGGATCTGTGGAAATGATTTCCTATAAAGCTTTTGCCATGAAAAGCATCTCTTACAATGTTGATTTGATCCAATACTGTTCCTCAAGTCTTTGAAACAGGCCCTACCATGATTCTATTGCTTTGCTTTAATATATCACGTTTTCTTTAAGTTTGTGAAGCTCTTTCTGGAAGCCTATCTGTTATTCCTATCTATTACTGCATCGCATTTAATCATACAAGTTTATACAAACTGTTTGTGCTCTCAAGGTGGCTAGGATTTCTCTCACTTGCACAGATGGTTTAAAAAAAAATATGGGATTTTTCTTTTGACATTTCCCAATCAAAGTGGAGAACTTCTAATTTGTTATGATGCTTTAACTCGAACCCTATACAATGTGAAGGTATGGAGGTGAAAAGCAGCCAATATCTACATTTAACAATGGGCCAAGGACCATATTTCGATGATTTTTGGCCTCTTTCCTATCTGATTCCTCTCTTTATAGTTTGGAAAACCATCTCTAAGAAACTAGGGATTTCTAGGTTCAGATGCTGCACTCTCATCATCCTACATATTATGTTTGTTCACATGGACATGGGTATGACCCTGAGAGCCCAGACAACCACTATAATTTACAAAGAAACCTGTAATCACCAAACAGAAATAGATAAAATTTATCCTTTTGTTTCCATATCATGGATGCTAATTCATCTATTTGCTCTTTTATATCGTTTATGACTACTTGAATTTTTGTGTGTGATGTCAGGAACTTTTGCCATTGCTATGATTTGGGATTTGTTTCTTGAATTTTACTTGCTAATGTTTCAAATGTGAAGTGTTATTTTAAAACTAGATTACCTTTACCATGCTCACTAAAGTTTTAACCAGATCTTGTATTCTGGTAAGTGGTATAGTATGGTGGCATCATTATTTGCATTGTGCTTATCCATAACTTTTGATATGAAACCTGCCAAATGTTTAATGAATGCAACTTCCTTGTTGTAGATATCTTCTGTTTTTGTGCTATCAAACTATTTTGTTTCTACTTCTACATCATCTCTGGCTAAGCTTTTGTGAAAAGATTTTTCTCTTTATTCATTGGGGGATGTTTGCACCTATGGATTTCATAAATCTGGATTGCAATTTAAATTGGTGATATATTATGTCATTGTTTCTTTCACTAGGAATTCTTTTGTTGTATTTCTTTTTCGGTTAAACTTATTTCTTGCTCTGAGTTTCTTCTAGCCTTTCCCATAAGACTCTTAACCTTTGAGGATTGCTATTCAATGAGAATCTGACAGATGAACCTGATATTAGTCACCATATATGTTCGATATTTCTCACTCTATTCCTTCTCAAAGAAGAGGTGGCTGATGACAATTTTCTAAGTACATTACCTCTTTGGAAGCCTATGGGTTGACCTGATGTTTTAAACCGCAAAGTTTTTTTTATTGCCAGATGTTTTATTTTCCTGTGTACTAATTTTGTTATGATCACCTCCTCTTCTCAAGTCAAAGGGATGTCGTCATCTTCATGGGTAAAAATGATGGGAACACCTTGGAGAAAAGATGTGCTTGAATCACTTATCAAAACTGACGATTTTGATCTAGGTATTGTTTTTAGGAGACTAGTTGATGAACCAGTGTAAGTTTTCACAGGTGTGCCAGATATGGCTATTGACAGTACTGTTGAAATTGTCACACGCTATTGTCTGATTCTTCATTGTTCTAGCTAATAGAGGTGATGAGTCAAACAAGACAGCACTTTATGGCGATCGGAAGAAAAAGTCTGCAGAAACATTTTCACAGCTGTTTTTGTTGTTCTGGTGTAATGAGAGCACAGTCAAAGAATCACTGAAAGTTGTCCATAATTTGGCTGTCTCCATCTCAGACTAATCAGTTTGTTAAAAGTAGTTTCAGAGCCAAAGTTCTTAACATTTGAAATGTTAGTGATGCACTGAACACATATTGAAGGCGAATGAAGGTCCGCAATGTTTAAGCCAATATTCACATGGCAAAGTTGAGAATGTCTATTTGAAAGTTCATAGCAGCTCTAGGCTTTTTCCTTTTTCTTATTTCCTCACAATTCAAGCATCTTCTGCCCCACAGTCTGCACAATTTTTTTTTTACTTGTCATTATGGTTCTTTTGTGAATGTTCCTTAATGCCTGCTTAGTAACAGAAAAAAAATGAAGAATAGGTTTTAACACATGCCCACATGGATAAAAAAGGTAGACCTCCGGCCTCAACTGTTGTAAACCTTGTTTATTTTATTGATAAAAAAAGTATTACTATTTATCACTGTATAGGTATGCCTATCTCAAATGGTGTAACATTTAGACCTTATGAAAGCAGCATTTATTTTTCATAATATACAACTGCCAAAAAATTTCTATAACATTATTCTCGGCTCATGAAGCTACTATAAAAAGCCTCAGTTCAGAGCAGAAGAGTGCTTTTCTGATCATATATTATCGATACTGCTTTCGATGTTCAAATCTTAAAAAAGAAATGAATTGAAAAAAAGAGCAAAAAAAAAAAAAAACAAAACAATCACTGGTTGCAAAATTTGATTATAAAATATTACAATATTCACTCTATTTTTTTTTTCACGAAACACACTGTGCGCAAGTGATAAAACACTAAATGCTAAAAATCCAACCAGTTATCTCCCCTTGTCTCACTCGCTGGCAGAGCAATAAAACAATTCTTTACAGCGTCATTCAAGGTGGCCACCACTTATAAGGGGTCAGCTTGTGGTCAATCTCACTCTTTTGCATAGAGAAAGGCAACAAAGGAGGAAAAACTAAAACATCCAGTTTTGCATTTGTTTTTGTTGCCGTGAAACAATCAGGAACACACACAAAGTTAAAGAATAATATGGGAAACTAGCAACTAAGCCAAATGAAATTTTGGGCATAGGTTTCTTTCATTTTTTTAATGCAAATAAGGAACACAAATAATCAACCAATCAGATGCTTTGCTCTTTATCGTAGGCTATCATGAACTTCCAGGCACCCCTACCCCTCATCGCTCTCAGCGCATCTATATCTGACACTAATCATTCTTTTAGCCACTTTGTAAGTTTATTCAACAAGATCTTTTCTCGCTGTTTTCCTTCAATCATTCCAGTAGTTACAAAATGTTCTAGTTTCTCTCTTTTTATAATATGGCCAAAAAAGGTTGCCTAACATTTACATATTCAGGGATCAGCTCATTTCAAAAGAAAAATATAAAGCATGATGCCAGGCAAGGATGTGTGCTTTCCCTAGGCCTTTTCTTTCTATACAGTGAAATGGTTTTGCAAAACCTAGAAGGATACCAGGAATTTAAGCAGGAGGGCACAATATAAACAACTGAAGACATTGTATTAATTGCAGAAAATAAAGACTTGCAACAATTATTAGACATTGCTGAAGAAGAGAGAAGAAAGACAAGGTTGGAATTGAATTGGAGAGAAGCAGAAGTAATGGTCATCAGTTGAAACAATGAGTCCATAGATCAAGATCTTTATCAACGGGAATAAACTTAAGCAAAAGGGATCATTTTAAATACTTGGCTACTCATATATCAAGAGATGGACACAGCAACACTGAAATTGCATCAAGAATAGAACAGGTTAAAAAAGAGTTTCCAGAGAATGAAATCAGTACTAACAAATAAACACATCTCCATTCACACAAGAAAAAGAGAACTGGCGTGCTATATTGTACCCATTCTGATGTATTTATGCGAGGTCTGGACAAGTTAACTGGAGGCAATAGGAATGTGATTCCTAAGGATGACGTTAAAAATCTCATGGACTGCAAAGAGATACAAGAAGTACTATGGACTGACCTGCACATTCAAGTCTGTCAAGATTCAAGTGATATGATCCTTTTCTATCACCTGCTTTAATTCCGTATTTACCTAATAAGTCACATTTTCTAGATTCAAGTTTTGCGCTACATTCACCAAGATTTGCAAAAATTTTAAAGATATAGGCCACACTCTATGTCCAAATAATCACCTTAAAAGAATTTACAGTGAGGGATGAATAAGTTGCAAATTTTTATCCAATGTTAGATTGAAATCCAAACACCAGAAAAAAAAAATGTGTCCGGATGAATTTATGCATTCCGACTTACGAGTAAGGAGTGAGCTCTCCCATTTGCACCTTGGACACATCTTGTTGACCCAAGACCATTAAAAGACAAGACAAGCCCTGGCTGGTGGAGTCCACACATCCACCCTGTAAAAAATCAACAATAAAGGGTGGTTAAGACTAGACTAAGTAGTTTTCACATGAAGTGAAAGTACCAAAAATCCTTAGCTAAGAACTTGTCGCATCAACTGAAGTTTAAAGCTTAAAACATAATTATATGAAACAAGTTACTGCTTTTAATATTGCATGCAAAAGAGATTCTGTCTCTCTGCTGGTTGTTGACTTACATAATTTGCCTTGATTAAATTAAAGTGATAACTGAAGTGCTCAATAACATATATTTATAAGAAAAGTTTGTTATTTCCAATCAATTTATCTCTTATTAAGAGGTAAACTATCTTTAATAGAATCAATTTGAAAGTCAGTACCCTATAAATCTCCTGAAGTAGTGATATGGCTGCCTTTTTGCCTAGATCCTCAGGCACAGTTGGCTCTTCCCCTGATCCCTTTGCACTTGACACCTGTTCTGCCCCCAGAAATGATCCCTCTGTAGTTTCAGCGACAAGAGTCAGCCCAAAACCTGGGGATCTGCAAGTAGTTGTAAGGCAAGGCAGTATTAAAATATGACAAAATAAAAATAAAGGTGTTGTAAGAACTGGAAAAACCGTTCAAAAATATTTACCATTAACATTTAATCATAATTGTAAGGAGTAAGTTATTTCCCTGATCAAGAAGGAGTATATCTGTAAACACAAAATTATGGATAGTGACTTGTATTTTTCTACTTATTCACCACCTAAAAGCACACTTGTCCCATATTGTAATGCCCTTGAAAAAAACCTTTGAAGTAAAACTCATGCTGTTGGACCATCAATCATGTATCAGCTGCATCAGAAATTGTTTTGTCTTCAAATCCTGATTCTTTCAGCTCTCCTCAGTTGAGAGCAAAAAATGTAAATGGACTATATCAGGTAAGGAAGCAGGATAAGGTAGGTCTTGGAACCCTCTGTTGTCTGCAGCAGTAGGAATGGTAGGATGGCAGAGATAAACACCAGCAGCTGGTCATGTCGCTTTCAATCTAGCTCACCTTTTTTTTGTTTTTTTTTTTAAGAGTGGTATACACCAAGCAACATGTTGCTCCTCTGGAGATTTATGCTCTTCAGCATTAATTAACAACAAAAAAAAAAAATAGTAAAATATTCCCAGTATTTCCCATTGATGTACATACTGAGAAAGTTTCACGAAATGTGGAATATTCCTTTATAATCACGGTCAGGGAAATTGCATATATTGATAATCCCTTGTATTTGTAGAAGCTACACACATTGTTAGAAAATCTTCACCATAATCTTTCTCAAAAAGCCACACAAAAATCTTGCAAGAAATAATTTTTCATCAGCTGGTCATGGGATCATTCAAATATTCAATTGCATAGTTACTTTGTTTTTATCTCAATAGACATCTAGAGATACTCACTTCCCAGCCTGTCCACCCTTCATGTGGTCAGTGTAGATGTAGATGTCTGTGAGAAACTTGTTAAGCACACCTCTGGCAGAATCGACTAAACGATTCACAAAGCCTGGAGAAACTCGTACGGACCAGCTGACCAGAGTTAAGGAGCAACAAAAAACTTTTGTAACACTATTTTAATGTCATATATTGGTTTCTCAAATTTGCCTCCTTTTTCTTTGTTTTGTCTTTTCATACAGTTTATCATTTTCTAAAAAAAAACAAAAAAAAAACATCTATCTAAAAACTACCATCTCCATTCATACTTCATTTCCTTTAAACTTGTAGAAACAAAGTTGAATATGCTCAAGCATCGAGTGGAAACTATGCAATAGGAATGCGGTTCCTAAGGGCAATGCTACAAATCTCATGGACTGCAAAGAAATGCAAGAAGCACTATGGACTGATTTTTCTACTAGTGTCATAACAAACTATATTGAGTGAAGGGGATCAGCGAAAAAGTGAGAGGAAAAGGAGAAAAAGAGAGAAGGACAGACACATAAACACGGGAAGTATGAAAGTCTTTTTGTAAAGGATACGCCACTCCTCTTATTCGCTTAATTTTCCCAGGTTGTGTGAATTTGAGAGGACGAAGCTTTTGTCTACAGGGGCAAGAGAATATAACTTCTCCACCACCATCTGGTGCTGCTCCTCGTTTGTTTATCTATGAAGAGAGCACATCATTATAAAATTTCTTTCATTTTCATGCTTTGTGATTTCTTGATTTGCTTAGCAACCAAACCCAATGCTAAAAGCAGATATGGCATACCAACAATCATTCTGTTTTAAATAGGTACATACCAATGGTAACTAAACTAGCCAGCGATAAGATCATTTGTCATCATCAAAAAGGTTTGATAAAAAAAAGTTAAGTTTCAAAAAGATAAAAATTCTGAATTCTGAAGCTTTTCAAAAATATTTTAAAAAATCTTTAATAAAATCCTAAACAAAGCAAGGATTCATTTAAATCTGGAATGTGTTCATGTATATAGAGCACATTGCTATGTAAGTCTCCTTTGAACATCTTAGCCTTACATGTGTTTAATCCAGCAAAATCTTGATAGGAAAAAAAAAAAGGGAAGCACAGAAACTTTGCTAACAAAAATAGACACAAATAAAAAGCAATTAAAAATAACCAAAGATGTATTACAAATTTAACTATTTTACTATGCACCTTTCATTACAGTGCCCCAAGGATTGTTTCAAACTTGTTTAATCCACTACAATACACTTAATGTTGAATAGCAAATGTTTTTTTTATAATCAAAAGCACAAGGAAACGCGAAACAAATACTTCATTAATCAAACACTTATTGATTCAATGGTAAAAATGAATTTCCAGTGAGTTTGCATGAATATTTTTAATGTTTATAACCAAGATTCTCTAAATTTCTTAACAGCTAGTATACTCCTAAACATGTGTATTTATCACTATTTACCTTTAAGTCCAAACCTTCATCAGTTCCAAGGAATCTTTTCAATACAGGAAAGACAGACAATTTCAGAAGATCTACCTGTTCAGATGATACATCCAATTTAGTGAAGAGATTTTAAAAAAAAGAGCGCAAATCTTCAGAAAATCTCAACTATCTCTGTTATGAAAAATTGCTATCAGTTACATTTGTACTTGAAGCCTCAATAGCCAGTTTGTTTGGAGGATTTTTTTTTTATTTAAGGATATAATTTATTTCACAGAACAGCCAAATATTTCTTTCCAATTTTAATGTTCTGCCCTCATTTTCAACCTTTTTCAAAATATTTAGAATCCATGTATTCAATCCAGACCTAATCATTCAAGGTTAGCAAAATGACGACTTGGCACCTGTTTGGGAAATAAATAGATCTAGTAAGATTCGACATTTGCAGATAAAGTTGAAGTGACCTTTGTAGAAAAAATTAATACTGACTGATGGATCATCTTTATCACAAGTGACGCCTCGAAGAACAGCTCTCAATGGTTCTTTTGTAAAAGGTGCAAGGCACATCAGCATCTCTAAGTAGTAACCAATGGGTCTAGAGTTTTGACAATCATGCTCAATTGAACCACCACACAAAAGACCAGGTCTGTAAACCAGCTGTGTCCCTGAAAGTAATATATGTCAACTTTACATAAAATAGATAGGAATATGAGGGTAGTTTTTTTTTTAAGAACAGCAAAACCCTACAATAAGAATGCATTTAAAATGATTTTAGTTTAAAAAAATGTATACAACCACAAAATAGATATAATTGTGAAGAAAGACTCTTTTGTTTGTTCTCCCAATTCTGGCAGACAGTGTCATATATATGAGAGCTGGTTCGCATTAAAATCATATCCTCAGTGGTGCAATTTAGTATTTGGGTGAGAGAGGTGTCATGTGGTCAGAATGAATGCCTTGATGTGGAGAAGGTGGCTTTATCAACATAAAGAGTTGAGAGTCACTCTATATTTAAGTTTGTTGAACATGAGTATTTTAATTCATTTTGAACTCCTCTTAATTGTCAGTTTTCTTTTCGTAGAATTTACTAGGATTTAATTCAGGGTTTCGCAAATCCGCCTCCTGATATAAAAAGGAGAAAAAAAATGTCACTTAAGATGTAGAGAATAAAATGTGATTAGAAAAGAGCTAAAAAATTGGCAATATGTTTATGAGCATAATAATTTCACAATATGACAGATTTGGCTAAAGGAAAGCCAAATCGAAACATATGTATTGAGATTTATCATCAATAAATTCAATTCTAATATTCTAAACTCACTCAGCACTGCCTCTTAGCTGTAAAAATGCTCGGTGTCACTGGCTTTTTTTAGGTAAATTTAAAAAAGAATATTTCAAAAAGTTATGAATGTAAAAATGTATAATTTGCTGTATTAGTATTTATCTGAGCTGCAAAGGTAATAAGTTTGGGAATGAAATATCGATTCGTTCTTTTTTTTTTAATGAGTTTTCAAGTGACACACCCATTTAAAAAACGATAAAAAAAAATTCCCACACTGTAACAATACTGATATACATAATTTAGATGAAGAAAAGAAGAGAACAAAAAGAGAATATCTACTCATTCAGACATTTATTACAACAGTCAGACAACAAAAAGGAGGGGTTGAAGAATCCATTCACAACATTTTTACACATTCAAAGTCAGATCTAGATCTAGTTCCCAAGCCTAGATCTAGATTGAATTTAATTATTTTCAACAGCAAAATAAAGACTTATTTAGATCTAAATATGCAAGTAAATATGAAAAATGAGAGTGTTTTCCCTTCCCTATGAAGTTGATCTGGACTAGCCTACTAAATGTTGGTTTGGAAAGTAAAATAGACAAGAAAAGTTAAAACTGTGTATTCTCAGTTTTCGTATGCAACGTAAGTAATAGGGCAACTGTGTATACTAGGTATCCCTGCTGAATGTGTTAAAGTTGCACAGTTCATCTTTCATCCCTTCACTTGATTTCAAAGGGGACTTTTAATACTTATCTTGAATAAGGAATTGCACTTTATTCGAAGGGAAAATTTTGCAAAAAAAAACAAGTATCAGAGTTGGCCATCTCCTGCAAGTCATTGATAAATATAATGAACATCAAGGGCCCTAGCACCAACCCATGAAGAATTCCCGCCGTCACATGTTTCCATTCTGATTTTTCTCCGTTTACAACCACTTGCTGTTCTCCGCCACTAAGAAAGCTTTGTATCAGCTTGATCCTTTGTTCAGGGATGTGGTTTGCTTTCAGCTTGCTGATTAATTGGCTATGTGGTATCTTGTCGAATGCTTTTTGATAATCTATGTATATACAGTCAGGACTTTCTCTTCTATCAAGTGTTTCCGTCCATTTGTCCATTACTTCTAGTAGCTGTAGAGTGGTGGATCTCCCTGTTATAAAGCCATATTGTTTGTTCATAAAGAAATCATTCATTTTCATATGGTTCATAACATGACTTCTTACAAACTTTTCCATGATTTTGCATACTGCTGACATTAAGCTGACAGGCCTGTAATTTCCTACAACACACTTAGCTCCCTTTTTGAATAATGTGCTAATCTTCGCTTTCTTCCATTCATCCATTGACATTTTATTGAGTGGTTGAATAGTTTCTTTGACGGATAGGCAATAGTTTCACATATTTCTCAAAGAAATCTCTAATGTATACTGTCCAAACCTATGGATTTCTCAACTTTCAGCTGTCTGAGTTCTTTCTATACATCTTCTTCTTTTATAAACAGGTTTTTCATATTGTACTTAACAGTCCTCTCCTGTATTATTGGTACACCTCCATTTGATTCTTTCACAAAAACACTGCAGAAAAATTCTAGTATGTTCGCTTTGTCTGTTTTCTTCCCCTTCTTAGAGCATTGATCTATGTATAACTCCCCTATGCCTTCCCTAGTTTTTGACTTTAATTTAATGTACTGCCACACAAGCTTTGGATTAGATTTTGCTTTCTTTGATATATCGAAGTTGTCTGGTTGGTTTCTTCACCTGATTCCTGGTTTTGTTATGTTGCCTTCGTATCTGTGGATCCTTCATTCTGATTGCTTTTCTTGCAAGCCTGTTTTTCAACCGTATTTTATTTAAAATCTCTTTGTCTCTCAGAAAATCTCTTTTATAAATGTCTCACTGCCTGCTTGATGTTGCGTGTTGTTTTCGATTTCCTTTATCTTTGTTTTGAACTTTTCTCACATGTTATCTATGACCCCATCTTCTTCTAACATAGTACCCAGTCACAGTTCCCTATTTCTTGGCTTATAATGTCATAGTTAGGATTGTTGTAACACTTAACTCTCTATACTCTATGTTGGATTTGTGTGTAACACTCAAAGTCGAATCTTATGACACAGTGGTCTCCTTTTCCTAGAGAGCTCTGAAGCTTCAAGCCTTATATCATATTTTCCTCATTTGAGAAAATAAGATCTAGGGTGTGTGGTGTGTCATCACCTCGCCATCGCATATGTTTCGTAACATGTTGATACAGAAAATTGTCCTGTACGCACTCTAAAAACTTGTATTCTTTAGTGCCTGTTCTGACACCTATCATAGTCCATTTACCCCAAACGATACCATTACCAGGTTAGTTGAGGTCCCCCATTAAAAGTAAATGCGAAAGTAAAAGCTTCTGATATCGTCCCTTTACATTAACACTTTAAAGAAGGAGAATTGTAACATTTAACTTGTTTCCATCAGTATTTAAGAAAGATGAAGTCCATTGTAAAGTGCAAGCTATTCAATTAGCATTTAAAACTAAATTCAACTAAGATTGCAACTTGAGGAAAGAATATTGCCTCAAAATTTAAAATATAAATTTTCCTGAATTTCCTTGGCCAGAGAACAAAATGTACATGTTTTATGACTATAGACTTGCCTGTTTCAGTGATGACTGTCTTCGTTCCATTTGTCACTTTGTCTAGTAGCCTGATGAAACTGACCTCAAAGTCTAGAAAAAAATATGGAGTAGGTGGTCAATATAAAGTAATAATTGTAATTAAAACAAAATGTTCTTTCCAAAATTGGAGCTTTAGCTCTTTCCACTCACATCAATAGTTGATATGTCAAGCTCTATTACTTGTTGAAATAAAACAGTCTATTTGAGCTGAACTGGTACAAATATTGTTGGCAGTCCAGCTTTTCATGTTTCCAACATCACCACATCTGGTTTTAATTTTTTTCAATGGAGGGTCAGTCTATATTCTGATGAGGATCTAGCAAAATAGATGTTTACAATAAAATAATACTAAATCTCTAGATCTAGCTCTATAAAAATTTCAGGTGGTTCAAAATCTAGATTTGATTGAACTGCCTTAACCCTCGGAGTGCACACCCATTATATTTAAGCTTTGCCCTGACGATAATCTAGGTACTGCGATGTCATTAATTGTATGGGCTGAGGCTCCGAAGCGGGTGCTGTGACGCCATTATTATTAAAATGGATTGAATGGCGAGCCTGTTTGAAACGTCAGTATCTTCTAAACACCCCATCTCATATACTCTGTAGACTTTATATCTTTTCTAAGAATATCAACCAATGAAAAGGTGACAATTTCTCCCTGTTTGAACTACTGGGAGGCGATCGAGTGCCCCTGAGGTGTGAAGAACAAATTGCAATTTAGGCACGTCTGTCGGAACCATGTTACGAAATGGGTAGTTGATGTTACTAATACATGGGAAACCTGCTTCCTTCGCATGTGGTTGTTACAAAGACCGAAGGGTAAATAAAAGAACTAGACAGAGGTGACTTTAACACATGGCCCTTCCCTTCCCCCTTACTTGCCCCCACCCCGTTCCCAACACAGAGTCCTGACAAAGATGTGGCATGACCACTGCTCCCCCCCCCCCCCAGACTTCCTCGAATCATGTGGATTGCAGTTAGTAGTGGTGTAATCTTGTTACAGTTCAATCAAATCACAGCTTCTTGCTCCTGTAAAGCCGAGCAAGAAAGGGAGGAGTTTACTGAGTTGTAAAGAAAGACATGAATTGAGAGCGTGGTGTGTGTGTATAGGGTATCAAGCCTTTGCCTTTGTTGTTGGTGATTTTGATATCCTGTCACAGTGTCAGCTGCCACTATGTGTCCAATGGCAGGAAAGTAAAGGCTGGCGTTCAGATTGTTGAACAGTTTTTTTACTTGATGTCTCACAAGTTGTATGAGATAATGATTATGGAAGCGCCTGATAAGCATCGAGGGTGGGCCTTGCTGCTTGGTCTGATTGTCTCACCTAACAACCCACCCCACTATCTCTGCTTAGTTATTATAACTACATTGTACCCGTATTTAGTTGTACATGCATCTATATAGTTACATACATGATTGTAGTTTCTTTTAACAAATCTTTTGCCCCTTAGTTCTCATCCTCACCACCCGTCTCCCTCACATACTCACACTAAATTAATTGAGTATGTATTTTACTTTCAGTGCAAATACAAGCTTTCATCAAAGGAATTGCTAATTATTGTAAATTGAAACATCGTTTCCAATCAACCTCTCTTTGAAAACATTTTCCTTCAAACCTATGTCTATAACTGGTCCTTTGATAAACTCATAGAACCCTGAAACACATTTAAATGTAGTTGTTACGTTTGAAAAAATAAATGTAACTTGTACTTCGTTTTGGCGACAAAAGTCTATCTAGACGCTTTGTTGTGAACATAGCACTAACACAGGTAATCCGCTCTGTCACTTGTGCAGTCCAGAAGCTAACTGGCTGTGGCAACGGTACAGTTTTCGGCCCTATCTGTGGGTAACCGCTTAAGCAGGATGAGGGTTATTAAATTAAGTAGGTTAACTAGAAATATTTGTTTGAATAATTAAAATAGGGAACGTGTCTAATTTTTTTTTGTATCGTGGGATCATCTCTGATCCACTGAAAGATCTAGATCTACTGAGACCGTTTATTTGTACCTGTAAGTCCCGGATCATCGTCCTCTGGTCTAATTTGAGATATTTTGACACTTTTCCCACTGAGCGTGGACATCAATAACCTCATCCTAAAGTAATTACACCCTTCATAGTTTAGAGATGACATTTTAATTGACCTTGAAAATAAATCCTAGACTATAGGATTTTGATTCTACACCGATACTTAGATCTAGTTTTCGAACGGTCGAACCCACAAATAAGGGAACGTGTCTCATTAACCTGTAGTCAAACCAGATCGTAAGTTGAACATGCGGCGAAATGATAGTAAACAAAAAGGGAAAGTACTCTGCACAATTTATATATTTTTAAACAGAGCTGTAGTATTTATAAATATATTAGTTTCGCAATTTTTTTTTTTTTTAAAATTCTCCTGTCCAATTTTATGATCAATTTTATTCACTCATCCCACACACACACACACACAAATACAAACACACTGCATGTATGCATGATTTGCAAACCAAATATGGTTAGAATATTAAGGCGCACATTTATATGGATTCATATCAATGGGTTTGGTCAATGTCTGAAATGGACGTATTTCCTCGCTGAGCTTAAAATGCAAAGGCACCAAACCACTGATGAAGCAATTTACTTTACCCTCACCCATAACTCTCCCTCCTCGCAAGTTATTTGACAAAAAAAGATTATTGCGGTTATGTATTTTAATGATAGTACGTTCATACTGTCGAGCAAGAAACCAGATGTGAAGCGAACAATAAAAAGACAATGCTAAAATAGATAAGATATTGCTGGAATCTATAATAATAGATGCAAGTATGGATTTTATTTCCTCAAAAATTTAGATATTGAATGAAGATACTTTTCTGCATTGACATAACCACTTAGTGATTCATACACTGCAATCCACGTATCGAAGAATGTTAAATAGGCCTAATGTAGTTAGAAATCTTAGATTCGCAAAGTATAAGCCTATTATTTGAATACAATGAGCAAAAAAGTTCATTTTTTTTTTCGAAACTGTGGCAGGCAAAACACAAAATATAGATGACGTCAGGCAGCCATTACAGGAAGACAAGATCAACACAAGACTGTCGAGAGTGAAAAAGTTTGTGGCGGATTCCGGAAGAGTTGTCTGCTGTAAAAGTATTTTTCTTAACTCTGCGATGAGTAAAGATTGACTTGCTCACGCAAATTAAAATTGTTTTAACCTGAGCTATGCATTTAGACTTTTTGTCATCGTGAGCAGCTAAATAGTGCACTCGACAGGTGAGTCGAATCGAACTGAAGAAGTGTGCAAATCATTCACTGAATCCACTTGAACGCAATTTCCTCATCAAAGAATGCAAATTAGATAACTTTCAAAGTGATCCAAGAAAAGAATACTCGGCTTGTGTAAGACCTACATTTAGGCTAGTCGATCTAGATCTAGATCTCTTTAGTAGAACCATGGATTTAAAGTTTAGATCTAGAATCTAGATCTAATTCTACCGCATCTACTCTATATCTAGAGCTAGATTCTAGATTAGATTTAGATTAGTTTAGGACTAATCTAGGAGCATCTTTCACCAATTACCCTGCATACACTGCATCTTTGCCAAGAATATCAATCTGGATTGAAATTATGCTAAGTCAAATAAGTAAGTGACTCAGGGTCCATGAGGTCTGAAGAACAAATGGCAATCCAGGCATTTTATACTCATACTGTTTTGTTGTAAACAGCATGGGTCCTTGAATATACTGATCCATGGGAAATGTGATTCCTGTGGCTCTAACTGTTATCGTGTACCAAGTGCTAATAAGAGATCCAGACAGTGGTTATATTACGACATGATCAGTCTCTTTTCCGTACTCTCTCTCTCTCTCTCTCTCTCTCTCTCTCTCTCTCTCTCTCTCTCTCTCTCTCTCTCTCTCTCTCTCTCTCTCTCTCTCTCTTTCTCTCTCTCTTCTCTCTCTCTCCCCCCTCCCCTCTCTCCTCCCCCCCAAAAAAAAGTAAAGACAAAAAACTTGCAGAGTTCAGAGAGCTGACTGGAGGCAAGAGGGATCATGCATTCTTCTTTGAATTATGTAACCATCTGACAGTAGTGTGGAATTTAAAGTATCTGGATTGGCCAACTTTATATCATTAGAACTAACTAAATTTGTTCCAGGTCAGTCACACCCTCTTGTGTGAAGCCCACGGAAAAACAAAGGGTTAACTGTGATGTTAACAAAAGCATTTGAGGCATGTTAAGAAGTGGTACCAAGTTTTTTTTGCATTTTATTGTGTTTATATATGTGCTACTTTCATAAGTTTAGATAAACAGGTTTTGCTTGTTGTTAATTTGTTCCTGTCCTATCCCAAGAAAAATTACTGATTTGTTTTATTTTGCAACCATAGGAATCCGAACGACAGAAATCAGGCATTTCTCACCTCATCCACCTCTAAGAACTTATTAATTAATCTGTTTTTCCAAAACTTTTAAAAACTATACCAATCATCAACAAAAAAAGAAAACAGATGTCATTCATGTCTCAAATTTTAATGTTGCAAGATGAATGTAATGTAAGTGTTGTTGCAACAAGAGAAGGCTATCAGTGGGTCAGACTTAGAAGTTTTTTTTTTCTAAACTTTATTGCTCACTTTACAAACACAGGAATTCTGCTCAGCCATGTACACTATTCAGAGTCTAAATAGCTGTAACGGTGCTCAGCATATTGCTTCCATCTGCTTATGTGTCTTCTTGACAGCTGAAGCAGGGTTAGTTAAAAACTTGCAGGTAGTTCTAAAATTAAGGTACTGAGTGAGTTTTTGAATCTTAAGTGGGTTAGCAGCTAGATCCTATTATATACAATTTTTTATGTTTCTCATGAAGAACTTTAAATAGTTAATAGTCACTTGGAAAAAACTTAAAATGCCTTGTAACTGTTTATCAGATAAAGCATATGAAGCATCTTGATTGGTTGCATTGCAGATAGCTTTTCAGTCATTTTATTTAATATTTTGACTGAAACAATTATTTCCCACTGGCTGCATTGCAGGGAATCGTTGAACTGATAGGGAGGCTTCCTGTGAAGGACATCACCACTGCGGCAAGATGGTGATGTCCGACCCAGATTACCGCAAGCGCCTTGCCGTGCTGGAGCAGCGGCTTGTTGATCCCAACTCAAACATCAATGTAGATGGGCTCTTGGTCAGTGAGCTTTTTTTTATCTTGGTTGTATTTTTTCCTGTAGATTATTATTCTTTGCTTTTTTTTTTAAACTTTTGGTTAGTTGCAAGTGTCATGGCCTTTATAAATATGTTTAATTATGCTATTTTTAATAAGACACTTTTTTCACTACAGTTGGATAGGGAATATATGCTGTATGAAACAAGGTGAACACAATTTACTTACATTCATTGACATCAGAATCGAAAATATGTTTCTAAATTTTGAATCAACAAAGATTCAAAAAAACTTAAACGTGATGACTGCTGTGTTCAGGCTAATTGAAAAAAAAAAAATTGAAAAGCCACTTTCTCAGGCAGACTTAATTTTTTTCATACATTCAATCAATGTCTTCATCATTTAGAGTAGAGTTCACTTCAATTTCCAAATATAGTCAGAGGATAGGGGAAAATGCATTTTGATCAAAATTAACTCATCTTGACTAAAGAAAGGAAAATAGAGGAATAGTTTTGAAGTAAGTAGGATCATAGAAGCTTTATATTGTTATCTAGCTTTCATTCAAAATGGAAGGGCAGATGTGAAAATTTTCTCAGGAAGAGAAACCGACTAAGCATTCCAATCATACAGACTGCAAGGACTCACCAAGTGAGTCAATGGTGGCAACCATTTTCTATGTTAATTTTTTTTTCCCAACAGGATGGGATTACTGCTCTGGTGGCTGATCTTGATTTTCCAGCCATCAAGAGAATAAAAAATGTGGAACATTTCTTGGAGAGATGTAAGTCACAGTATTGCAGTGGAAACCTCATAATTTGAATCTGATGGGAATGAATTAAAAATTTTAATTAAGAGGATTCAATTTACAAAAAAAGGTGCATAACTGAACCTATGACTCATTGAATGAGTGTGTTCTTTGCCCGGAACGAGCAACTCTCCCTTTTCCTTGTTCCTTTGTTGCTACAAGTATCAGTGTTACTACATGCACTGACACTTCTTTCTCAGTGTGTCAGCTCCCTCCTAATCTTAGGGTTGTGATTAGCATTGCTTGCAGCTTAAGCTTCAGAGACAAACATGTAGTACTCATGTAACTCCTGATAGTGTGGTATTGTCTTCAAATTAAGAGAACTGAACCATAAAGACTTCGAAATATGAGTCAGATTCTAACAAGGCCAAAGAGAAAAAAATAACTTATCCTCTCGTAAAATTCGGTTTATAAGAAAATCGAATAGTCAGACTTCGATTTTTGAAGTTTCCACTACATAATTCTTGAATATGCTTTTCATCCCTAGTTCTAGTGAACATTTTTTGTCACTTGCTGCATTTTAGTAACTATTCTCAAAGCTAATGTTAATATATTTCTGGCAAGGAACTGTTGACCTTTTTTTTTTCTAATGACAATTTTTACTTTTTCAACAATCAGTGCATAGAATGTTGTATGACACTCATATCTGTACTAGTTAAATTAAAAAAAAACAACAAACCATTGTGAAAGATAACTTTTATGTTAAAAGAGAAATTCCACAAATCATTGGGTTGTCAATTGCAAAGTTTTGAGTTATTATTTTTTTTTAGAATTTTTACTATGGAAAATTATTAAGATCTGTAATATTTTTCCACCAATTGGGACAAGCTGGCACTTGATGGATAATTTAAACAAAAAAGACCATACTGCTTTGCTCCAGAAGATCATTAATTAAGGTAGAATGATTCTATCATCTCCTAAGTATTCGGATGTGGGTGTGAGAGTGAGTGTTACATGTTGTAATCATTTTATGGTGTTTAAAGTCATTTTTTAATTCAATGTAAATTTCAAGTTGACTTCTTAATAATAAGCCTCTGGTATAAATTGGCAAAGTCATGAATTTTCAGAAAATAATATCTTGACACAGAACTGATTTGATCTTGCTAGGCATGTTTTTTCATGTTTTTAATTTCAACTATTATTGTATTAATCCAAGAGAGCTATGTATTGCATTTTGGGGGCAATGATAGGGCGAACTTGAAATGTCAGGTCGCAATCAAAATGATATCTTATAATTGAAAAAAAAATTCATGAAGTAATTTTTATCTTCTTAATCTTTTTTTTCTCTTTTCTGTTTGTCCCTTGTAGATGGTGGGCAGGTGGAACTGATCAACAATGCCCGTATGAAGGAGACTGACTTTGATGTTGTCAAAGTCATAGGTCGTGGTGCTTTTGGGGAAGTTCAGTTGGTGAGTGATGACTGAAGTTTTTTTTCCCACTTCAGAATAATTCTCCGAAATTCCAAGAATATAAATTAAATACTTATACAGTTGCCAGAATCCACTTTTAAGAAAGATTTTCAAATCTTAGACGGTATAGCACACACACACACACTCTCTCTCTTTCTCTCTCCCCTCTCTCTCTCTCTCTCTCTCTCTCTCTCTCTCTCTCTCTCTCTCTCTCTCTCTCTCTCTCTCTCTCTCTCTCTCTTTTTCCACCCCCAACCATGTTTAATCACAGGGTGAGACAATCTATTTAATGTCTCAAACTATTATCTCTCTGATTTCTTTCCTTTCAAATATTCTTATTTTGAGATGATCCAGTTCTCATATATATTCTCCTTTGATGTAAAAAGCAAAATTTGCCCTTGGTTTTTTTCTGCAGTGGCTTATCATGTTTCTGTGCCTCTTTTAGAACTGTTTCATTGGTCTTTTTAGATAAGGTATGTGGAATTCTGAGCTTATTTTTCAAAAGACACATTTCTGTTGCTGCTCAGTTTGATGGGTTTTTTTTAAACAATCATTGAAATGCTTTGTAGTATAAATTTTAGTTTTTGTTGTCGTGTTATGGCATGTTGGGAGGATGAATTTCTTATATCTTGAGTGTAGAAAGAGAAATAGATTATAACCCCCTCCCTACTCCCTTTTTTATTTTGAGGTTACATTATTTGCTTGATAAAGTTTGTTCTAAACTTACTCTCTATTAGGTGCGGCATAAAACGACTCGAGCCGTGTTTGCCATGAAACTTCTCAGCAAATATGAGATGGTAAGTAATGCATTGCTAGTATTTCATTTATACTTGAATCCAGTTTTTTGGGGTTTTTTTTTTTTTTGAGGAAACAAGCTTAGTTTTGATATAAAAAAGATTAATATTTGTCAGTCATCTTTTTCTCTTACTGTACTCCATGATTAGGTCGTGAAACCATTTCTATTGAGTCAGGTGACAGAAATTTGAATAAGAGGTGGGGGGGGAATATAATATGTCATTTGAAAATAGATGAATTTTTCATTTTATCACTCTGTGAAGAGAGATACAAATTGAATTTATAATCTCTAAGAGAAAACAGCTAATTCCATGCAATTTTCATCTTTGAGAAGCTAAGGGAAATGCATCACAAGCTGAACACCTTTAAATGTGAATTGGCAGCATGCTGCTTATTTGGGCTGAGTGCCAGACGTTTTAACTTTCATGACATTAATTTTTCAGGGATGAAGCTTTTTTTCTTTTCCTTCTTTTTCTAAAGAGAAATACATTTTCCTCATCAGTGTCCTATTGTCAACATTTAAGTGAAGCTTTAAGTACTTAAGTAATTTTATAATCATAGCTGTCCATCTACAACCATCTTTTATGCCACGATACATAAAATTACTAACCCTTTTTTTTTTATTAAAAATTTCCTCTAATGTCAACCAGGTTTGGTATATCCTGGTTGGTAATATTATTCTTTGGCAAAAACGAATTAAAGTGTATAATTAATATTATAAAAAATTGTTTTTTTTAAACATAGTGGGTTAATAAGCCTGGAGCCTCTTATTTCCAGCTTTGCTCTGTCCATAGAAAATGTTCTAATAATAAAAATAAAAGGCTTTAGTTGACCATGTTGTATAATTGCTAAAAATGTAAGGAAAGTAATAAGAGGAGATGAAACAAAAAAAAAAGTAGTTTTTAGATTAAAGAATGTGGAGCAGTTCTGCAATTAAAGCCTTTTTGCCGTCCAAAGAAAAGGAAAATAATAAATAACTGTCAGAAAGTAAAATTTCATCCGAATGGCTTTACCCATGGCCACACAATTTTGTAGTCATCATGATTTTTCTAATCTTGAAAGTTGGAAGAGTATGGGTTATTTTTTTTTACTTTTATAAATTGCCCTTACACAGGCTGTAACTTAATCATAATGCAAGAAGGCCATGCCATTCATCTCAGAGTAATGAACCTGTTTATGGATGATTTGTTTTGACATAAAAAGAGAGTGTATTTGTTGGAATGCAAAAACTGTCTGTCATGCTGTTGGTAGTCAGTTGAATGGATTGTTGCATCTCTTTACTTAGCGTCCTCTTTCAGTATGTCTGTTTATCTCTCTTCGATACTTTGTCTCCTCATATTTTCCTTCATCACTTCCTACCTCTACAATTATAGCATACAATGCCATTTTTTTGCATAAGAGTAGTAACCATCAGTGGATTTGTGTGCATATTGTTAAATTTAACAAAGGACTAAAACTAGTAAAAGGTCATCAAAAATGCTCATGAGTTTTAGATGTTTGCAACAGCTTTTAACATTTAGGTAGCAAAAATCCGCCGCTGAGCAATTTGCCATCAATCTTTGTTAAATACATTGATATTTTAGGAGCTCCGGTGACTATTTTATATTAGTGGAAGTAAGAGCAGAACATATTGATCCATTTGTAAAATTCTGATCAAGTATGAACAAGCAGTTTCTTTTTTTAGTGTGAGGATGGGTTGTAGGTTTGAATTAAGATAAACAAACATGCAGTGTCCTTGTTCACTGAATTCCCTTTAAACAGCTTTTACAATTTTGTCTTCTATTGAGTTGTGTGAAGCTGGGCCCAGGTTTGAATGTAGCTCAAAATACAATTAATTTTGCTTTAAAAGAATTTAGATTAAAGAAAAGAAAATCAATGCTACTATAGATGCTATTTGTAATTTATTACAATCATCACCTGTGCTATCGAAGTGACATTTATGATATCTATATTTGATACTTTTATGTAACCAATATTCAGTATTTATTATTAGTTACCTCAATATTGTTAGTGTTTCTTTTTTATTTTATAGATTAGATTATAAATTACTGTTTGGTGTATCTTCTCTACTAATTGAATTAATCATACTCACAAACTTGAACATATGTCTGCAATGAGCCTTGTGGGAACACTTGCATAAAATGCCTAGCTTCTAAGGAAATGGAACATGTTTGCGAATTTTTCTCCCTCAGATTTTGTACCTTTCCAATAATCTAAGTTTATGAGTCTAAATTTTCTATTTCACTCTCTGCACTTACACTTCCAATTCTAGCTTTCCCTCTTTTTTTCATTCTTTCTCTCACATCTGCCCCCTACTCTCTTTCAATTAAACCCAAAAATTGAATTTCAACGGGTTTTTTCAGTCTCATTGGCTGTATGATTTTCTGTGCCCATTCTCCACCTGTTTTGTTCAATATTTCTCTCTTTCCCCTTCTCTTTTTTTTCCTTCCCTCCATTCCCTTTACTCTCATTTTCTTGCCTCTGTTTACTGCTAATAGAATTCCTTGCTGTTTTTAAGTGGTTCACAAGGCCTTAGATCACTATAAATTGGGTGGGCGGATAACCAATTAAACATGTTGACATTAATTCATCATCTTTCTCCCTGCCTTGCTAATACATTTTTTTTTTTCACTTGTATTCTTGACACGATCAGTATCACCCTATTACATGTTTTGTGAAGGGGTTGAGACTCTCCTCTACTTGGAAAAAAATAATGTAAACGTTGGATGGTAGCCTTGGCCAGCGGTACAAATGTTTCTACGTTATCAGTGACCAATGCAATGCCATTGCACTTTCAATGAGGGCTTGAGGCCTTAAGGCTTGGGCGTGTCCAGCTGTCACCTGGTTATGTGGGGTATAGCTGTGTCTCATAATAAAATACCAGCATCGCCGTGCGCCCTTACAGGTCATACAGGTCGGGCCTTAGGGGATCCCTCTACAGAATACACAGCCCTGTTAGATATTGTTATCTTTGCTGCAATGTTACCATTGTGATTTCCCCTACAACCCAATGTCAATCCTGCTGCTTTAACTGTGTGATTCTAACACTTCCTCTCTCTCTCGCTAGGGCGGCGCTCGACCGCCTATGTTGCTTTCGAACTGCAGTTTAGAAAGTACAATTTCCGTGGCTTGACAATGTGTCTATGAGCTTCGAATGCAGTCACTGAAACGACACGTCTTTTGTGACGAAACGTTACATATGAGCCCGCTGATTACACTTTACAATTTAAACGTGTATCTGTATAGTTGTTTGCTATTAATTTAATTTGTAAGTCGGTGAACAATCTTGGTTTGGACCTCAGAACATTTGACACGTTCTTCCCTTTTTCTTCGACGAAAAAAAATTAACTTGTGAAAAATTTATCTTCGTGGGTAACTTGAAATTTTCATATTTATTTCTGTATCTCTTTCATCTTTATCCCGTTATCAATTAGTCTTCCCTTTCTTTTTTGTTTTTATTTATTTATTCTTTTTATTTTTAATCCCAATGGCTGTATAATAATGTGGCGCTTGATTCATTCCTTTCGTGCTCGATGCCTGGTGAGCTCTACTATGGAATTTCCGATTCATATTGAAATTGTGGGAAAGGCCGTGGTGCGTCATGAGAATGCTCGCCAAAGAATTTTTCCTGGGTGCTGGCTACTGCTGGGAAGAGTCTTGTTTAAAGAAAAAATGTGTGCGACACCGAATGCTAAGGTAATGTTTGTGGGAAAGGTGCGGAAGAAGGCGGGGTGGTTCAATAATAAGACGTTGAATGAGGCTGGCTATCAGTTTCCTTTGAATATAGTAGCGGTCAGGCCGTCAGTGCTGGGTCGAAAATTCAGCAGGTGTTATCTTGTACCGCAGGCTAAAGTGACCTGTTACATACTAAAATTCTCCCTCTCCCCACCCCCCTCCCCCCTCTGATATTATGGCCACCAGCCCTGTATCGGAAGGAAAGCTTATTGGTGACCGTTGATCGCCGTCTTTTGATTTGGGTAGGGTTAAACCAGGGATAAAGCAGCGGTGGAGCAGACATATTGTGTAAAAAAAATTTGTCTAGGTTAAACTTTTTCTTTTCTTTTCTTTTCTTTTCTTTTTTTTTTTTTTTTTTGTTTCTTTGTTGTTTTTTTCACAGTCTTTCCCTGGATTTTACGAAATTCCATATTTCCAACAAAGGTCTCACTCAATATCCTGGAAATAAAAATAGTAATATACAGATTGAAAAATATAATAAGTAAAGAAACAATGCATGTGTAAAAGAAAATACTCAAAACATCAACGACAGCACGGAACATTGAGGTTTTGCACTTTCAGTTCGACAAGATTTTTCGTGTCAAATCTAAAACGAAGCCTTTTTTTTTTAATTTTTAAGCCAGATTTTCTGTCACTGACGAACATTTCATCTTTAGCTTTATCCAAATTGTTGATATGATTAAATTTGAGCTCCTGCCCCTTTCGTCTCTCTCTCTTTCTCTCTCTCTCTCTCTCTCTCTCTCTCTCTCTCTCTCTCTCTCTCTCTCTCTCTCTCTCTCTCTCTCTCTCTCTCTCTCTCTTTCTCTCTCTCTCTCTCTCTCTCTCCCCCCACACACACACACACACACACCCTTGCCCCTTTTTAACCACTCACACAAATTCACCGTTTATTTTAAAATACGGTTTCTTTCTTCTTTTATTATAACCATTCCTTTCTTTTTCGAAGCATTGAGATTTTCCGCATGGGAACATGAATACTTTTGAAGCAGACAAAGCTGAGAAATGTTGCCCTTCCCATTTCACGAAAAACACTGCCTTGGGCTCCTGGCCTGCTCCTCTCTTTCACACTGTGATAATTGTTTTGTTGATAGAAGAATTGGTGTGTGAGTTGTTTTTTTTTTTCAATTTTATAGTTTCTTTACTATTGTCAGCTGGTCCTGATATTGCTGTAATTGTTGCTCATCCTCCTCTCACTCGCACTACTACTACTACTACTACTACTGCTGCTGCTGCTGCTGCTGCCGCTGCCGCTACCACTACCACTACCACTACTACTACTACTACTACCATTCCTGCTGTTGTTGTGTTGCTTCTTTTTCCTCTATTCAACTTCATCGTCTCATTAACTTCTTTCCCCTTTTCACTGCATTCGAGAAGAGCAGAGCTTGTTGCTCTCCTGCCTTCCATATTTCCCTCACTCCCTTCATGGAACAAATAGATGTATCTTTATGTTGAGATCATATTCTGCGCCTTTAGATTTCTTTGGTGCTCATTAATTTTAGTATAATGGTTGTACTGAAAACTTATGAGTAGTTTGGATGGGGATGTTTCAGCCCTTTCATCTGGAGACATTCATCTTTACATTTCATCAGCTTGAGAAGAAACTTGCTCAACTTTACCCTGTCATACTTAGGCTAAATTGCTACATGCATTATTCTTTTGTAAAACATGGATTCCATGTAACCTACACTTGCTTATGTCATGATTATCATTTACTTATCCCTCTCCATGGGCAATAGGTTAACATCCTGTCGTTTACTTCTTCTATCTATCAATGTAAACAGAAAAAAAAGCGAGAGAGAGAGAGAGAGAGAGAGAGAGAGAGAGAGAGAGAGAGAGAGAGAGAGAGAGAGAGAGAGAGAGAGAGAGAGAGAGAGTATCTATAAGAACCTATTCATAAGCAATAACCATTTCTCATCTCTCCATTTTTTTTTTCAGATTCTTTATTTTATTCTCATTTTCTTTCCATCAAACTCTTCAACAACAAATTTAAGGATGAGGTTTAAAAATAAGAGAAAACAAATAAAAAAAAAACTTCATTTAATTTTTTTTTCAGTTACGGTCTTTTGCACTTATTTCACTATGGTTTCCTGTTTATCCATGTATATCGAACTAAATGATGAAAAAAATGCTCCGATTTAATTATCTTGACACGTCTAAAATTCCTGTTAGTTTTGTAGACCGCGCTTAGCGGCTTCAATGATATTTAGTTTTGCTCTAATTAAAACCTCCCTATGGTAGACTAAAAGAGACGCTGAGGGGGAAATATAACTTTTAATTTCAAAAGCATGAATTACAAATTTGTGTTTCGCTAACCTTGTCTCGATGATAATTGCTTGGTTGGTGAAAAAAAAAAAAGTATACACGTTGAAAATTCCTGCTGAAACAATATCGTTACATTATTAACTCTTCTTTCCTGCTCATAAACAAACAAACAAACAAACAAAAACAATGAAATGCTTGCTACGTCGTTTTGAAAAGCTATACATTCTCTTGGGCCAATTGAAAACAAAAAAGTTCCAATTCTCTTTCGCCACAAGCCAGTATAATTTTTTAACATTTATCTTCTCTTCTGTTTTCCTCTTTGATTGCTGTAAAAAATTCTCATGAAGGCAAAGTTAATGCCATTAAACAGACCATCAATATTTTGTCATATATATTTTAATTTAATACAGATTTCGACAGTCCACAATAGTAGGACTACTAGGATGCGTGAATTTTACTCCCCGGGCTGAACCCGAATAAATTATACCTAAAGCTCCCATTAACAAACCAGCTTTTACAGCATCACGCGTTCGATGCGCTCGAAATACTTAAGTATAATAGTGCTAAGTTAATTTGCTCAGTAACTGAATGCGCTCAGTTTGCGGCAATGAAATCAATGAAAAGCGTATTTCAAATTTCTGAGTCACTTTTAGTCTTTTTTTTAGGATTATGTGCATGGCAGAAATAGATTTTAAAAATCGATAGAGAGAACGTAACCAAATATACCCCCTCTTTTTTATCCCCCACCCCCTTTAAAAAATAAACAAAAAAAACTATTACAGATGTAATCTAGTGTTCACATGAGCGAAAATGATCCACTCGCCACGCTGATTTTAGTAAATTAACTGACATACACGTCTTAATTTGTCAAACTCATTGTTCTTTTGCTATCTGTGCCTCTGACTCAGAAGAATCAACGTCGTATTGCTTCTTATATTGTTTAGAATGTAAGCTCTTTGCAGCAACACAAATTTGTCAACGCCTTTAGCGGTTAAGCCTGCACCTATGAGTAGTGTTTGCTGTTCAGTGAGTCTGTCTCACTCCGGTATTAGAGTGGAACATCGTCATAGACTTAGCACATTGGTTCGTCGTTACGATCATACAATCGTGCATCTTATACCATATGTGTGCTCTCCCGAGACCTTCTCTCTCTAGAAGGATATCCAGGAATTAAAGTAGGAGGTCACAACGCAAACAACTGAGAGATATCTTGATGGCACTATATTAACTGCAGAAAATAAAGAAGACTTGCAACAATTAATGGACATCATTGAAGTAGAAAGCAGTAAGAAAGGATTGGAATTGAATAGCAAAAAGACAGAAGTCGAAACAATGAGTGTCCACAGATCAACATCTTTATCAAATAGAATATACACAAGTAAAGGGATAAATTCATACACTAGGGTACTTTAGTATCAAGTGATGGACGCAAGAAGAGTGGAATCGCATACAAAATAGCGCAAGCAGAAAAAAAGTTACCAGAGAATGAAATCAATACCACATCTCGATTCACACAAGAAGAAGAGCCCTGGAGTGTTATATGGAGCTCATTCAGATGTATGGATGCGAGGCCTGTACAATTTCAAAACACAAAAGAAACCGGAGGCAACAGAAATGTCGTTTCTTCGGAGAAAGCCACGAATCTCATGGACTGCAAAGAAATCAGACAAAACAGTGTTAAGAGAAGCCGACACACACAAAAAAATCACTCATAATTAGAATTCGTAAACGCCAAGCTCCCCCCCCCCCCTTTTTTTTTTTTGGGGGGGGGGGGGGAAGGGGGTTATGTTATGAGATATCAGAAAATGTAAAGGGAAATTAGAACTTCTTGTGACAACTGGAATGATCGAGGGGAAACGCAGCAGGGGAAAGCATCGTGAAAAGATGTTGGATGGGCTAACAAAGTGGCTCAAAGTAGAGTAGGAAAAGTGACAAAAGCACTGAAAGCGACATAGGACAGAAATGCGTGGAAGGTCATGATCGCCAACGCTAAAGAGTACAGCATCCGATTGATTGATACCATTCAACAATATTCAGCTATGGAAAATCATCGGCATTTTCTGTGCTAACAGTTATGGGAATAGTGAATCAACTATGTTACAGGCAAATGTTCGTGATGCACGTAATGCAACAAATGCACTTATACATTTATTGCACCGACGTACTTCGTGGAATTGTTGAAGGTTGTAAAAGTAATGGTGTTGGTATTTTAGCTGCTTTAAAGGAAAGATGTTTTTTTTTCCGAAAATGGCCGCAATAACTCGTGTCTCGCAATGACGGCTTTCTCTATGCGTTGATCTCTGTGGTGAACTATCCATCTCTCTCTCTTTCTCTCTCTCTCTCTCTCTCTCTCTCTCTCTCTCTCTCTCTCTCTCTCTCTCTCTCTATATATATATATATATATATATATATATATATATATATATATATATATATATATAAATATATCTAGCGAGAGCTTGGCATGGAATTGCACTGGCCTTGATCACGGTAGTTATTAGCATCGGGAACGTTAAAATGCGATACGAGCGATTCATTGTTTGTCACGATTTCGCATATATGTTTACACGCATTAAAAAAAAAAAAGAACACTTTTGTTTCGATAAAGCGTTGCTTGGATATCTACTGTAGCTAGCGTGTTCTCTTTTACTTGCTGTGGCGTGCACTCTCTCTCTCTCTCTCTCTCTCTCTCTCTCTCTCTCTCTCTCTCTCTCTCTCTCTCTCTCTCTCTCTCTCTCTCTCTTTTTCTCTCGTTCTATCCGCTTCATCTATAAATTTTTTTACGGTTTTTGATTTACATCTTGTAAAAAAATTTTGGCTTCCTCCATATGTATATATATTTTTTATTTTTCTAGTCCCTCTGTCGAACAACCTCTCTCTCTCTCTCTCTCTCTCTCTCTCTCTCTCTCTCTCTCTCTCTCTCTCTCTCTCTCTCTCTCTCTCTCTCTCTCTCTCTCTCTCTCTCTCTCTCTCTCTCTCTCTCTCTCTCTCTCTCTCTCTCACTCTTCTCGCCCACCCACCCTCTTTTTTTTTACTTCTTCCTCTCTGTTTCAGCCTTCCTCTTTCCCCTTTCTCGAGTATAACCAATATATATCTAGCTTCTTTCCTCTCTCCAGCGTTTCTGCCTCTCAACTCGTCATTACCCCTTCACATCTCTCACACACACGAAAGAAAAACAATTGAACCTGGAGGCAAGCCAGCAATTTCAGCCAATAAACATGACTAAGTGCATATCGTTGTGCCAGACCTTTTTAATTTCTAATGTGCTCAATGATCCACCGGAGACAATGCCGTGCTGTTGCTGTTTTACGCCCTTCATTGCCGTATTTTTCATCAACTCCCACTAATTTATATCCCTTGATATGAAGGTGATGACTCTTTGTGTTTTGTTTTGTTTTGTTTTTTTTTATAAGATTAACTTTCAAACCTTTAATTGAAAGTGATTCCGTCATCATTCGAACTTCACGAAGCATGTACCCAGACAGACATTCCATGTGATGTCTTTTCAAAGTAGACGCAGAGGGTAAAAAATTAACGAATATCTCTGATGTCTTCAAAATTAAGGGGACTAATTCATTAGATATGTCATATTGGTGTGGATAATAATCTCGAAAAGATCATCGACGGATAAACTATTTTGTTTTCTTTATTTCTTTCCTAATCAATTTTTTTAAAACTTTTGTTTGTGTGGTGTGGGGGCGCCCGCTCGAGAGAGAGAGAGAGAGAGAGAGAGAGAGAGAGAGAGAGAGAGAGAGAGAGAGAGAGAGAGAGAGAGAGAGAGAGAGAGGACAGACAGACAGACAGACAAAGAGCTATTAGTCTTATTTGTTGACTTATTCTTTTTTAAACCTGATCATTTCTCCTGGAGAGCTGTGATTGCTGAAATGAACAAGCCTCCTGAACATTAACCCCTCTTTTCTCCTGCAAGGATAAATATGAGGCTTCAATGCCTCTTGTGTCCTCATGCATGCTATTTTGTCATCTGATGTTCATTGCATCCAGCAGTCACATTTACTCAGTTGTTTCAAGCATGTTTATTTTTTGTTTTGTTTCTTTTCGTGTTGATTTACATTCATTAAAAAAAATGAGTCAATTACATTACCTTTTATTACTTTGTTATGTTTTTCTTTTGTTTTATCAGATCAAGAGATCAGATTCAGCCTATTACTGGGAGGAGAGAGAGATAATGGCAAATGCTAATAGTGAATGGATTGTACAGGTAAAAATCTTTGCTTTTAATCCTCTCTCTAGAAGTTGTTTTTTACTACTTCCATACCATTGACGGTAATTATGTGATAAAATGTGAATATTTCGAACACTCTGCTGTTTTTTTTTGTTGTTTTTTTTTTCAAGGAAGGACATTTGATGTGTAATTGATTGCACAAAGAATTGCCTAAGCTCAAACTTATGAAATAAAAGAGCCTGTACATTTAACATGTCTGCTGTTCTATCTTTCATAGTTAAAGTTAACATTTTGAACAAGCCATAACATTTTTCAAAAGAATAACGAACAATCAAGAAGCGAAAAAAAAAAAGGTAAATTAAAATCAACTCACTATGAAGCAAAATACAAATTATCCAATAAAAAACCTCTTTTTGGTAAAGAAAAAAAAAGAAAATCTTCTTTGTAGAATTTTTTGGCGGGAAAAATTGTTATTTGGGCCTTTGTCATAGAAGTATTTATTGCAAATGTTTATTCTAGCTCTTGACAGCTTCAAAGGTAATGACTTAGTACAATGTCTATAGCCACAGAGACTGTCAGGTTTCTCCATCAGGCCTGAGATTTCAGAACATTTGATCCAGAAACCAAGCCACAGTCCATTGCTTTACCAATTGAACTACCTTGTTTTGTTGGTTTCTTGGTTTTTCTCACATATTTCCTCAATGCATCATTACGGTCTGAGAGGAGTTCTTTAGAAGTTCATAATTTTGAGGAGGTTCTATTGATGTTCATGAGGTTTTATCTTAGCATGTTTTCCTTTTTCCACAGTTGCATTTTGCATTCCAAAACCACAAATTCCTTTATATGGTGATGGACTACATGCCGGGCGGGGATCTTGTCAACCTCATGTCTAATTATGATGTGCCTGAGAAGTGGGCAAAGTTCTATTGTGCAGAAGTTGTTCTGGCACTCCATGCCATTCACTCAATGGGATTTGTTCATAGGTAAGTAGTTTTTGCACGATCAGCCTCTTTCTAAAGGACTCGGCTTACAGGTGGTTCAATTTTAATGCTGATTGAAGTTTGTGTATGGTTTTTGCTGCCTGAGATTTTTTTTTTCATTTGTAGGGGAAGAGGCTTGGATTAAAAATCTTGTGTCATATTATCTTTACAAATTTTTTTGCATCATGTTGCATGCTGGAAGTATATGGTGATTTTCAATCACCAAACATGCTAAGCATGTGGTGGTGCCAACATCTTTTACCATTGGTATATACACACGAAGGGTGACTAAAATCTTTGTAACTTAGTGAAACACATTTAGAGGGAAACCTGATCGTTGTAACTCATTTAGAGGGAAATCTGATCGTTGTAACTCATTTAGAGGGAATTGACTGCAAGTGAAGAGCGCAATGTGAAAAAGTTTACGTAGGAGAACATGACTCTTGTTTAGTGGCATAGACTTTATTTTTGTTTTGGTTTTTTTTTTCAATTTTATTTTAGCAAGTTGTTATTATGAGTATTATTAATTGTATCATTGAAGTAAGCTATTTGGTAAAAGATGCAGAGTAAACATACTAAGATGTTTGTTTATGTCTCATCCAGAGATGTAAAGCCAGATAACATGTTGCTGGATGCCAATGGTCACCTCAAACTTACAGACTTTGGTACCTGTATGCGCATGGATGCGGTAAGGGATATAAAGTTCATAGTTATTGCCTTTTCTTTGTTTATAAAATTGCCCATAATAATGTTTTTAAGTGTTGATCTGGGATTGTAATTATATACCTTTGCTTGATGGAATGCCTATTATACCTTTTTTATTTAAAAATTTCCTTTCTTCTTGATTTAAAATGGATGTCAGCCTAGTGTATGGCGTACAAGAGTGAGTTGTGTTTTTTTTTTTAATGTTTTGGAAAATCCTTGTTGGCAGAATGTATCTCCATTTCTTTTCTTTATCTAAGGTTCATTGAACTTGCTTTTGATTTTCCTTTTTCTTAGGATGGACTAGTTCATTCAGACACAGCTGTAGGCACTCCTGACTACATTTCTCCAGAGGTGCTAAAGTCACAGGGTGGAGAGGGTTGCTACGGCCGTGAGTGTGATTGGTGGTCAGTTGGTGTTTTCCTGTATGAGATGCTTGTGGGTAAGTTCCAATTATGTTAATACAAATTTAACTGTAAATTGAAAATAGTTTTAAATATGTAATTATTGTCGAAAAATATTTTTTGTTATTTTGATACCTTCGCTTTTGATAGAGTTTAATATTGCCATTGTTGGGGTAGATTATTTTTTAAATTTTAAAATGCCTTTAATATATAGTTTTAACAGATATCATGGCTGCATTTCTATGATTTGTATTTGTAGGAGATACACCATTCTACGCAGATTCACTTGTTGGAACATATGGTAAAATCATGGACCACAAGCGATCACTAAATTTTCCCTCTGACGTGGAGATGTCAGAAAAAGCCAAAAGCCTTATATGTGCCTTTTTAACAGATAGGTAAGTAGCAAGGAAGATGAATTTCCTCAGTTACTCTAATCAGTTGTGAGAAAGTGACATTTATTTTTAAGAGAGAAATCAAAATAATTTTTTCCATGTTTCCTTATCTTAAAATTTGTTTTTATTTTATTTTCTGGTAAGTCATGTGAAGTTGATTTCAATAGCAGCAAATCAAAAGAGCCCATCTTGTTTTTTCTGCACTTTTCCATATGCCACACTTCCGAGGGAGTTATCAAATGTTGTAAATGTTGTTTGAAAATCAAAAAGCTTTGGACAGGTGCACATAAAGTTTAGTTGAGCTTAAACAACCATTTTATTTTTACATATGATAAATACTTCATTTGGAATTGCCCATGAGAAACATTTTCCTCTGCGCTAACTGTTTTGGATCATTCATATCCTTAATGTTAATAAACACCCAATCGTATGGCTTTTCTGAGGCTACCTTTTTCAGCTTTTGCTCAGCAATGCGCAAGATCAAGGATCTTTCAGATTATAAACTTTTTGTTTCAAAGGCATGGGAAAATATTCTTAGTTTCATATTTTGTTGATTTGGGCTTGTTGAGGTTACAGGAAAAAACATATTTGTCATATCTTTTTTCTGCTCTTTTCTATTATTACCATTATGCTAAGCAAATCCAAAGCTGTAGATGGTAGTGTCCAGACACTAGGATCTCATTCAAGAATCTCCCTCTGTAGTCTTTTCCCATAAAAAAAATGATACTTTAATGCAAGTGTTAAAAGTGCAGGTGTTTTTTTGTTTTTTTTCATTGGAGTTTGTGATGTAGACAAAATTTAAGATTTGCTCAGAAATTTCACAATTTTGGTGTATCCCTATATGTGAATAAAACAAAATAAAGTCTTTCCATGCTCCCTCAGAAAGCTGATATGAATGTATTGCTTGCAATTTTCCGTGGCATAACTGAACATTTTGCCTAGTGATTTATGTTCAATCGTTTGATCTTTTTGGCTTGTTTTAAATTTCCAAGTGGCAGCTGTATTATATTTATTTCTTACTAAATAAGATGGGAACAAGTAGTTAGTTTCTATTTTCCAATTGATACTTAACACTGTGTAAAGTATTTTGGTTCCGCATGACAATGCCCTAATCCAAGTAATTCCATTATTGCAAAGGTAAAGGTGCAGCTTTGCCTACACATTGAAATAATTTCAATTATTCATAGAACTTTTTTTTTAACTTATAACTCTTGCTTTATTTAGCTTTTGCTTTTGCTATTCAGAATGGAACGTCTAGGAAGGAATGGTGTTGAAGAGATCAAACAGCATACTTTCTTTAAAAATGATACATGGACATGGGAAAATATACGTCAAAGTGAGTGACATTGATTAGAAAATTAACGCAGAGTTTTTTGTTCAAATTTAATTTTTTTTTTTAAAGGTTCATTAAGAAATACCAGGGAGAAAAAAAAGCAGCAAAATGTATCAGCAGAGTCTCATATCACTTAAAGGTCTTTTTTTAATTGTTGTTTACAAATTGTTTGTGGCAATAAGAAATTATACTTTCAGAGCATATGTCTTGCTTGCAAGCCATATTGCAATTGATTAAGCATAATATTTTTACTTATTTTCTCTTATTTTAAATGCATCCTAAATATTGAAGCGGTTCCTCCGGTTGTGCCTGAACTTTCTAGTGATGTTGATACCAGCAATTTTGACGAGATTGAAAAGGATGAATCACCTGAGGAGACTTTTCAAGCGCCAAAAGCATTTGCTGGGAACCATCTACCTTTCATTGGCTTCACATACAGTAAATCTTTAAAGTAAGTTGTACAAAGTTTAATTTACCTGAATTTTGTTTTCTGTCCCAAATAATTCTAAACAACAGTGAATGTCAATATCCAGTTTTAAAAGAAATAGAACTATTAACTAAATGAAGGGTAATTAAGGTACCGGTATATCTCAAGTTTTCTCTGAAAAAGTTTTTACTTCTTTGATATATATTGGTAATAGAATGTGTTACAACACACAGGAACAAATGCTTTGTAAAAAAATAAAATATTCTCACAAATTAAGGGAGTAAAATTCATTAGATGTTTAGTTACGTAAATTATGTGTAAGGCATCCATTTTTGTTGACCAGACCTGTTTGAGCTTTTGACTCCAATTTAATGTTTGCAGGTAAAGATTGATTAAAACATATTTGCCCACCTTTTTAAATATTAAAAATAACAATTAAATATGGTATCAAAGTGTCTATGAGTCAAAATTAAGACTTGTACCTGATTTAATTTGGTAGCCTCACATTTGATCTTAAACCAGTGACATAAACATTCACAATATGTCTGATTCATTGTAAACTTAAAAAGTGAAATTTTTTTAGTGAATAAAATACACATATTGTTTATTCCAGATTACCTGGTACATCAAATGATTTTTCAGCATCTACGCAAAATGTAAGTGAAGTGTTAGAAAGATCACTTAAAGGAAAAAGATTTTGGAAGGAATTTGTATAGCTCCAAGAAAAATATAGCTCAAGCTTTGATGACTCACAGTGTGAAAAGAGAGTGGCTGCTGTTACCTTCTTTAATTATAAAACAAACGGATGAAATGTGTTCATCTGATAGATGGTACCTTTGGTTTTTATGCAGAACTGAAAGGCACTCTACAGGCTGTTAAAGATTTTAAAATTTTTCTTATGTAAATTTAAACTTTCTAATAGCCTTTACAGATTGAATGACCTCTACACACTTTTCTGAGAGTTAAATTCCTATAAAATTACAGGTTATTTGAAAAAGAACTTTAAATATGCAACAAAATTTGGAAATTTTTTAATGTGATATGAATTTATTTAGTTTATACACATATATAATGAAAACAAAAAGTTTTTAAAAATTAAAAAAAAAAAAATTTGTATTGAGTCTGATGTGGGCCAAATCCACCATGGTTGAGTATTCATGGCTAGACCTCTCCTAAACTTCATAATTAATTTACTAGAGATAGTCAGAATATCACATCCCACTTAGAGAATGGTATTGGAAAACAATAATTTAAAAATCCCATATCTTGATATCTTTGTTTTAACCTTAGTGAGATAAACTTCTGGAATAATACACATTGACTCTGAAATTAGATAGAACAGTCAACTCAGAGGAAACCCTGAAGTAATATCTATTTGATTTATCTGTAATAGGCCTCTGCAATTGGTGGTGGTGATGCCTCCTTTATTCGCAACCTGGAAGAACAGATTCGTACTGAGAGGGCAAGCAGAGATGATGTAGAGAAAAAATACAGGTAATTTATATAATATAAAGCTTGCTTTTTTTTTTAACTGTTGGAATAAATAAAAGCAGACCTGTTAATTATTTGCAAAAGGGCGTACATAATTATATATGATTACATTGTTTTGCATTTGTTAATTTCAATGGGAAATCTCAAGCTTAAAACGCTTGATGGTAAGTCAAAGATAATCAGCAAAGATTTGTGTCATATGTCATATGTTTATTGTTTCTATACATTGATTTAATATATCACACGCTCTAAATCAATATTGCAGCTTGAAAACAGCCCAGTCTTATAATCTTTTTACCCATCCACCCACTAAAAAAATAAAGTTCATTGATTTTGAAATGACTCAAACTGTTCATGTAAGTATCAAAAAAGGGAAGGGAGGAAGGAGATTTGGAAGACATTGGATGTTGTAATAATCATCCATTTCAAAATATCCTACATTTGTTGAAATGCAAATTTATATTTATTAACTATCAAAAGGACAATCTAAATCTAAAATAATGCTTTTCCCTTTTCTTTTTTTACAGGCAAACTCTTGATGAGATTGATAGGTTGTCGCAAGAGGAAGCCATTCTCAAGTCAGAGAGTAGAGAGATGGAGCGGAGCATAGCTCTGATTAAGCATGATTTAAAGGAGGTGGGTGCAGCTGATATTTGAATTGAGAGGCTGTATTTTTTTTTTATTTTTCAAAGGAAAGGTAACTCATAACTAGCTATGATAATTTGTATTTTCTGAAGAATTGAATGTCAATTTCAAATGAAAACTTAAAAAGAATAAGAAGAAGAAAAAAAAAGGATTGATTGATTTGTTGGGATGGCACACTCCTGTAATTCATAATTCTTATAGTCAGGAATAACATTCTCCAATTTCCCAACATTTTGTATGGTTTATATTTCATCACAATATATTTCTTAGCAATATTGTTCGTTTGCCTTTCTCAGTTATGAATATAGGGGCTGCCTTGCACAGGTAAGAGTAAATCATAGGCAAAGTTTAAAAAAATTGTCATAAAATGGCTATCTAGAGTTGAAACATGATGAATTTGAGCTCAATGTTGACATTTTTCATTGTTTTCTTAAGATATGACAACCATGTATCTTAAGTAGCAGTGAAAGTTAAAAAGTATTCATGCCTAGAGACGTAGTTGTGTGAGCTTTTAAGATAATTTTTTTTATATACTTTATGGTCTTTGATTCTATTTAGACTCAGCGTAAGTTTGAAATGGAGGCAGATAACCGAAAGAAGGTAGAGTTTCTACTCAAAGACAAAGAAAAACAGCTTGAGTCGGAGATAAATGCCAAGCTCCAAATCTCAACATCATCCGCCCACTCCTCAGAAAAGATGTCAAGTCTTGAGAAAATGGTGATTTTATGAACTCAGTACATCTTATGTGACAGTCATGGAAATATATTTTAAAAAAAAGGCGTTTAAGAATCAACAAAAAAAATAGAAACATAACTTCTAAACTGTCTATAAATTCCCAGATTTCTGAAATCAATAAAGTGCTTTCAGTTTTATCCTTAGAACATTCAATTGATTGGAAGAGGAAAGTTAAATTGTTTTGTTTATTTTCAATATTTTAACATTTAGCAATCATAAATAATGGATATATTTATAATATTAAAAAAAAAATTAAACAAAATAGTCAAGGAATCTTGAAATATCTGCTTTTTGAACTGAGGTATTTTTTCCTTATCTTCATATAATCTTTGTCAGCTCTTAGGTAAATGAGGTGCACACCTTTTATTACCAAGTCCATAGATATGCCTTTTTAATACTTTTAAGAGCATTGGATTGATATAGATATGCCTTTTTAATACTTCAAAGGGCATGGGATTAATAATTTCCTTCTGTCACAAAATGTGCAGGTCAATGATCTCAATAAGAAGCTAAAGGCAGAATCTGAAGCATCAAACAAGCAGAAAAAATCTCACCAGGAGCTGCAGCAGCGACACGCAAACCTTGAGCAGACCCACTCAGATCTCAATAACAAATATAGTGAGCTCCAGGCAGCGCGACAAGCTTTGCAGAATGAACTCTTTACCATTCAGGCTACATTGGATGCTGAGAAGAACACAAGGTCTCAGGAATCTCAGCAGACACAAGAGCTCAATGGTTTGTGATTGATTAAAGTAGAGTCACACAAAAAATAAGTATAAGATTTACAAAGAGCTTTTGAATAATGCATCAGGTAAATATCAAGTCCTCTGGAGTTTCAAAAAAAGCATGTACTGTTAACTTTTTGCATGAGGTTGTATTCTGGTAGTGCTGACCAAATTAAAATGCTTTTTGTCATTGCACATGAAGAATGTGAGGTGGTAAATGGCACAGGAGGTAAAAGACTTGTATATTTGTGCATGTAGAGAGTTTCATTTTAAAACAAAAGAAATATTTCTGCAACTTTAATGCAATAGTTTGTTGGGATTTTTTTTACTGTGTTGAAGACTTTTGTTGTTGTAATTATACTCTGGAAAAGATCCATTAGGCTATCATTTTTCTTAGGTTCAGCAGCCTATATTTTAATGAATGTCTGCACATAGGTTGGCAGAGAAGTTGAATTTCGGAGTGTGAATCACTGTTATCTACTAAAATGAGATACATATGCATTATCCTATCTGATAAAAGCTAATCTTCAGCTAAATAACGTTCATAATTGTTTACTTAATTTTGTTCGGTTTTAGTTTGGAAGTTTTTATATATTTCACCATTTCACCTTTTTTGTTATTTGTAGACCGTGTGCGAAGCTTGCAGATGGAAAAGACTCAGTTTCAGACTAGGGAAAGATCTTACACCCAAGATATACAAAAGATGCAGCAAAATATCTTCCAGCTAGAAAAGGTAAGATCTAATATCATTACATAAATTCATAAAAAAAAATTTCAAGTTCAGTCTCATGAAGACCAAATGTATTCTTGTTTTAAAGAACAATAAATAGGTATATGAAACCTAATTTAATTGTAAGGCACTTGTCTAAACTAAAATTAACTTTGTAGCCAAAGCTTCATGCTTACTCAAACTCATTACTTTAAAATTCACCTCCAAACTTGTCAGAACATTGCTGGGGTGGAGTTGGATAGAGACAACTTCAAGCGCAAATGGGAGGCAGAGCAGCAGGCACATAAGGACATGGCAGACAAGTACACAGCGGACAAGAACTACATTCTACGTTCCTCTGATCAAGCTAATCAGGAAGCTATTAAAGGTTAGGTTTTTTCTATTTGGTTTATTGTTTCTATAGTTAAATATTCGAGGCAATCGCAGTGCAGGGAACTCCTGATACATGATCCTATGTCAGATATTGCTGTCAAAATGTAAATTATATATATCTCAGAACGTTTCTTTTACAAAAAGTCTGAATAGCAAAACTTTGTGTGACTTTACTTTACCCTAATGTGAGAGAAAAATGTGCCGTGATTCAAGATATTTGAAATCTTTCAAGAACCTTTTTTTTTTAACCAGTGAACTAACTTACTTAGTTTGTTGTACCATTTGTCTCTTTATTCTCAAGGAACCTGTCATAGAGGTAGTGTACAAAAATTATACAATTGTTAAATATTACACATAGTAATATATATTAATTCATTAATTCCCTTCTGTGACCATGAAATCGAAGCTTCCCTCTGTTTTGTGTTTACAGAAATCCAAAGCAAGCTTGATCAGGAACGTGCGGAGCGGCAGAAAATGGAAGCAAAGCTTCTGGAGGTGGAGAAGAAGAACAGCGTTGTAGCTGTGGACATGTCACAAATGCAACAGAAAGCAGCCTCCCTCCAGGCTGAGCTTAATATAGAAAAAGATAAGGTGGGTCTGAAAATGTATGTAATTGTTACAGAGTTCAATCAAAGAGCATTTCATGATTTGTGCCTAATAATTATAACTTTGTGTTTTAATAGAATGTTTCAAAAGAGCTATGGTAAAACTTAGCATGAACTAGAGAAACATGGTTCATCTATTCAAATTTCTTTTTAAAATTCTATTCTTAGTAGCTAAGTGAATTATTGTACTTTTTCAGAATAAAAATCTTGGTCTGCAAGTAGAACAAGAGGTGCAAAGGAGAAACTTGATGCAAGGAGATTTCAAAGCTCAATATCAAGATCTCCAGAAAGTAAAAACCAAAGAAAAACAATTGGCCAAGGTGAGGAATAATCAGACCTTGAGCATTTTTGAATCAGGCATGTGATATTTAGAAACTCCTAAATAAATATGGGAATTGGAAATCCTTACAAATTTTAGATGCCTTTTCCAAGCTGATTTAAATAAGTTTCTTGTAGCCTTAAGGCTACTCTTGGTTTATTTGAGATTTAAGTGGGAAACTTACATAATACTGTCAGTAAAATGGAACTTGAATTGTTTTGGAAGGTTTTTTTCACATGAGATAAAAAAAACACTGAAAACCCAAAAAGTAAAATTGTAGATTTTTTATGCCCACCATTGTTTTCAATTTGAAATTTTGCAGGTGGTAGAAGATGTCATGGAGGAAAAGAAAAGAACAGATAATGAAGTGAAAAAGTTAAAAGAGTAAGTAACATTTTTATGTATATGTGGAGTTTTTTTTTTCTTTCCAAGAATTATTTGACCTTTTTTTTTTGCCCCCCCTCTTCCCCTAAGAACAATATAAAAAGAAAAAGAGTTTAAAATATTTTGCTGGACAGATACCTGATTATCAGTTAGGAGTATTCTCACTAGCTTAGGCCTGACCACATTCATAATTTTAGTTTCTCTATTGACCTTGCAATCTTGCAACAGGTTCAAGGATCAATACATTATGTTTGTTTCAATGATGGGAAGTAAATATGATTTACTTTAATTCTTACTTAAGTTGTCAAAATTTGAGTCTGCAGCTTTACATTATGTTTGCAAGGTAGGAAAATACTAACAACTGACTTTTTTTTAAACCTTTTCACACATCCAGAGATATGTCATTCAATGAGCTCCAAATGACAGAATTGCAGGAACAGTTGGAAGCAGAAACATATTTTTCGGTATGTTTATGTAATGACTAGCATCATTTATAAGTTATGTAACTTTTTCATACATAGATACCTGATAGTATGAGAGGAGTAGAAGTTGGAAAAAGAGTCTAATTTTACTTTTCACATTTTTTGCAGTCCCTATACAAGACCCAGGTAAAGGAGCTGAAAGAAGAAGTTGAGGAAAAAATCAAACAGATCCAAGATCTTTCTTCTGATACCCAAAACATAATTCAAGAGAAGTGAGTTAAAATTAACTATTATATGTTAAGTGTGGTTACAGGGGTGTGTCAATGTCCTGGAAAATGCTCACAATGAAAAAAATTTTTCATCTTATAGTTGCTAAAAAAAATTTTATCCAGACTTTTGATCTATTCAAATAGAATTGTGAATATTACTTTTTTTTCCCTTCACTTGAATTTTAATTTGTGCATCTTCCTCTTAGCTAGCACTGACTTACGCATATTCTTTTTCTTTCTATACCCATCCTGTCATGCAGAGATAGTCTGGGCACACAACTACAACTTGCCTTGGCTAAAGCAGACAGTGAGCAACTGGCTCGTCAGATTGCAGAGGAACAACTTGCAGATGTTGAGAAGGAGAAGACAATGTTAGAGCTGGAGATTAAAGAGCTCATGTCCCGCCATAAAAATGAGCTTAACAAAAAAGAGGCTCTCATCTCAGCTGTAAGTGATTATCTTCATAACGAGTGAATAAAACATTCCAGGAAGATTTACAGTCCACAAAATTTTGTCTTGTCATTCAAAAACTCAAAAACTTTTGCAACGAATGAGTCAAGTGAGTTAAGGATTTAACAAAACCATCATAAAATTATTTGTCCAAACTATATATTTACCTTCTTTATCATAAGTTTTTCTTGTGTCATCATAAGTATACGTAAGTGCTGCTTCAGTCTTCCAAAGCATGTTTGTTATATTTACTGTAAGTATACTATAGCTTCATAGCGCGATCATCTTTACTTAACAGTAATATTTTTTTTTTTTAATTTTCTCCTCAACACATAAAAAAAGACTATATAGGAAACAAATTTCCATGTTTGAAATATCACACAAAACCTTACAAGAAAACACACTGACTATAAAGCTTACAATTTAATATATTTAAGCACGTAAAAAAAGTTCACATGATTTCTTTATATGAAGCAAATCAATTTTAATTGATTTATATTTCCTTGCAGCTGGAAGACACAAAACGAGGTTATGGCAGTGACATTGAACGTTTACAACAGGAGAAAGATGATCTGAACAACAGAATCAAAAAGTTGTCAGATGGTAAGTTCCCAGTGCGTTTGACGGTTTGCCTCTTTTTCTCATTAAATTTCCATTTGTTAAATTTGACAAGCTTTTAATTTTCTTACTGCCAAAGAAGACAAATTTGAAGTTGAGTTGAGAAATTTTTCTGAGCTCTGTGATTTTTTTGCTCACACCTTAAGTACATGGCTGTTGCCAAACCAATTTCAAAGCCTTTCTTGAATACATGTAGTCTCTTGGATTTAATATTGGATATTTTATTGTTGTTATTATTAAATATTGTTTATAAGAGTTTACACTGTTTGTACTAATTAAAGAAAAAAATGTGAACAAATTACAAACCGTAACATGATATGCTGAGTTGGCTGTACTTAGTTATAGTATGACTCTTACAGTTAATCTAGAAATTGCAAGCAATCATGATGAATTCTAATTTCTTATGTCCTAATTTTCTATAGACCTGCTTCAGTCCAAGAACACGGAGGAGGATAAGCTTAAGAGACAGTTGGAGGAGGAGAAACTGAAAAAGATACAGGTTTGGATAGTATTTCTTAATTTAGAGAATTTGTGTCACAAAAATTTTTACCTCTTAGTTATGAAGCAATATAAACTAAATCCTTTGAATCTTAGCTTTGGGTAAGACACTAGTAAATTATTTTAAAACTTTATATTATCTTTATATATATGCTTGACTCTGGCTTTGAAGAATCTTGCAGGAAATCGGTAATCTTTTATACTTTTACCCAAACTGAAAGTATGAAGATCCGAAATAGCATGTTTCATGGTTATGTCTTTGCAGGCTGTGAACAAACTGGCTGAGATTATGAACAGAAAGGAATACAATCAACCTAGTCGTGGCGGAAGAGGCAAAGCTGAGGCTGAGCTCAAGCGCAAGGAGAAGGATTATAGGAAAATTCAACAGGAGTTAACTATGGTAAAGAATTCATCTGTTTGTTTAGATTTGTTTACTAAATGATGGAATTTCATCAAATCTTTGAGCTGCTCTTTGCTTTTGTTGGCAAGACAAGACGTGCATTCTTCAAACGTAAAATCTGGAGTCAAATAATTAAACTACGAGATAATAAGTTAACTTCATATCACTTTATAATGAATTGAACCAATTTATCAACTTCTGGACTTAAACCTTTTACTTGATAATTAGTAATATTGTGTCACTTAAAATCCTTATTAATTAATATGTATTGATTTGGTAAGTGCATAGTCCTCTTTAAATGAATGGTAGATTCTATAGATGCTGTCACTATTATAATCAGTAAGGCTATTAGATGTAAAAGGCACAGGTTGATTAGGGAATCTAATTGCAGATAAAATACAAGTAGTTATACTAGCATACTTTCTATTGCATTTATTCAGGAACGTGAGAAATACAACAAGATGGTGGAGAAGATGCAGAGGGATGTGCTTGAAGCCCAGCAATCTGTATACGAGGAGAGCCAGGCAAGACAGCGGCTGCAAATGGAGATGGATGCAAAGGATTCAGAGTTGGAACAGCTAAGGCAAAAGTTGGCGTTTACAAACTCAGACACAGCGTCTGTCAATAGTGGGAACATGGATGAGAGCAGTCTTAGTGTGACAGATGATTCTGGAGGTAAGAGTCGCCTTGAATGTAGCATTTTATGGTTTATGTATTAATGAGAGTGATCAGGAGGATTAAGATTCTTTTTAATATTGATGTGTGACCTCAGGTGAACATGATGGAACTTAAGAGATTATTTCTCTTCCACCACCAATTTTCGATTCTTGGGGCTTCACAATCTTTCGATATATATTTTTTAGAGAGTAAGTTTGCCTTCTTGAGAGCTTCTGTAATCTATTTAGCTCAGATAAGGCAAGGTGATTATTAATGGGAGGGTGTTGATTGAATTGGTTCAGCATACAGTCTTGCATTCTTTCTTTCCATCTTCCAGTTATTTCAGACTCGTACATGGAGGGTTGGTTGGCTGTGCCCAACCGCAGTAACATAAAGAAGTATGGTTGGCGTAAACAGTATGTTGTAGTGAGCAGCAGGAAGGTGCTTTTCTTCAACTCTGAGAATGACAAGCAAAACACTGATCCCATTCTTGTATTGGATATTGAGTATGTATACATGTTTCGACATACAGATCTTTGATTGATTCATAGGTAGTGGAACAAGTTCATATTTTTTTAATATCTTAAAAGACCTAAATGCTAATTGGAATTCGATTTCACCTTGAAATAAATTTCTTTCACTTGTCTGGAAGGAAGTATGAATAATCTTGTTTCTCTCTATCACAAGCTCATCTGAAAATTGTGACCAAGCCTTGAAATCCACCTACCATCATATTTAATTTGAAGTCTATAAAATCTTTACATTATCCTCTCTGCTTTATGATTTCAGAAATATTTTAGGAGAAACACACTCTACATGAAAAATAAGGTTCATCATAAAGATTTTTTAAAAATATGAGTCTTACCTACAATATCATCATTAATCTGTTACGGTTATTTTAAGGTATGTAAATTTCACCTTCCTTAGTCTATGAATGACTTCATAATGTGTGATGCTTCTGAAATCAGCTTCAATATTTACGCTGTTTGTGACTTTCATTGTTTTTAACCCACAGCAAATTGTTCCATGTGAGACCAGTTACTCAGGGAGATGTATACAGAGCAGATGCCAAAGATATACCTAGAATATTCCAAGTGAGTAATGTAGATGGATAATTCTTTTTCTTTTTTAATACTGTCACACTCATTCCACAATTGTTCAAGTCTTTTTTTTACCTATTGAAACATTTAAGGCTTTGGCCAATTTGATAGATCACTTTGTCATTTTTTTTGGGCTGCATTTGGCATTTTAAAGCAAAAATCACCTTCCGCAAGTCAACACTTTTTGTAAAGAAAATGATTTTCTTGTTTATGTCAAAATTTCCAAAATTGACACGAGCAAATGTGGAATGAGTGTGATCTTGGGATTTTACATATACTGGAGGACTTGATTATAGAAATGATTTGTAAAAATATGCCATTGAGAATAGAGTTGAGCAGTAGAGGGAAAAAAAAAAAGTAAGATAGCGCTCTGGCCCAAACACTCTTTTTATCTATGTCAGAGCAGATGGTCACACATAAGCAGTGTCAAACAGCTTCTCTAACTGCATAAAGGTTACACAAGAGCTGAGGATTCAATATTTCTGTGTCATATGGATCTAGATGAATTGCCTGTCTGAAGAAGCTACTTAAATCAAATGTAAGTGTGAATTGCATCATTTAATAGGTAAACTCTTTTCTCTCTGGCTATGTAAAGTTACTGGATTTAAGCTTTTGCAAAAGACATGCAATGGAAATAATCTCCTATAAAATGTTTGGGTTATTTTTTTGTAACTCAAAGTAAAAAGAGCTTTAGAATTCATGAACCCTGTAGGTAATTATGTCATCTTTACTCTTACTTACCTACAGATTCTTTATGCTAGTGAAGGTGAGAATCGCAAACAAGAGGAGACAACAGCTGAGGCAGCTATGGATAGAACTGGAGTGATCAGCTACAAAGGTCATGATCTGATAACACTCACATATCGCACACCAACATCTTGTGACTCCTGCCACAAGCCAGTCTGGCATGTGATACACCCTCCTCCAGCACTGGAATGTAAACGTATGTTACAGCCTTTTTGTAAAATTTTTTATTCAAAGAGGTGCTTCTAGAATTTGACTCGCTGCCTTCTACTTAAATTGAATTCAAAGGTCATTTTATAGAAATGAATGAAAGAACAAATGAAAAATGATTGTCAAAGAACTCTAAATCTTAATGTTTTTAAGGACACAATGGATCTTATGATTTTCATAGAAAAATCATAATGATATGTTTGTAAGTAGCATTTTACAGTCCCGCACCTAGTTTTAAACAAAGATTTGAAATGTTTTTTATGTTTATTTTTTTCATTCATTAGGTTGTCATGTAAAAGTGCACAGAGAGCATTTCGACAAAAATGAAGAGTTCATTGCTTACTGTAAAGGTTTGTATGCATATTATTGATTAAAAAATTATATTAGTTTTTAAAAAGAATATACTGTCACCGTTATCTTTTAATTTTAGAATATTGATGCGACTGCACATTTCATTATTTTGACATTTCAATTTATGCGCACATAAGAAATGTCTGAATTTTCATTTTTCTAATTTGAATATATATTACAATTTATTGAAATTTATAAATTATCAAAAAAAAATTTATATAAAGCAATTAAAATTGCTTTCAAAGAAATAGAATGAAATGACTGTTGATATAAAAAAAGCAAAAGGAAATAAAAAAAAATTGAACAATTAAGATATCAGGGAGTCCACAAAGTTCATTAATATGAATAGAATATCAGCTTCGTTTTCTTCAGCACCAAATTTGTAACAGGTTTACAGCATATAAAGATGTTTCAGGCCAGACAGAAGTAAGAAATAACTCTTTTTTTTATTCAAAGAAGTATGTGATAAAGAACTTTATTTAAATTGGGCAAGACACTTTCACCTACAGTTTAGTGATATTTTGGTGTTTCAAATTGAGCAATCAACTTCTCTTATTTCCTTTGACTCTTAAGTCCTAGAAAACATATTTACTTACTCTTGTTTTATGCATTGCAGTTAACTATGACTCAAGTATCCAGGCTAAAGAGATGCTGCTTCTGGCAGAAACAACAGACAAGCAAAAGAACTGGGTGCAACATCTCAGTAAGAAAGTCTCTAAGAAAGGCATTGTCAGCACAGGAAACCTTAGGTGAGTTTCGATTGTTGCATTTTTTTTTATGTGGCTTATTTAGCATATTTGTAGAGACAAGATCTGTTCCCCACCACAACCTCTAGATCTAGACTTAATTTGATAATTGAATGATACCTGACATTTTAAACTGAGGTCACTGATGATACAATTTTGATTATAATACCATTCTTCATAGTTATACAGTAATTACTTTGTAGATGACAGTAAGCCTTTTTCACACTTGAGAGGTTCTGGAAGTTCACAAAGGAGGCTATCAGCTGGAGTGGAATGATTGCCAGCATTTCTTATTTCTTTTGTTTTTACACTGTGATAGACAGCTCAGGAAAAGGGCAATCGTAGGGGAGGGATGATAGGCAGCAAGATTTTAATATATTTAATTTAACCTACTGTCTCAGTTGGAGGTTACCTGCATTGAGAGTGTGAAGATAGCGAAAAGTGCACTCTCTACTAACTCTTGATCATGCGGGGGGTTTTTTGTTTTGTTTTTTTTTTGTCTTTTTTAAGATGATCTGTGTAGCAATACCACGAAATGAGAGGTTCTGCAGTAGAGAAATTTTCGGGCAATTTTCCTAAAGATGGCTTGAAACTTCCACTTTTCATGCTGCTTTAATTTCTAAATTTTTATATTATTTCAGAAGTAAAAGCACTTTTAATAGCGAGGATTTCAACTTTTTTTGAGGAAAATAGCATTTCCCAAGTAGTTGTCTGCCACAAAACGTCTCATTTTATGGCTTGGCTACACATTATAATTTGATATTTGTTATCTTATTCTGAGTGTTTCTGATTCTTTCTATCCTTTCCCATTGTCCAGTACTATGAGAGGGTCAAAGCAGTATTCATCGTTTGGCCCTCAGCCTCGGGTATCCGGAAAATCTTCAACATTACCACCAAACTCTCGAAACTCTTAGTGAAACAAAGCTGCTCTAGTGGGTTTATACGTGTGCGTGACTTGTTAATTGTTTTAATGCTATATTATATTGTTTTTTAATATTGCAGATTTGTTATGAAAAACTTAAACAATTATTGTGTTAAGAAAATAATTTAATAATTTGACATTTGTATAATAAGATGCGATTGTTTTCTGTATTTACAACTAAAACCATGAAGAGAATGGCTTATTTTCTGCCCTCTTGAAGTTTGAGCCATAAAATTAACATTGTTGTGAACAATTTCTATTTGCTGCCAAGCACAAGTTGTCCTTTATCTTTGAAACAGCCCTTCTATTATTAGAAACTTTTTAAATTGGTTACAAGTCTTCAGCATGGCTCATAGATTTTATGTAAATGTGTATGTGTGATTTTGTTTTGTTTTTACCTCCGAAGAATGGTTGAGAGAGGAGAAGACATTGTTCATGTTTTTGGCAACTTGAAAAATGTTTTATTGACTGCTCATGTGTCAGCTCAAGCTATGCAGGGACTAATTAGCATGAGAGTTAAGTTTCTTGTAACCAGTTTCCTTTGGTACCGTTTTGATTTTGGATTGTTCATTGTTTATAATTTTTTTTTTTTTTTTTTGAGATTTTAGGTTTTAATCCATCAGTTTTTTTTATTTTATGGTTTGCATATTTAGGTATTCATAAAACTCAAATTTTCAGTGTTGTTTTTCTCCAGATGAACTAAAATATTTTTCAACAAATCAACTTAATATTGCTTTTGGCAGTCAGCACTCAAAACTGTATGCTATTATGATCGTATCTGTCTTTGATTTCAAGATTAATTTTTGAGGTCTTTTTTTTTGTCCAAGGTATTTTATTAATTTGAGCCAATGAACATTTTAAATTTTGAAAAGAAAATTTTTCTTTTGCTTCTTGAAAAGAAATCTGAGATTTCCTCTGCTTCATGTGGAAAAACTTTTGATTTGGCTTTAATCGATGAAATCGCTTTATTTTTCTTGTGTAACTAATCCCACTTGTTCAAAGTCAAGTTAATTTCTTAATAAAGGAGCGTTTCATAACAGATGATCAATTTATGTTAGCAATTAATAACATGTTGATGGAAATCTATTTTGTTGTATTAGAGGACATGTCCTTTTTATGCATAACATCGCTCATCATTTTTATTTGAACTGGTGTAAAATATTTGGTATCATTCATTATCTAGAAAGTAAAGGTGATGTAGAGGAGAAAACTGAGCAATTCTCTGGTTGCAGAATAAAACAGAAGGGAATGCAGTGCAGCAACATAGTTTGAATGAGCAAATTTACCTGAAGGAATACATCTATGCCTAGAAAAGCCAAATTGGAGTATCAGTAAGAAAGACAAAGAAAAATATTTTGTATGAGTGTGTGTATACAAAAGAATTCAGAGCATTGTATATTTTTTGGATAGTGCCCTTTTGGAAACAACTTTTTTTTAATTCAAAGAAACTCCTCTAGAAGTAGGAAAGATTCATGTCAATTTTTATGTACATGTAAACCAATGCTTTTTTTTAACTAGTTTTCCTCACAATTGAGACAAATATTTTGAGTCAACAGTTGTTTTTTTTAAATGTCAAATTCTCTGTACATTCTATGTATCATATCATATTTGAATAGTTTGCTCATTAAAAAGTAAAAGATTTTAACTTTATAGGAGTTAGTCATGATCAGGTTGGTTTTTTTGTTTTTTTTTTCAAATTAGTAAATAGAACATTGAAGGTTGAATACTCGTACTCTCAATTTGGTATAGTTTGGTGAGCATAAAGAGAGTACAATGAGAATGTTTGTGTTTATAGTGAAGTGTAAAAGGTTGAATGTTACTACTTGAAATTGAAAAGATAGCTTCATTGTACTTAACAAGTAGGCAATTTAAGTTTCTTAGAACCCACGCCTATTTAGAAAATATTGTTTAGCAGCAGATACCTATGGGATCTGTTCACATGCTATATGTAAATAAGCTAGCCAGCTGTACATAATCTTCTGGAACATCCAATCTCTCGCTGCAGATGCTCATACTTTGGTGCTGTGAAAAAATGAGTTGTATGAAAAGAGAAGTTTATTGAGACCCTCCAGGTTGTTTATGGAATTCTTGCATCTCCTTTAACTTCTGTGACTAACCCGTGAAGCTTTAGTTTTGAAGATAATGATTTATATTGCTTTATATCTGTTGAATATCCAAAGAGTAAGTTTTTGAAAGTGAGATTCAAAAGAGTGCAGATTACCTCATGTTTCTTGAAAGTCAAAAGACTGTCTATATTGACTTAAGTAACTCTTGCATAATGTTTGTAAGCCTTTTTGTGTGATAAGAGAGAGATTGTGTATAAGTCACCCTACTTTCACTCCTAGAGTTATCAGTGAATCAGCAAAACTAAGTTGGTCAGTTAGTGATGCATTGTCAAAGATAAAAGATATCTCCTAAACCTATGTTATATGGATAATATAGTTTAACAAGTTCATATCATCATGCTTTTCAGGCCATAGTTTAAACCTAGTTTTATTTTACAAAGAAAAAACAGGAATCAAATGTGTTTGCAAGTTGGTCATTCTAATGAATATCACTGATTTTATATATAAATATTAAATAATGGCAGTTATGAAGATGTGAATTTGTAACAGATGCCAATCAATGTTTTTTTCCCCTTTACCAATTACATAACATAATTATGATTTTATATTACTTACTAACTTTGATTAATAGTTATGGTTCTGTAAATAATTAAAAACAAAATGTGTATTTTGATCTAGGTATGCAAGATGTTTTAATAGTGTAAAAAGAACGTCCATATAAAATGATGTAGTAAAACCAAAAGTGTTATTCATTCACAAATTGCTATCACTTGTGGGCATGGTTTGGATGGTTTCTGGGTGCTGTTAATGTTATGCTGTTTTTAAGTAACTAATGCTGAACAAATTGTTGCTCTTTTTTGTGATTATTTGTTACTTTTGTCCCTATGTTATGTTTCTGAATTGATGCCCCTGATGATTTATTTCGTCACACTCAACATTATCTTGATTCCTGACTCTCCTATGCACAGGCTTATGTCAACTTCTTAGTTGTATGTCTTGGCTGTAAGTAATTTATTTCATTTTTTTACTGATGTATCCTATGCGATCTGAGCTGGTTATGTTCATAACAAATAAATACTCTCTTCTGTAAAACTGACCCATTCCTCCTCGCATTATCAAGATCATACTTTTTCCCTTTTTTTATACTCGAACCTGTGTTTCACTCGCATTCCTCCACTAATAGAAGGCTGCAAGTTTGTGGACTAAGATTGAAAAGGTTCTAAATCAATTAATTCTTAAAGGACTTAAAGTCTTGTGATTGTCAGTTCACAAATTGTGTTGCGGCTCTCCTGGCTTTCTACAAAGCATGATTTATCCCTCAATTAGTCTCTATCTTTCAATCTTTAATTGCACCACAACTGAATCAAAGACAGTTGGTTGTACCCTGCAGCATAGCTTTACCTGCTGATATAATCTGGTTTGGAGGGGCAGCAAGATAGAGAATGCCAACAGCCAGGCAGTTTATTTTTGTAAATGCCATGCTTATCTTGTTGAGCAAGCGTCTATGTGTCCTCAAAACTGGTTTGCTTTGCATTAATGGTTCAGAGGAAATTCATTCTATTTCAAATACTTATAAACAATTATACAAATATATAACCATCATTAAGCCGTTTTAAATATGTTATGTCATTTGTGATCTTGGGTTTTGGAAGGAGGTGGGTGATGCTGAATATGTGCAATCTAGAGGTTGCTCTCTTCTCCTTATCTCACCATGGCATTTATTTTCCAGATTTTTGTAATGTGAATAGTGCGTGCCTGCATGTAGCTTCTAAACTCACATGGTAAAATCTGAGTCCTCAAAGTATGAATTTTACAAAAGCTGAAGGTTAGGAAGAATGCGTGATTCATACAGGGGCACAAGTATGCATAAGTTTCTTCAATAACCCTGAAAGATGTATCTTAGAAAAAAAAATTTAACAGATAACAATTTAGTGTATTTGATCAGCTTAAATTAAGTCCATCATATAAATGTATCTGTTGTTTTGTTTTTTTTCTTGTTTAGTAATATTATCTGGTCTTCGCATTGTTGTAGTGATTTTCAAGTGTACAATGATTTTAAAAAATTCCTTCAATGAAAACAATCTGTGTACCAAAACATTTGATAGATCATTGGTTTTAATTCTGTTTTAAACTAACTAAATTTACACAATAAGTTTCAGAGCTTTTCCTTATGATTCAGATTTCAATCTTACTGCTAATAAATTGTGAGTCAGATTTCTTAAAGGTGCAATGTCTCTGAGAAATGTTAAATTTGTTTGAGATGGTAAAAGATAAATATGCTGAGATTAGTCTTGAAGTGCTGACTGTATGTCATTGTCATATCTTTGACATTCACTGTGCTCTCCTTTGTTTTCTGTGAAATGCATCAGATTTAGTGTGTGTAGCTGATATATAAAACAATTTTGTCACTTGGAACAGGGAAAATAATTATATTTGGATTGTGAATATCACTGCAGTACTTTTATTAAACTCAGAAATAGTATAGATTGTTTTAATTAAAAAATGTTTCCTGTTGAATGGATGAGTTTCTGACTTACATGTTTCTATTTAAAAAGAACTAACGTGTACCTCTTCCTTGACCTGTGTTATGAATGCAGAGATTGTTTTTGTAGACTGGTGGCATTCCTAAGGTCCCCTCTCTCATTGTTGATGTCTTTGTTTTTTCGCAGGACATTTATTCCATGAATAAAAAGATGTTTCTCATGATTACAATATGCAGATATTTGTCTTGCGTTAACTTTGTTCTTCATATTTATATATTAATATCCTTCAAGAAGAGAAAATGCTGAGGATGGTTTTGCATAATTATGGTTTCAAAGCATATTCAGAAATGTAGGGCTATACTTATAGACATCAAATAACTTTCTGATGGGCATGGATTGCGATGTATCATTAAGTTCTTACACACTGCTACTGCCCTTTGTACCTTGCAATGGATGGAGTAACCAACAGATATTGTGAATGTTTTACAGGTAAATCTTTTTTACTCGCATATTATTAAGATGAATGGGAACTGTTCTTTGAGAAGTTAAATGTCCTTTTCCCAAGGAATCAATTCTTAATCTTGTACTCAAACATTCAAGAAATTTGAATTGAAGACAAAAGGGGCAGAAAGAGGCAAGACATGAAAGAATTTTTCCCTAGACTGTTTCTATTGCCTAAGAGGAAAGGCCTGTCTTATGCTAGGGGGTCCTATTATTTTCCTTCCAAAAAGCTGAAGAAATGGAAGCGTAGAGATTGGGTTGATTTTGAGAAGAGTTTGGTTAGCCTTCCGATTAACTTGAAAGAAAAAAAGGGGGAGGGGAAAGAAAGTTAAATTATATTGGGTGCAGAGAGGAAACAGGTGAGTCAGTTCTAAAGGTGAAGCAGGTTTAGTTGGATAGGTTAGGTTTTTGTATGGTAGTTGAAAGGCAGGGGTTTTTAGAGGGAAGAGCAGGAAAAAAGAGAAGTTGATTAGGTGTGAGATAAACAGGGATCCTAAAGGAGTAAAGTTATGAATGGCATAGTAGGAGAAAAGGAAGAGCCTCTGTATTTAAAGAGAAAAGATCAGATGAGGTAGAGTAGGGAAAGGCCCTGGAGGAGAATGTTTCTGGTTATTTGGGGAGAGTAGGGAGGAATTGCATGCAAAGGGAGATCAAATGCAAGAGGGAGCGGCGGATGACCTTTATTCTCCAGGTGGATTTAACATCTTGTTCTTCCATTCCCCTGATAAAGCACTGCTCTCAAGGCAGGTCTCGTTCTTGGTGTATTTTTTTTCTTTCCCTTTTTTTAGGATCATGCTCTATGTGGAATGGGATAAAAGAGCAATATATTGGGCCGTCAGGCGAAGAGAAAAAGAAGAAATCTATGCAGGGCAGGAAAATTCAGCCATCAAAGGAAAAAACATTCTAATTGAAAACAAGTTATAAGCTTAATTATATACAGTGGAACTCGGGAATAGGGAATGCGATTTCACAAAGAGTTAAGGTACCTAGTTGGAAGTCATGAGCTCTACTTTAAGCTGTTGTTAGCGTATCAAACGATAGCGTCTGCAAGAAAGCACATTGGTGTGATATTTGAAGTGAAAAAAAAAGAAAACGTAATTAAATGTTTACATGAGAAAACCTTTAGAATAAAATTATTTAGTTTTGCTTAATTCTTCAAAATGGTTTTGGTTGTTGAACAGAACTCATGACTTCCAACAAAGGGACATAGCTGTTTGTCAAATCACATTCCCTATAACGTCAACTCTTGATCTTTTTAATAATAAAGTATCGTTAAAGCAAGGGTTGCCGTTATTTCAGCGAACAAGAATGAAGAAGAATGTATTGTGATGAATGGAACATAAGTGGTTGATAATTTTTGCTGTGACAGTGTGAGTGAGATGCATAGGTCTTGCATACCACAAGCAGCTCACTGGACTACAGGCTGTGTGTTACCAGAGCTTTGGTGACACCCTGGTGATACTGATACTGGGCCTAAACTACGCCGAAATGGAACAGAACGGAGAAAAGGCATGAAAGCCTGCATTGCTTGTTCGTTGGTACCGTAGCATACTATACTAGCAATGTAGGCAAGATAAAATGCTCAAGATTTTTTTCCTATGAAAAATTTTGGTGCTTTCTTTCCTTTGCACCCTCAGATTTAGAAGTCGTTATTCTCCCCCCAAAAAAGCAAAAAGATTACAATAACTGAAAGATGATTTAAAACTTAATGAGCCCTTGTTACCTTCTTTCAGATGCTCTTATCTTTTATAGCCGCTATATAACTTTACTTATATAGCCTTTATAATCACTATCATGTTAACTGCAGTTAATGTTTCTCTCTTACTGCTTTCTGTGTTTTCAAGCTTTAATCCCTTCAACCCTTGCCTTTTGAGGCTTAAAATTACCTGCACCAACGCTCCTGAGCCAAAATAAACATTTTCATACCCACTCATGTACATGCTTATGAGGCTTTTTCTGATTTTTTTATATAACTGTACCATATTTTCAGAGATGCCACTGAAATGAATTTTTATCAATCCAACTACTAACTAAATCTTATGTTTGGAAAAGGATCATCAGCATCACCACAATCCAGCTAGATCTATTACTTGTGTCTGATGATAACACTGTGAAGAACTAGAACTATCTTCATCATTGCATCACTGCTTTTGGATTCTAAGTCATTGTCTTGATAACTAGAATTTCAATCCTCAATTAGCTGGGAACGAATGTTGACGTTTATTAGCTAATTGTTGTATACAGTTGAGAAATGGCCCATTTCATGTTGAAAAGATTGGTAGAATTCACAAAACTTTGCAGCCATTGTGAAAAATGACATAGGGACCATAATTAGTTTGAAGGTGAAGACTGGTTGGTTGACTTAATTAAGCGCATCAGTTAGAGACGTTAAAATTTAGGGCATAGTTAATATGACCTCATGGGTACAATCAGTAATATTGTGTTCAAAGTCACATGATCTCAGAGTATCACTCGCGGCGGTCAGGTTAAGTTTGTCGCAATGCCCACTCTTATACAAATTCTGTTGTTCCTTAATACAACCTACTTCTGTAATTAAGCAAATCATAAACTATTGTCTAGTGCATGAATGATGTAAAAATATTGTCACGACCTTTTGTTTTGCTGTTTTGATTTTAACAATTTAAATGCCTTCATCGTTTTACCCTTGAGTGCTTAGATCAAACCAGGCCAGATTGGCAAGAATGAAGCTATGCACACAAAATTGAAAATGATGACTGCAAATTTCTTGGAGTGAACAAAGGATCCTTTCATAGCTAAGAGCAATAAATACCCTGATGCTTAAGTCTCTTCCACTGTTCCAGATATGTTGTCATGTATAAGCTCGAGACAGTTTTGAGCAAAACATTCAAAGTGTTATATTAGAGGACTGAACTTTATTGAGTCTCAAGTAGCAAAGCTCTTGATATATGGTACCGTTTTTCTTTTAGTAGAATTTTGGATAAATCAAACACTACTTGCTTTTGCTAACCAAATCAAAATAAAATTTTCTATTTTGCAGTTATAAGATTCTTTTGAAAAGATAATTTCATTTCAACACTTACAATCAGTCATTGCAAATTAACAATATGGGGATAAATGAACAGAAATTTTATTTTCAGGGAAAAATGAGTGAATAAACATAGCAACGTTGAACACATTTTAAAAGACTATGTGCATTACAGGAGGCATTTATACATTAGACCCACAGAGACGCTTTCCCACCTAAATAAGAAAAGTAGAAACCAAGATATAAATTATTTAAAGAAAAAAAGTTTGCTCTAAGAATCTGTTATTTCAATAACACTTCAATACCTTTTCATGATACCAAAGAATTCATTCTTTTGTGCATTTGCTACTAAATTAAAACTTTGATGATCTTTGTGAAGTATGCAGTGTTTTACTGCACCTAGAATGAGATATGAAGATAGTGAAACAATAAACAAAAAAACAACATTCAACATCTTCAACACTTCAGATTTACCATACTTCTTTCACACTGATACCATTGTAGACACTAACATGTACACATTTAGCATCACTCTAATGGTGGAACATTAGAGTCATCCACAAAGTCAGCACTATTCGGTCTTGCTTCCATAGTGGATCGCTTAACAGCATGACCATCAAAAGGAGCTTTCATTGAAGCTTTGTCTTGCACAATACCAGTTATGTCTGGCCCAGATCTTGCTTTAGCATCCACTTCCAGGTACTGGCTACTGAAAAAAAGTTGGTAAAAAAAGTAAATAATCAAGGATCAGTGAGATATCTGTAAAATTTCCAGTGTAAATGAAGATGAAATGTATGTAGATTTGGTAATACTTCTTATATTTATGTAGGTAAAGGGTACAAGGCGCAGGGCTAAAAATACTTTGACAAAGGGTTGCAGAGGGCAAAAAAAGACAATATATAAAAAAATCACAATAGAAATATTGTGAAGAGGGTCTAAATAAAGCTATATTTTCCTGAAGAAATATCTAAGAGGCTGATTTATGTATTAAAATTGAAGCAATCCACATTCTGCACTTTGTACAAACATATCTTCCCAAATTTTGTCCCTCATCATTAACTTGCACGACAATTATTTAAAATACAATTTTTCCATCAGTAAGTTTGTAGGACTAAGTCTTGTTTAAAGTATTCATGGACAAAATTCTTAACTTCACTTCTGAAATGTTATATTCTTTCTAATTTTTTCTTAATTATATATTGCAGCATACCTCTGCATATTGTTTTGTTTTGTCTTTCCCTGTGGCACATCATTAATTGGCTTTTTTTCTGCTTTTGGCTGCTTTGGTCTTAGTATTGGTTTTAGCTGTGTAGGAAAGAATGAGGAAGGAAATTAAAAAATGAAAACCCAACATAGAGAGAAAGGGAAAGAAGAGAGTGATACAGATAAATGCAGACCAATAAGCAGTTAGAGAGAAGGGAGAGAGAGGAAATGGGGAGGGAAAAAGTTTGATCATATTTTTCCCATTTTCAATAACTTTAAATTTGCAATATGAATTCATTAAAAAAAGAAAAAAAGTGCTGTCCAGATCCTTATTTCAATCAGGAATCGAATGAAATGGCTGTTTGGACTTCTCTCCTGTAAGTTTGTCTTCGAAGTATGCAATTCCACATCTTCTTAAGTTTGATAACCAAAGATTTGCTTCTTTGCCTTTTTCTTCTTCTCTTTTTCACACAATATACGACTCTGAATGATCTTCAACAGCTTAATTTCTTTTTATGTGTGTGCAAACAGAGAGAATACTTCAGTATAAATTATATCTTTAGCTGATTTGAAAATATGTGTTGACAATCCATTATAAAACAAATACATGTAACACTTATGAAAAACAAAAGTCTGTATTTCCAGTCTCTATTTTATTTTCCACAGAGTGAATGGCAAAATGCTAATAAATACTGAGTGAGGATGTTTAAAATCTAACCAAGATATTAATAAAATAAATGCTTTACACTTCTGTGGAATTAAATAGAAGTCAGTATGTCAGATACTGTAGGAACGATTGTCAATCAAGTTTGAAACAAATCATACCACAGAGCTAGAGATGTAGTATTAACCCAATATACCCTACTGCCTACCTTTGGCATGGTGATGAGCAGGTGACCAGTGATCTGGGACCTTTGAGCTTTGCTGTTGACCCCGCTAATCTCTTCTGGTAGCTGAAGTTGGAGAATCTGAGAAGGGACCAACATTGATTTACATTGATTGTCTCTTGCACTCTATGAATGTGTGCAGGAGATGCAAGTGAAAAAAGTGGAAGGAGGGGGAAGGAAGAGAGACAGAGAGAGAGAGAGAGAGAGAGAGAGAGAGAGAGAGAGAGAGAGAGAGAGAGAGAGAGAGATTTGGAGGAAAGGGAAAAGAAAAAAAAACAAGCTAACATGTGGTGAAAAAGTGAGAAAAACAAAAAAGAATGATAAATAAAAAAGGTCGTAGATAAAGGATTTAATTCCCATACACAGATTAACCAACTTATGTTATTAATTTCTTAGCTTTTAATACAAACTATGTTCAAAATCCATTCTTTTATGTGAAATAATAGTTTAAGAGCCGTCCTCTTGAGTTGGAATATGCAAACTCTTTGAAATTGAGAAATGCTACTATTTAAATTTGAAACTTTCTGTTTCAGAGAGTAAAGAAAATTTCATGCAAATTTTGCTGTTGTCAAATTTATTATAATGACTGGTGTAAATAACTTCATATTTGATTAAATAATTTTGTGACAGTCTGTTCATATAGATGGATTAAAGGATACATGACTATGTAAATGTTTTCCTCAAACATAAAATTTCTAAATTCTTTCTGCTTGAGCCATTAGATTTTCACTCAATTTGGATTGGATTTACCTTTCCTTTCAGCAAAACTCTCACATATTGTGGCTGTACATCACAGTCTAACATAGTTGTGTCCATGTGCCTGAAGAAATACATGAGATGGTAGTTACAGCAGGCTATATCATTTCAAATAAATAACAACTACTTTTTTTCATAATGGCAATAATAATAGGCATATAACAGTCAACTTCCACACAACTATATGTGGAAATACTACGGCAACTTTTATCTGTGACTGATTCATTCATTCATGAATGGATTACAATGGCAGTTTAGTATAACTCTTAGCTGGCATTTTTTTTAACAGTTTTAACTAGTCTAACATATCAATGCAATTTGATAAAAATAGCAAATGATTGATGATTTACAAGGTTTATGCATAGCCATAGCAAATAAGAAGAAATGCTTAGTGTGAAGAGAGTTGTCAAACAGGAAGGCCTCACCAGTGTATACATCGAAAATAGAAAGTGAATCACCATAAAAAAATGGCTATGAACAAACACTAATTCCAAAGCCCCAAACATAATAATAACATAAATGAATAAGAGTAACATTTTTGTCCTAACCAATTTTTTTTTATTATAAAAGATCTATATTGGCTCACTTGAAAATGCTCACATCCAAATATACATTTTCATCATCTTCAGTCAGTTTAAAGTCCACTCTGGAAATGAAATTTAATAAACAAAAAGAAGCAAATCTGTATGTAAAAGAGTATATCCTGATAAATAAAACAAAAGAAATAAAAAAATTATCAAAAGTAAGGGAAATTACTGTGATCCAATCCACTTCTTGATCAAAGACAAATAGTTTTATTTGTGCAGGTTTGAAAAAAGTGATAAAACTTTGTTTTACTTGTTTATTTTTTTTTCAAACTAAAAGTAAATGATGCACTCTCTTAAAATGCAGATGGTTTTCAGCAAACAAAATACATTTGCAACAAATCTAGGTTTTTCACTTTATTTAGGCTTTTGTACACAACATCAACCTTATATTTCAGAGCATTCAGGAACTGCTAAATGTTTATATAGCGCTTAGTTTTTTTATGCTGCTAATTTTACAAACATGAAAATTGAGAGAAATTAAGTTTAATTATTTGTCCAAGGCATGCACAGAGTGAGGTAAATTTGCTATCATCAACATAATAGTATTGAGCAGTTTAGCCAGATATATAATCCATTTCAATGGCTCCTTTAAAAAAAAGTAGGTAAATTTCTTTGACCTCTAATCTGCAATTGCTTTCAGCAAATTAAATCATTTTATATCTACTTCTTACTTTGGTTCATTTACATTGTAAGGCCTTCCATCATCTGCAAAATATTTCCTGGCTGGTTTTTCATCTTTTTCATCTCTAAAGATAGAGACGATGAAGTAAAACATAATAATTCTACATAAGAAACAAATATTATATGATAAAGTGCGTACGAAAAATACAAGGTTCAATGATCAATGAGTCTGGCCATTTTTTTCTTCACATTTTCAAGTAAAAGTTAGGAAAGTCTATTTGCTATATCAGCTATGTTGAATATAAAAGTGAAATATACATCTAAATATTTACATACATATCTTTATAGGGTGATACAAAAACGAATAAAAATTTAGTTTTTCCACATTTCCTCATTTTTCTATTGTGCATTTTAACTAATACTGTCATAGGGCTTGCTACTGACATTTGAAAGCTTCTCTTTGAAATTATTTCAGGTAGATTAAAGAGCGACTAATTTGAGTTACGTTTAAAATTTAAGACCATCAGGACTTACTTTTTCTCCTCTTTTTCTTTTAATTCTTTGAGATGATTGTGAACCTCAATGCGTGACTCAGGTGTGTAAGAAGACTTTTGCTGCCAGAAACTACAGCGACCAAAAGGAAAATATTGTGAGAGCAAATTGGATTAAACAGTTGGCAATGATTGATAAAAGAAGTAATTAAAACTACATTTTTCTTTATAAATAAAATAGTTATAAAATTTTTGGTCAATGAAAAGATTGTATGATTAATGCTTTTGTAAATTTGTTTTCCCATTTAATGTAATATCGCTCAAACAATTCAAAGCAATATTTAAAAAAACATTAAACTAGTAATTTGCTTCTTTATTTGATGGGAGATTTATATAGGCACTCAAAGTCTTTTCGGGAGGTTCTCAGCATTCGAGCCAATCAATATACTTTTTTTCTCTAAAAAGACAATGTCAGTATGTTTATAAGTTGAAATGTAAGGAACCCATTTCATCTTTGACACAGCCCATTTTAGTCTAACAGATTATTTTATCTATCTCAAAACTTTTGTACTGACAAAATCACAATTTAAATCAAGAATATTCATGTCTTTGTATAGAACACAGAATTCATTTACAAACATTTGATCAACCTTGCCTGCTAAACTGTATTGTCTTAATTAACTGTGAAAACAAAAGAACATACTCATCTACTTTTTCCTCATGACTTTTTTCCCTCTCTGCTTGCTCTGATTTCTTTGACTTTATGTCTCTGTTGTTGGAAAGAAATTTAAAGGAACTCATATAGGAGAAAAAAATTTTGAAACATGCATTACAACCAAAATGAAAAGGTAAATTGTAATTGAACAAACGAATAATGTATAAACTGAAAGAGCAATCCTGCTTTGGAAGAGGACATAAATCAAAAGAGAAAGCAGACTTCTAGCCCAAGTTTTGTATATTTCTGTGAATGGGTTAAACTGTGCAGTGCCTTCAAATGGTCAATCAACAGTTACGTATTTAAAAACAAAAAACGCCACATTTTCAACTCAATGTTTCTTTGGAGCAAAACTGTTGTTTCTGTTTAACTTGATTGAAATACTTTATCTGCATGAATGATCCATTCCTCTGCGACCCTCCCTTCCTTTTTCTTTATCAGGTGTTTACCCTTCATTGATGTCTGTGTACCATCTTCCATCATTTTTACTGAGGTTTTCTTTGTTACTGATTTCATCATTTCTCTCCTTGTCATCCTCAGGTTGCTTCAACTTTTGAGTAGATTCGGCCTTTTCTCTTGCCTGTGGTATGCAAATTAGCAGAGTGAGGAAAAGTGAAGAAAAATATTTAGTTAATATAAAATCAACAACGCAAAAGAAACTATATGTAATAAGTCAAGTATCTTCAATAAAACTATCAAATTTCATAACAAAAGTTAAAAAACATGTCTCCAGAATCTATTGTATATGAGCAAAAATTAATTATGCCTTTTTGTGCCCCCTCCTCCAAAAATTCTTTTTAACCATTGTATAAATACAGGTACTCACAATACAGGTACTTAAAAAACTCTTCTCATCCTTTAAAAAATTGATGAATGCAAGAGACATTGAACAAAATTGAAATGTAATATTTCAATGGAATGACCTGAATAATTTCAATACATCAAGCTATCTGAGCATTTCTATCATTATTCCAAGTGCCAATCAAAATATCGCTGCAACTGCATCCAGCTTTTAAGTAATCATACAGCTAATTTCTTATACAACAAATAACTTAAGTAAAAAGCTAGATGAAAAAACCTATCCAACTAAAAAAATGGCTTTTTGTTGCTAATTACAAAACATGAAATTGGATATCGATACCTCTGCATCTTAATCAGAGGGGTTTAAAATAAAAATCATATGAAAGAAATATGACTCTTACTCTTTTCTTGAGATATATTTTCTGCTGTTCTAAAATATAACCTCTTATAAAGGGTAAGTCCTGTGAAGAAAAAGAAGCCCAGAATACAAAAAAAAAGAAATAAACATATTAGTCTATGGATCCATATCATACTTTTAAATATATTTCTGATTTTTTAATTAATTAATACAAACAATAGCAATACGAATAGAAAATTAGTGCAAAATATAGCTTTTTAAAGTTTACTAGGTTTTAGAAAAAATGTGCAAGAGGCAAAGAACAATTATACAGATGCCCCAGCCAAATTTTTTTTAAACTTTAATCAAAATATATGCATAAAATTACGATTGTAAATCCTAAATACAAGAAGAACAGAAATTAATACTATCATGGTGCAGACTTGTTAACAGGTCCAAATTTCTTGTCTTCAATAAACAGTGCAGATTAAGACGATTACCATACTATGTGTGCTCTTCTGGCTTTTGCAATTGTTAGGAAAAGAGTGTGCATTTGTGTGTGTGTGTGTGTGTTTATATGTTTCCTAATTTGAAAAGTTTCTGAAACTTTTCTGTGTTTTACAATTATGACCTAGAGTTTTTATGTACATAAGAGTTCTCAGCTCACAGGTTGTGTTTTCATGATAAATCCGAGAGAATGTTAGCAGAACTTTGCACTGAGCTGTCATTGCTTTTTCATTAAAGTTAAGACTTTTTGGGTGTACAACAAGAACTGCAGAAGACATTGTGAGGTGTTTGTATAGTAGAGGGTGAACAAAGTTTAATTATAGTATATATTGTAGGTGTTGAGCAGATCATGGAGGATTGTGGACTATGAAATATGATGATGAACTGGGGCTTTTTGTGTCATTAGATTGCAATAAAAAGTTCTGAAGCTTCAAGGTTTGCAAGACGTAGCCTCAGGGAGACAGCCCTGACAACTACAGTACTCTGCAAGTTCAGAAATTTATGTTGCCAGTTTCAGTTTGAAGAACGCTGAAGTGCCCTATGCACTGGACAGTTGATCAACAGAGCTGTATGTTTCTGCTCTGTGTGAGCCTGAAGTCCTGATGTCAGCAAAGTCACTGCTCAGTGACTGGGCAACAGTCTTTTGGAAGAGCACAAAATCTGCTACAGACATGTCATGCGCGTACCTCATAAGCTTGGGTGGTTTTTCCATGTTTCACTCTTCCTGGACTCGTCTCATTATCATCATCACAGAAAACTGCAGGATTCAGATTCTCGTCTGAACTTGCAAGTGATGTAACATTACTATTACTTTAAGAACCCCGGGCCCTTGTCATTTCAATAAATTAAGTTACTTATTTAACTTTCTTAGAATTTGTAGGTTTGTAACTTTAGGCTAAATTTCCCTTTTGTCTCAGCAACTTTAAATTCTTATTCTTTGCATATTATTCTTTTCATTGCTGCTCAAAAACCTTGTTGTGTTTTCTTATTTTAATTATTTGTAGCTGTGTGTCTTTTAGGCCTAGTCATCATCTCATTTTCCTGACAGGAATAAGGAATTTAAATGTTTGTCATCTATATGCCTTTGGGAAAATGACAAGATAAAGATTTTTACAAGTTGAATTCTCATCTGAGATTGAACACAGAACAACCTGTTACTCTTGTAAAATAATAAGAGCAGAAAGATAAGTTAAAATAAGTGAGTTTTTTAAATGATAGTTACAAAAACGATCAATCAAAATTTGTCATTGTACACAATTTCAAACTGCAATACTTGCAATCAAAAAGAAAGAGACAAAACATTCTTTTCATAAAACTCTTTCAAGCTTTTCCACTACCTGTAAGGTGATATTGATTTTATCACAAAAGCATTGGTAAACACTCACAAAATCAGCTTTGTCCAAGGACAATTCTTCAACCAAATGTGCAGTTTAAGAGACAAAGGAAGCTAATGTTTAACTATAACTTACCTGAATGGCCTGTATCCTCTCTGATTTCTCAATCTCTCTACCATCCAGCCACTGATAAAGCAAAAAAAAAATAATATCTCAAAACAAAATTTCCATGTAAAGCAAAATTTTGATACCTGATCTGAATCTGCCAAATTCAACAAGAGGCTATCCTCTTCCAATCGCAGGACAAAACCAAAAACAGCAGTTTTCTTTATGGATCCTTAAACAAATTTAAGGAGTGTTCATACAGAGAGAATCACACTTGAACAGAGAGTTTCATTTTATTGTACCAAGAGAGGGGAAAAAATAACAACAACAACAAAAGGATAAGTTGAGATAATAAAATTACTTCTCATTACAAAGGAAATGCAAGTAAATATTTTCTGTGATGTTTAAAAACTTAAAAAAAAAAAAAGTTAAGACGAAGAATTTACCTGCAACTGGGGTAGTGTGGCAACAACATATTCTCTATAATGCTCATAATCAGCACAAGGATTACCTGTTAAAAACCTTGAAACAAAAAAAAAAGTGAAAAAAAAAAGTAAAGTAAAGAATATGATAAGATTGAAATGTAATTCTTACATGTTTATTTTCTTCACATAGAATGAGCTGTAAAAAACAAAATTAAACAAAATTTACCATAGTAATCAGTAATAATAATAATAATAATAATAATAACAACAACAACAACAACAACAACAACAACAACAACAACAACAACAACAACAACAACAACAACAACAACAACAACAACAACAACAACAACAACAACAACAACAACAATAGTAATAATAATAATAATAATATTATTATTATTATTATTATTATTATTATTATTATTATTATTATTATTATTATTATTATTATTATTATTATTAAGAATAAGGTTAATAAGAATATAACAACCACAATAATGAAAGTCTTTGGGATAGCATGAGTGAAAACAATTATTAAGCAAGGGGTAAAAGTAGTCAACTATCTTATTTACAATCTTAGGTATTTTTGTTTAATCCTTTTTATAGCTCCCAACTCAGACTGCTGTGGATATTGGTACATCCGCTTACCAGGTTCCCATTTTATTTTAAAATTGGATGAAGCTCCTCAATGTAAAACTGATTTTTTTAATCACTAAAACTGAAACCAAATCAAACTTCAAATTCATTACATCCTGATTAAAAAAAAATTTATCACTTAGAAAAATGCTCATGCCAGATCAAAGAATGTTGGTAAAAATTGGTGGTATATGCAGCGACAATACAGTGAAAGCTATCAAATTAGACCCCCCCCCCCCCCCACTCTCAAAGTCACAAACACTCTACTAGTAAATAAACCACTGAATAGACTTTTCACTAAAGTGATCTGCCTTTTTCTGCACTTTACAATTTTTCATTGAGGGGTTCCATAATTTCCTGACAGACAAGATTAAAAAAAAATACAACAAATACATTTACATTCAAACAAGCCTTTAAATTATTTCCTTTCAACCTAATCAACCTAATTAAAGAATGAAGCTATTACCTTTTAAGATGATTAGGTTGACCAGTCAGAATACAAAAATACTGTGACCTGTAAACATGCACATGGAAAATCTTAAATTGAAAAATTCCTGATATGCTTTTTTTCACTAAAGTTGAAAACTGTTATGTACTCACAATTCTCTGAAGTTGTAAAGTCCTCTTAAAGATTCCACAGAAGTAAGCTCTCCGACAAAATTCACTGTAAGATCTAATTTTTTCAGTGATTCGCAACCTAATGAGAAATACAAATCTATGAAGATTTTTTATGACAACAAATGCTAATGGAAGAAATGACAATTATATAACAGCTTATGATGCTCATTTTTCAGAATAATCTGCACTGTCTTTGCATTAAGTGATCCATTTTTTATTTACGCAAGCATTTTTCTGGGTTTAGTTATCTAGCCTTCTGTTACACCTAGCTGCAACTCTTATGCTACATCTACTCTATATGGCAGCCAAGAGAGGAAATACCCAATCAAACTTTATTTGTTTTCTCTTTCACCAACACTGAGATCCATAATAGACAGTTTGTTTATTAATAATCTTTACCACTTTTTTATAATATAACCTTTACCTTATATTCCTGTGACATGATTTTATTTATTGGTTGTCAATTTCAAGAAAATAACATATAAAATAGGCAGGACCTTAAGATACTCACCCTCTAAATTTTCAATTTTTTCTACGTTGTTTAATGCTAGGTTTATGTATTCCAGCTTTTTTAAACGGCCGACATTTTCTGAAGAAAAATAAAGGAAACCTAATGAAACAATTATGGTTTCAAAAACAAGAGATCAAATAAAACATTCTTTGTACCCATACAGTAAGCAAAAACAAAATAAACAAACTGGCATTAAACTTTATGAGTTTGAAAATATCCACCCATAAGCAATTTACTTAATCTGCTTGTCCAGACAAAAAAAAATTAGCAGAAATGCTCATATTACATTTTTTGACCAATATCTATTCATATACTCTAATGAAATTTTAGCTTTATATCCACTTGAAATCCAAATTTTTTAAAGGAAACAAAATGACAACAGATATTGAAGAAAATACATACCAATTTTGGGAATCAAATTACTCTGTAGATACAGAATTTTTAGATCCCTGCACCACTTATCAAGATATTCCAACCTGATAAAAAAAAATATTGCAACAAAACAAAACTGCTATATTTATCTCTTTATATATTTACAAATTTAATGCCTTATCAATTGATCTGGAATGCCATGAAATCTTTTGAAGTCTCCATATTTTAAATTTTCTGCCACAGAATAATCAACGAAGAGAAGTTAATATTTTTTCATGCTTCTATGTGCACATGCTTCAAGAAAATGATAATTCAAATTAAAAAAAAAACGTTTTTGGACTTCTCAAAGTATTTACTATCATTAAATAATACAAAATAGCTTTAAAAGTTAAATGAAAATTAATTAAGTAGTCTTACTTTTCAATGTCTTGTTGGTGTAGTGAAATTTCCTCTAAGGTGGAAATTTGCATCTCATTATGTTCAGATCTTTTGCGCACCATATCTTCAGTAACTATTTAAAAAAAGTTTTTGAAAAATATAGCCATGGAATTGGGTTTTTTTTTTCTGAATGCAAGTGATTCTGTGTTTCAAAATTGCAAACACAATAAGGCATAAAAATAAGATAGTTTGTGAAATTTAAGGACTTTTCATAGTTGAATTTTCACTTTAATAAAATTTTTCCTCACAACTTTTTCACCTTTTCATAACATCATCTCATTGAGGAGTTCTTATACATACTTATGAGGATGATGATTTTCTTTACTGGATCTTGCAAAAGGATCATAATTACTTTTTCATTTCAACAAAGGGACCCTTACTTACCTTTAAATTGATTTACTATCTTGCTACTTTCATTTTCCCTTTCAGAAGTTATAAAATTGTACTATTTTTTTTTGTATCAAAAACTTGTTGAGGAATCCTATAATGCTATAAAACTATAATATCAGACTAGGAGCATGAGTGAAAGTGAAAAAAAAATAATGAAGAGAAGGTCGTTCAGACATAGCAATTAATGAATTATGATAACAAGTGGATTTAACTCATTTAAAAAAAGTTAAATAATCAATTTGAGTATTTATCTGAATATAATAGAGTTAATAAGTGTAGGGGGTGAGAGAGAGAGAGAGAGAGAGAGAGAGAGAGAGAGAGAGAGAGAGAGAGAGAGAGAGAGAGAGAGAGAGAGAGAGAGAGAGAGAGGAGACTGGACAGGCTTTAGAATATTAGTCTCGGTTTAATCTTGAAAGTTCGTTTGAAGCTTCATGTTGTTTTTCAGGGAATAAATAAAATGACCGTAAATCTAGATTGGTTTAAATTTAGGGTTATTCTGATAATCCTTCATAACTTACTTCGAACCATTTTGCTCTAACTCCTTCACAACTTTCCGTAACTTAACTGTGGCCTTTTAGTCTCTGATAGATTTCAAGAAAATATAGATTCTATTCTGTTAAAATTTTGTTCAGCATGATATCGATTCGAGGACTAAAGTCTTAGATCGGTAGCTGCTGATTTAAACGTGACAGGGATTGAAGAGGGGAAAAGCACTAAGATCTAGATCTTAGTAGAATTCCAGTCGGTCGTTACAGACGCCAAAACAATGTCTGAAAATTCCGGTTCCGGTTTATTTCCTTGTTTCGTTTCCAAGATGGCTGGACACACTGCAGGGGAACCACTAGAATGTTTCAGCGTGAGTGAAAAACTTACTCAATGTTCGATTTTACCTATAGATCAATCCAGAGCCAACGAAGTTATTGGTCTAACCATGCTCTTCATCTACCCACCAGTTTTATGTACAACTCTCTCTCTCTCTCTCTCTCTCTCTCTCTCTCTCTCTCTCTCTCTCTCTCTCTCTCTCTCTCTCTCTCTCTCTCTCTCTCTCTCTCTCTCTCTCTCTCTCTCTCTCTGTCTCTCTCTCTCTCTCTCTCTCTCTCTCTCTCTCTCTCTCTCTCTCTCTCTCTCTCTCTCTCTCTCTCTCTCTCTCGAAAAAAAAAAAAAAAAAAAAAAATTAAAAAAAAACCATATCATTTGATATAAGTATGTGACAACATTAATATATCAGTTCAGTACCCTTAGATATGCACAGTCTGCTTCCGAAGAATAGTTCATGTAGAATCACGATTATAAGCATATTTATTTTATGGTGAAGTCTAAAATAGTCTTTAAGTTCAGTAAGGTGATTTGACTCTTTCATCATCAAATGTGAACAGCCATCAGTATTTTTGTTATGTCTATGAAAGTTTAGATTACAAAGAAGGTCATAGTTGTCTTACTTTCGACTTTTCTCTTTATATATATATATATATCTTTAGTAGTTTCATATGCAAGCTTCCAAATAAATTAATTTTTTCAGTTAAAATGCATCTTAACCTTGTATTTGTAGATTCCCATTGTCCTGGAGAAAGAACAGGACATAGACCAGCAAGGAAATCCAATAGCTGACCCAGATGGAAAGCCACGGTATCGCTGTGGCTTTAAGATTGGGGGAGGCATAGATCAGGATCCTTCACAAAGTCCACAAGGCTATCCAGACAAGGTATAGGCAAACTTTTAACTGATCTGCAGAATTATCTTCATGGTGCACTGGAAGCACATTCAATATTAAAATTTCATCTGTCCTACTTTAAGAAAATGGATTTAAAAATTACTCTTAAGATATTGTTATCCAAAAGAATGCTGTCGTATCGAGATATGAAGGATTTTCAAGTTCATGCCTTATATCGAGGTTCTCATTAGACAAGATGGACTAAGTAAAAAAAAAACAAAGACCATAGTTCATATAGATTTTATCAACATTTACACCTCTCTCTTTCTGTTCCCCTAGCTTTTCTTACAAATTCTGATTAAGACCCTGATTCCCACCTGTTTCAAAACCTGTCTGATATGACCTAATGTGTCTTATATTGAGGTAGCAACTTTTTGTCTTGTGTTAGACGTGCTTTATGTTTATATGTCTATGACACTGTTGACCAGTGAATTGAACAAAATTAGTATTGCCACTTATTTCTTGTCTTATTTTTTACTGAGTACTATCTAATCCTTTAGTGTGCATACAGAACCACTTGTGCTAATAAAGCCTTTCCTTTTCCCTTCTGTCTAACATGTTGATAGGCACTCCAAGGCAGAGGCCTGGTACCTGGAGATTTTTACTTACCTGGTGCATGCTATCTACGGGCTCGTGTTTAAGATTTTCATCAGTGAGACAAAGCAAATGTGAATCAAACCTTGCTTGGGTCAATATTTGACATTTATTTGACCAGTTACTAAAATTGATGATATGAATTCTTTTATTGTAGCAGGATTTTTTAATGTTCCATACGAGTTACAGGAGTACATGTTAAGTTTCATACACACTCTTTCTCTTTGTAGTGAAAGTATTGAAAAGTATAGTGGAACTGATAAATCAAGAGGTTTGGATCAGCTGGAACCCTTAAAACAACAAGACAATTTCAAATCCCTGTATTTTCCCTTCTTCAGACCCTATAAATCATTTTGGAAAGAACAAGAGAAGAAATGCCGAGCAGGTTTAAAAAAAGATACAGGACCAGTGAAAATATATATTTGTTCATAACCAACGACATCTAGATATAGTCAGACAGCCATTACATAGGCACTAGACAATAGGTTACCTCAGAATGTGCTGAAATGGGCATGTGTTTGGGCCGCAAGCACAGTGCTTGTCTACATTCACCTCACCTTGCCTCACTATCCCCTTCCCATTAATTTTTTACTCTTCCTAAGGTGCTGTAACCACTGATAAGTGCTAGGGGATGAGGTTCTCTCTCTCTCTCTCTCTCTCTCTCTCTCTCTCTCTCTCTCTCTCTCTCTCTCTCTCTCTCTCTCTCTCTCTCTCTTTTTCTCTCTGCCTTTTTTTTAATGTATGTAGGCATGTTTGTCCCCCGTCATTTTCTTTGGCTTGAGTCAGATAGATAAGATTATATAATCACAAGGGTGTTAAATCATTGGTGATGACTTGCAATTGTATTTAAACCAATACCATCTATCCAGATAGATGATACTGATTTAAACAAAGCAGTGCAGCCACTAGTGACAAGCCTGGAGCAAGGAGAATTTTTGTGTGTAGGATTTCAGTAAACTCTCTGGTATCTCACCACAGTACATGTACCAGAACCGCACTGAGTTTTTTTGGTTGCTTTCCTTTTTTGCTTTATTTTCAGGAATAACGGCAATCCTGTAATAACAATAGAATTCATTCTGAACAAGAGTTCTCATTATTACCAAGCTTTACTGTTAATGTTTTTACCTTTTGCCTTGCTTCATTACTGCCTGAATGCTTGGTTTATTGTTATTCAACAACAGCCAAGCTAAAGGTAATAGTTAGGGTAGCCTAGATGTTTCTTGTTTCTCTGTTCTACAAGATCCTATGCAATTTGCATACCGAGAAAATAGGAATGTTGAAGATGCAATTCTAGTATTTCTGCAAAATGTATACAAGCATCTCGATAGGCCTAAAAACTATTGTAGGATATTATTTGTCGATTTCTCCTCAGCTTTTAACACCTTTCAACCACACCTTTTGATCTCTAAACTACATAAGCTTGCTTTGAATCCACACCTTACTGCTTGGATCGTTAACTTTTTGATGGCAAGACCTCAGTATGTCAAGTTGAATGACAATAAGAAAGGAAATTGTTCAGACACTGTTTTTTCAAATATAGTTACTAACAACACTGGTTCTCCCCAAGGAGCTGTGCTGTCACCTTTATTATTTACACAAACAACTGTACAACTGTCAACATCACTACTACCAGTACTCATATATTGAAGTTCGCCGATGATACATGTATTCAAGGTCTGATATTTGAGGATGAAACCAATTACAGAGAAACTATACATTGGTTTGTCAAGTGGTGTGAAGAACATTTTCTACTCATAAATGTGAAGAAAACAAAAGAAATGATTATTGATTTTAGAAGAAATCAAAATTCACTTACACCTGTTCTAATTAACAACGAAGAAGTCGAGCATGTAGAAAGTTACAAATACCTTGGAGTCACCTTAGACAATGCTTTAAATTGGAACCTTTTGAAGAAGCTAAACACTCGATTAAACTTTTTACAAACTCTTAATTCTTTTCATGTTGACAAATCGCTTCTATGTACCTTCTACAAAGCAATAGTTGAGAGTGTTATTTGCTTTGCTCTGACATGTTGGGGTGGTAATTCTAACAAATTTCTGACTAACAAAATCGATGTCATTATTCATAAATGTAACAGACTGTGTCAAGTCAATGATCTTTTCACTTCCTTTAATGTTTTGTATTTATGAAAATGTCGGAGTAAAATCATCTCTATTTTAAAAGATAATACGCACCCTCTCAGCAGCCCAGTCGGTTTCTCTGAACTCTCTGGTAAACCCCTGGTTATAAAATGTAGACTTGAGCGGTACCAAAATTCTTTTTTGCCTAAAGCAGTTAAACTTCTATAGTAAAATATTTAATTTAGGTTACCTTAGATTTATTTTTCCACCACACATGTTATTATAAAGGTCTGTCATTAATCACCCTATATGAGATTTTGTTTTGTTTATGTAACCTAATCTCGTGCTGCATGTAAAACCACCACAATGTGCCTATGAAAGACAATAAAAGTATATCTTATCTTATCTTAGATGTGCTTAATGAAAAGATATAGATAAATAAAAATTTTAAGGAAGACATTTATGTTTTTATAGGCAATTCCAATGAGATCTCAGTATTTTTTTATCCTACACACAAACTTTATTCTTCATGATAATTAAATATTTGGCAAAGTTTTTCATTATCTTGTAAGGAGAGAGGGGGTTCTTCGTTTTTAATTATTTTTTTTTTAATTACTTTTATTATCATTATTATTATTATTATTATTATTATTATTATTATTATTATTATTATTATTATTATTATTATTATTATTATTATTATTATTATTATTATTATTATTATTATTATTATTATTATTATTATTATTATTATTATTATTATTGTTGTTGTTGTTGTTGTTGTTATTGTTGTTGCTGCTGCTGCTGCTGCTGCTGCTGCTGTTGTTGTTGTTATTGTTGTTATTGTTGTTATTATTATTATTATTATTATTATTATTATTATTATTATTATTATTCTCACATAATAATAGTTTTTAATAGTTAAGCACTGCTTTTGTGAATATTGTTGTGCAACCTCAAATTGTGCTTGTTATTTGATCTTCAGGGGGTGTATGTCACCTTCATACATGACAACAGTCCTGCCCATAGGTGTGGTCTGCAATTACATGACAAGATCTTGCAGGTATCAATTTTATAATAGAAAATATGCTTAAAGTTTAAGTGTGAAAGTCAGTTTCAGGTTTGTTTGCTGTGGTTTATTTGCTGTTGGCTTTCTTTCATCATTGTGTGTTTGTTTCATAATCTTTTATAAACAGCATTTGGAAAGGGCTGTGCATAAACTAAAAATAAATTAAAAAAAAAAAAAAAAAAACTCAATTGCTTCAATATTCCGAGAATCTTTATTGGCATCATTGTCACAGATCTTTTTGCTTTGTAGCCTCACTAGACTATGTTTTCTTGCACAGCACCATAGCAATATAGCTTCATTGTCATTGACTTCTGTCATATTGCTCTCTTCATCTAGCAAGGCCCATAAGCTCAATAGATGCCTTTAAGAGAACATTACCACCAAGTTGGTCTTCATTACCTGGCCTCTACTTTTAGAGCTTTCTTTGATTATAATAATACATCAAAATCACAATCCTTCTATCAGGTGAATGGCAAAGACTTCACGTTAGTCACACACAAGCAGGCAGTAGAGAGCATTAGAAAGAAACCGGTTCTTAAGATGCTCATATATAGGAAAGGAGTTCCTCAGCTGCACAAGGGAGGACCCATAGGATACCAACATATGAATCAGCCGAGCCACAACACGCAATTCCAGGCCTACCCTGACCAACTTGAGCATCACCATGGCAACATGAGTTCAGGGCCAGGAGGACATCCCCATTATCCTGGGGGACAAGATTACATGGACAGACATATGGGCCCTAGTGGCAAATGGGGCTAGATTATAGAAGAGGGTACTACATTATATGTCATGATATTCAAGGATGGGTTGGAATTACATTGCACCACAGGTCATAAATAAAGAAAAGTTGAAGATTTTGAAAATGAAAAGATGTGTGGAAATAATAATTTTTTTGTTTTTATTAAGAAAAAGAAACAGAAGAGGGAAAATGACTTCCCAAGAAGTTTTATTAGATTGATCATATGAAGTTTTATTCCAGGGCAAAAAATAGCAATCTGCTCAGTGTGAATGAAAATGCACCAGTTTATTGAAGAACAGGTGAGTCAAAATATTGCAAGATATTTCTGAAATGTAGTGTTACCAGTATTATAGGTTTGTCTTGTCACAAGTTCAAGAGTCGGTGAATAAAGTTGACCTATACTTTGAGGTAATTATGACTAAGAATGGTGCAACTTCATGGACTGGATTTTTGTTTATTTTTTTTTTCTCCTTTTATTGTGATCGGCTTTTGGTGCTTATAATCATACAAGGAAAATGTGTTTGTGTGTATGAATGTTTATGCCACATCAAAATATTGTGATACTCTATTTTTTGCACATTTTAAAAATGTTCTGTGGGTAGTGATATAACTTACGGTGGATGGGTTTTTGTTTCTGAAGTCATAGTCTAAGACAGTACTTTGTAAAAAAAAAATCAAGCTACATTTTTTTTTTTTAAGTTTAATGCATTTTGCTTGGAGCTTATTTCAGCTGCCAATCTCTTACCCAAATATGGGCATAATATTTACAATTGTTAAGGCTTGATAAAAAAAATTTGATATTGGAAATGAATTGTATGCTTCCAAAATACTAACTTATCATTGTGGTTTTTTTCCTTTTTATTTACTGATTTTTTTTTTTTAATTTTAAATCGGTATAATAATGTTGTACTCCATCAATGTGTGCATGTCCTTAGGTTTACATCTGCAACCAAAGCAAAGAAGTCATATAACCCTGATCTTTAAGTTAGATGCCTAGCAGAAAGTCTGGATTCATCATCTGTTAGATTAGGATAAAAAACTTCTCTGTTACTTTATTTTTACTCACAAATTGCATTTAGTATATGTCTGAGTAGAAGGCATTTTCATGAATATGTCCGAAGTGATGAAAAATCAAAGTTATTTTTTTAAATAACTTTGTAAGCTTTTCCCAACTTTTTGATGCAAATTGATCATATTTTGTAAATGTAAAGCATGTGGTTGGCATTTCTATTATTCTGACCAGCACATTAGTTCCTGAAATTTTGGCAGGTTGTTCCTATCAGGTTGTGACATTCCTAAAAGCTCCCATTAGATTTTGAAAAATCTTGTGACTGATCTTGGTATAATTTAGACATTACCTTTTTTTTTTAATCAGGAAATGAATAGTTTTAGCTGATATTTATTTTCTTATGTTAAATACCAAAATATAAAATTGGATTATATTTAAATATACACACAGTTACAAGGGCGATAATTCTGATTTAAGCTTGCATTTAAGCTCCTGTATTTGTAAATTTCCTCCTTTAGAGGAAATGTTTGATCTTATTTGGATCATTCTTCAGATTATCTTCCATACTGGACAAGTAGATCAACAAATCATCATTAAATTTTACTATTGATAATGTTATCAAAGTGTGCTTTGAAATGACATTTCTGGGGATAGGGGAAAAGAGCACAACTTTGAGAAAGGGCCTTGAGACCAGGATTTAAACGGTCAGAATATACATGAGGTTAGTTGGAAAGAATTGCTAAGGATGGACAGAGTTGTAAAAGGGTTGGCAGTAATTCATGCTCCAGGAATAACAGTTATTTATTGAGCAAATTGCATCATGCCAATTGCTATGTAAACTCCTGAATTGTAAGTGTTACCAGTTGTAGGTAGGTGTTGGTGTACATAGTTTTCAGTCAATCTTCAGCTGTCTGCAGGTTAAAATTGGTTGGGGTTTTTTTTATCTATCTTTTTTTAAATCACTCACATATTAATTTACTCGCTTTTCTTTTTTACATTGTTCTACACACTAGATCTTGATGATATTTTTTACTTTTCTGATTCATGCACAAGAGGCTTGTTGATTTATGACAATGATTACAAAATGTATTTCTAAACATGGTACCTAAAATTAATTTCATTATGTTGTGAAGAATGACTTCAATTTTCACGTTACATGCTTTCCAAAAAGAAGGTGACTTTTTAAAAAAAACTTTAATAGAATGGCAAACTCAAGTACCTTTCATTCATGTTCTGTGATGTATCTTTATGTCACAGAATTTTGATCTTGTTGTTATCAGATAGCCCATGTGTAAGTTTTGTGTAACTATCTCATTACACCTCAAAAAACATTTAAACTAATTTGCATTCTTTTCTAGCTGCACCCCGGTTTATATGCACTATTATTTTCTCACCCACACGACTCTGATGAGGGTCTTTAAGTCTGACAGGAGCCAATCTCCTGGTGGGTTTGAGTAAGTCGGAAGAGGTCATGCCTGAAATGCAAAATCATACAGTAGCCTGGTGATGTTCAGTCCTTACTTCTACATTCCACCTCAGAAAATAAGGCCAACAAAACTAGTAGACTTTTTAATAACCTGATGTCTCTATCCTCTGAATTATTGAGTAATAGACAAAGTACTGAAATCCTAGAACTGAATTGAGAATTTGGCATGTAGAAGGAAGCCCTAAAATAACACTGCTAATTTAGGAATGTAATTGTAAAAATTTATAATCAATCAACCATTGATCCAACTCTGTTTGTAGCCTAAGTGAATGTAGATTGAGGAAGAAATTGCAATGCAGCTGTCTCAAAGTTTAGTCGCCTCATTGAGCAGAAACATGCCAGACGTATAAAAAGTGCATTCTTAACTTAAGATAGACAAGATCATACTTTTTTGAGCTTAATGTGAAACATTATTACACATATCAACGATATACCATTATACAATTCTTAAAATTTAACATGCCCTATTGTACATTTTACGCATATCAAGGCAACAGATCTGATATTTCTTTCATATCAATGCATGTAATTGGAATTGAAAAATGCATTCATTCAAATTTAGTGTAGCCTTTTTAACTTTTAGCTATTTAATCTGCCAAATTTAAAATGAAACTCTGGGGATATGAAATTATATTTCACATTCTTGTTTTAACATTTGATATGTAAATAAAGCTATCATACTCTAAAAGTAATAAAGGGCTACTAAATTGATCTGCACTTTATATGTATGTTTTGTTTTCTGCATGTTATTAAAAAAAATTATATACTTTTTACATGTACATTGAATAGCCTGTTGTTGTATTAAATCCAGGAAGCCTGTTCTCTCTTGATGAATCTCAATGATATCTTGAAAAGCTTAACTCAGAAAAGGCAATGGTTTTTTGTGAAAATTATCCCTGCTTTCCTTAATGCAGATTAAAGTCCAATAGTCCTTCGCAGTTTCTCTCATTTTCAACTAAGAAGCCTCCACTTAAAACTAAAGTTACAATGGTTGCAGTATACTTCATTAAGCAGATCTCTACTTTAATCACATGTTTCCATGAAAAATAGTGAATTCTTCAAAAAGAAAAAATGTTGGATAAGTCGCCATAAAATTGTAAAGTACTTCTACTGAAACAAAATCTTTTTTAAATCCATATAGAAAGACCATGATGCAATCATGTTTTAATGATGTTGTTATAGTGTGGCAATGATTGTAGTTATCAGATTTGTAAACTTTTTTTATTACTCAAAAGTTAAATTTTGCAATGATCCAATTTGACACAAGAGAGGGCGAAAATAAATGAGTTAATTTGTGAAAAAAAATCTACATGTATTTTCATGATTTGATGTGGTATTTGCTGCGGCTGTTTCTAATATTGTTAAATTACACTGCCTTGTTTTGTATGTACTTTGTGTATAACAATGTGCCATGCCTGTATTTGGGCTACATTTATATTGGTCAAAGGTGTGTTTAGATATTACACACAATTAGGACATATAAAACCAGAATAAGTAAATTTAGATTGTTTCAATTTTAGAAAAGAGTTAAGCATTTTTCTTCTTTTTATTTCATCGGGCTTGAAAAACATTAAAGATTCCTTTGAACTCTCAGCAAGTTAATTCAGTTGGCCGCTGAAGTTTCTGTTTAAAAGGTTGACTATTATTTTTTATATTTCTTTTTTCCTTGTCTTTGCTCATAAAACACTGCAGATTGCACCCTTTTTTGTGCAGGGATCATTGAAATGTGTTTCCACTTCACTTCTATATGCCTTTCTAGATTTTCTAGATTTTTTTCTATAGGTGGATGTGAGAGGATTTTAGTCTTGATTTAATTTCATTTGAAATCAATTTCCAGTAATTGAAGACTTTAATTTACAGGGTACAGTAAAAAACATTAAATTAAAATATGAAAAAGAAGATATGGCCTTTAAAATAGTGTGATATAGAAAATTTCTTAAATGTTAACATACCTTCTTGCAGTTTACTTAAAATGTTTTCCTCATGCCTGAAATATTGACAGAATTTTTTGCACTCATAAGTTTGGTCATTTTAAAATATTTATTTTCACAAACCCTGTTCAGTTGCATGTCTTTAAAGTTAACTGAACATCTTCATGCATCAGGTATGCTCAGTACAATGTTTCTAAATACACGTATCTTTGACATGTCATCTTTATGGTTTTGTCTGTATATTTGACATGTTATCCATAAGATTTTGTTCCTGTGAAAGTAGTGCTAGTCTTTTCTTTTGTCCCAAATCTTTATTGCTGTTTTAAAAGTGCTTTGCGGAGAGAATTTTAAATACATGACAAATTATATTTCAGTAAAGTTTACATCAGCATATTTTCTTGCTTTTGTGTTAGTGTTTATACTGTTATTTGAAATTTAAAGTCTTTACAAGGACATCATAACAAAACTAACAAAACAGGCTGAATGTGATAGATAAGCATTTATTTACAGTCATGGGGGGAAACATCAAGAAATCAATACAGGGATGTAAATTGGAAAATTTAAGAAAACTGGATGATGGAGGGAATATCAAAGATGGTTTAGGAGCTAATACCTCTTTATTTTAAAAAGGTGGCTAACTTTAAAAGTGTGATCTTAATAAGACTGATCTTAACAAAAACAGTAGTTTTACTTTTAAATCTGTTAAAATAATAATATTAAAAGTGAAAGTAGATTATCTTAGTGAATATATTTGAAACAGAAAAAAATAAGACTTTTTTAGTCACACCATTATTTATGTATGGTAAATGAATTGTTACTTGAATGTTTCTCAACTTAAAAGTATACGTACATAAAATTTACCTGCATAATGTAAACAATTCTTATTACCACAGAATCTTCTAAGAATATACATACTATGAAACAGGAAGCCTCAAGTTTTAAATACGAGTTTGAAGAAGACATAGATGTGAAGAGCATTTCATTGCTCTGAGTGCTTATGTTTATTTCACTGAAAATTTTTATATTAAACCTTTTGGGGACAAAATTACCTTGTTTAATTGTAAAATCCATTTAATTTTTAGGGAGGCAATAAATATTTAACAAAATAGAAATTTGAGTTCCGTTAAGATCTGTTTACAAATAAACAGTTCCATAATGGCTATAAAGTCTAGGAAATATATTTTTATCTAATAAATTCATAGCTTTAAAATTTTGCCATCAAGAGTCCTATTTAGTGGTATGGCAATGAGAGAAATATGAAACTTGAAATTTTCTCTTTGATAGGTGTAGAGATAGTATATAACTCATAAGCGCAGATCTCTTAAAGAAAAAGGATTTTTCAAGCTTGTCCATCTCTAAACTTTTTGTACCAAACAAGAGATCATTAAATTTGAATGATTATTCAATTGTTAATTTATCAGCTAAAAATTGTACAGGCTGTCAGAAGTGTGCCAATTTAAAAAAAAAATCATGATATCATTTCCACTTCATTAATTTTTATTCATTCAGTATGTATTGATAAAAAAGGATGCATAAAAATGGTTGAAAAACAAATTGTGCCCCACTTAGCTCAGAAAATTTGAATCATTTTGATTTTGCCCAAACAGTTTGCTGATAAACCCATATGGAACTATGGTTTGAAAAGATGATAAAATAAAGACATACATGTAGGAAAAATAAATCTGTGAGTTTCATAACTTTTGTTGACTCTAATTATGCAAAATGTTTACAACAGTCAAATACAACACACACAGGTACTCAGAGCATGAGCAAAGTTAAATCAACATAAATAAGTTTCAAACATGATGGAATGAAAATATAATTATACTTGTTCTGTTAAAAAGTAATGAATAGTTTTAGGACATTTATGGACAGTGAATGATTGCAAAGAACATGTGCACAAATTGAAAAAAATTGTCTTACTTGGATTTTTTAAAAAATGGAATCATGACAGTGATTTATTTTCATCTTATGAATATTGTAGTGTAAAATCTAAACAAGGTCAATTTATGATAAAAAGTACATACAATGATGTCAACAACATAGTTATGTGTAAACAAGTATTAACTTAATACAACAAGAAGATGATTTCAGGATTAAATTAAAAATCTCTTGAAAGTAACAAAACTGGCAGCCTTTCCATCAGCTGTAAAATTAATCAATAAAAAAATCATTAAGAAGAAACAGATGCTAATCTTCTGAAGATTAAAACATTACGTTTTTACACACTATTGAAATAAAAAAAATATTTGTATTTCAGTTTCATTTGACCTTTCATCACGTGTAGAGGTATAAAACTTAAGCAATTGGTACTGTAGCATCATCAGAAATTGTAAGAATTGATTTATTTAGGGGAGGGAAAAAAACAGCATGCAAATGCAAAACAATTAGAGTTGTTTCGACTTAATGAATATTTGCGTCATTAATTTTTGTTTGTTTTGTTGTTTTTGTGGTTAATACTTGATTGTACGAGACCAGTATCCTAAAAATCATTAAAAATACAAATAGATCTCTATAGGTACAACTAATTGACAGGAGTGTTTGTTTTGCAAGACAACCATGCCTCCATGTAAATACTTTAAAACTTTAAAAAAGTAAAGCAAAGCTAACCAAAAATTTCAAATTGATGTGAAAACATTGCTAATTTTCTCTAATTTTCCCAATTTTTTTTTTTTTAAATTTGGTAATAATGGTTAATTTTTATCAGTCACTGAGAATAACAGAGTGCCAATCTGTAGAGGTTTTTTTTTTTTTTTTTAATCAACCCCGCAACCCTCCATTCATCTATTAGAGTGGTGACCAGATTTTTGTAACTTTTAACTTATAGAAGTACACAAGGAGGATATGGTTATGCCCCACAAATACCTCAAATTGTAATCCACATCACACAATGCTATGTAAAAGTGAGAAAATGGAAAAGTAGGGATTATTACTATTTTTGCAAAATTAAAAAATGGATCATTGTTTATTGATGAGAATTCATGAGGGAAAGACTGAATAGACAACGAAAATTGAAAAATTGACGAAAAAATAGAAATACAGGCAAAAGAAAAAAAAACAGCAAAGAAGTAGATTAGTATGTACCTTACTTTTTAAAGATAATATAGAACTTAAAGATGAAAATGCTGATGTTGCTTGTCCAACACAAGATGATATCAAATTGAAGTAATAAAGTAGTTTGGACAAACTTGGACTGTAAGAATTCTAACTTCAAACTCACTGCAGGTATCACAGTTTGAAAATGCCTCCACATTTGCAAACAAGTCATCATGACGATTTAGATCCTCTAAAAAAAACTAAAAGTTGAGTAAACATCTAGATCTAGATATGAAAAGACGTTAATTTACCAATTTAAATTTTTTTTAAAATGTATTGCTTTTCGGGATGTTTCTTTCAGAATAAATGGACGGCATGCATATCAACATAATCTTAAAATTATATATAATAACATTATATGGAAAGACATTCTAATGGATGGAATGATCATTGTTATATATATATATATATATATATATATATATATATATATATACACATATACATACAAATATATCTGTTTTTAATCACTGGATTGCATGCTTTGATTGTATATATATTTTGTAAATAACCTTGAAGTACAAATATGGCAGTTGAAACAAAAACAATTCTCTTGCCATGGCAAAACAGTTATGCTGTTCTATGTAATCCTAACACATAATGTGTATCTGAGTGTTCTGAAACACTGGTACAAAATACAGAGGTATAGATATTGCATAAATGATAATGGGACGGAAATATTTATAATCAACATGAACATATTACTGATCAATACTGCTCTAATTGAAATATGAGTGTTGGGACTAAGTAAATGAAAGATAAAATCTGACTGGCATGTAAATGCTTTCTAAAGCACTTTATAAAGGGTTTGTTCGAATTGTTTGTTCTAATCAGAAAACATTTACAACTGAATGAATCCCCCTCATTACAGGGTAAAATACTTGTTCCACAATTTCATTTATATGAAAGATTATTCCCAGCAAAGTTAAACATGAGGAAAAACCACTCCAATATATACATGTAAATGTAAAGAAATGGACATGTTTTTAGACTTTCAGTATGCATTAAACAAATGAAAGAGAAAAAAAATTGCAAATATGTTTATGTATATTTTTCACAGCTTCGATAACATGGTGATGGCAAGTTATGATACAGATCAACAAACAACAGCCGCATCATTGATTTAAGATGCCGTGGAAGATGATTATGCAAGAAGATATGATTATAATGTTCACAGAAATGCTTTATTGGATATGGAGAAATGAGTGAAACCCTCTAAAATCATGATTTCTGGATTAAGATTGAAAAGATACCAAGTGATTACAAAGAAAAGAAATATACTCACAGTTCACAACCAATTAACTAGCTCAACTAGTATTAATCTTTGTCAAAAGCAAAGATGTGTCAAATACAGGTCACTAACTACTCATATAATTTTAACTTTACACATTTTCTAGACTTGTGATTATATAATATAAGTGTGTAAAAATACAAGTCTTATATCTTACGATCCGTACACATTCCCATTTGAAAAATCAAACAAGATTTATGTAATAAAAAGAACCACACAGTGTTCATTACATAATACATTATGATATTTTTGAACAAAATTCTGTTTTTAAAGGCTATTTATCAGGTCATTTTCATTTGAAAATTACAAAAGGATTCACACTTGTCTGCAATTGCTGTTTCTGTTGTTAAACTTCCATGAGAAAAGCCTGTTCAAATTTGTTCTTTATTATCATTTATTATCAGTTTAGAGGAAAGGAGCTTACTTTATATTTTGTAAAATAAGACCTCCCTTTCTGAGAAAATTTTTCTTCCTGGCACAGAATAGCTTTTAAAAAATTAGTACAAAGTTAAATTACAAAGCAAAAGCCAAAATAAATGATTACCGATAAAAAATATGACGAATGAAGGCTGCTGTAAGAGGAGGTATATACACTGTTCTATACAAAGCAATCTCCATAGAAGCTTTGAACAAAGATACATTACAGTTTCATATTATTTGCAAATTTTGTTAAATAAAACAAGATATATATAACACAAAATTCAAACAAATAAGAATTTTCAGAACAAGAATCTGGAGTATGATTGCCAGGAAGTTGTAGCTAAGTAAATCTTTCTTGTTTTTATAACAATCTTTGCCCCAAAAAATAATAAAGTTTAAAGATAAATATCTCTCTAAATTTAATTTTCCCTGACAACTGGTAAAAGATAAAATGGAAATAAAATTTCTGTGTGCATCAATTTATGCTAGATTCAAATATCCTTTACAGTAGGTGATCCCTGTTGGGAGACACTGTAAATTCAAATTAAAAAAAAAATCAAATCTTTGATTGTTTGTATAAATTTTACTCCCAGGAAGGTGGAGATAAAAAATGCAACTGCAATAAAAGGGAAATAGAAAGATGCGAATGTAAGCAGGATGGGTATAGAGTTGACCACCCTTGCGGAAATTGGCTTTAACAAATATTTATAGAAAAAAATATGATAGCATAAACATAATTTTGGAATGCCAATTAAACCTTTTACTCCATTTCAATGCATATTACACTATTCTTTGTATAATTGCTGCATGGCACAACATTTCTTCACAACACCAACAATGGATTTTTGGATTGAATAAAATCTTTCTAGCTTTGAATATTATCACAATGACCATATTGAACAATTTCAACAATACATTTAATAACGGATATGTATGAAATGCTTGGCTTGTCATCATTTTACATAAAATAATCACTCAAAGAATATTGGCAAAATGATACAATAAGAAACGAAACAATGTGTTTGGGAATAAAATTTTGGTAAGGGCAGGTAAATTTATATGAAAATGAAAATTTGCCCTATGAATTGGCTCTATTTTCCAAACCTTGTCAACTAAGGGCAAACAAACTGTATCATTAATGATATGGCATACAAGCATCAAAGATGACATACTTTTGTTTAGCTGCTTAGTTTCACTATGTCCCGAGATAAGTACCTTGTCTTTCTTTTGTATGAGTATTGCGTAGCCACCAACAACTTACGTTTTTACAGACACTGAAAGATTCCAGTTTCTGATAGAATTATCAATAGCAGCTGCTGTTTTTCTTCAACAATATCTGAATCAAGAGCTATGCATGAACTTTTGTTCCTAAAGCACAACACTTAAGGGTAATGAATAATTTAAAAAAAAGAACTGATCTACTTGAATTGGGCATATCTCTCAGAATCAAGAGCAAGTCCTTTCAAATCAGTTCTTAACAACCGTGGCCCCTCCCCTCTCTCCATCTCTCTCAGTTTGCTCACAGCTGTAGATATTTTTTAAAGTTAAACAGACAGTTGTGAATTGCATTACTGTTTTCAATAATCCTTTTTATAAACAGCATGAGAGCCAAGAGTAAAATCTTAAAGTATTCCACAGTACAAACTATGCCATGGAGGTTAAAATGTTAGTGTGTGTGTGTGTGTGTGTGTGTGTGTCTCTCTCTCTCTCTCTCTCTCTCTCTCTCTCTCTCTCTCTCTCTCTCTCTCTCTCTCTCTCTCTCTCTCTCTCTCTCTCTCTCTCTCTAAGTATATATAGATAAGAGCACTCTTATCAATTATTTCAACTTATCTTTAAACTATATATAGCTCCAAATAGATTGTTGAGCACTTTAGAGGAATAATGATAATAGATCTAGACCTAAACCTAAGCTGAAATGCCGACCAACCACTAGAGCAAATAAACCTCGGATATTCTACAAAAAATATACCAACGTGCAGTGAAAAGCAATATATTAAATTGTTAATAACAGAACAGAACAATTCGTCAAAAACATCCGATGGAAGGCTTTCTTCTTTCTCAATCCTGGCTTGGACATAAGGAACAAAGAAACGTACTGTTTCAACTCAACAATACCACCCCCTTTCATCCCAGAACTAAGAGAATTTGAAGATGGACTAATGTCAATAATCGAGAAAATCAAATTTAGGAAAGTTAACAGATACAACCAGCATACATCGAGCTTTAGACTTAACCACAAAAAAACAGCCACAACTTTAAGTGAATTCATATGGAAACTTAAAGAATCAAAAACTGAATTCCACTTATCATGGGATATAATCGAAAGAGTGCAGCCATACTCAGCAGCAACAAACAGATGCAACCTGTGCATAGCAGAGAAATATTTCATTCTAAAAACCAAACCAAGCCTCAACAAAAGAAGGGAAATATTTTTATCGTGCCCCCACAGAAAGAAACATTTACTACAAAACTACCAGTGGCCCGGAAACGAAAAAAAAACAACAACACAAGGTCCGAACGGCAACCGAACACACCTCAGTCATACCCGAAGAGAGCGGAGGACAAGCGACACCTTTGTCCTCCGCTCGAAACACCAGTGTCATATGAAGAGAATTTAAGGTAAGATCTTCTATATCTATGAAATGCTCCCACAGTTGAGCACTCTTATCAATTATTTCAACTTATCTTCAAACTATATATATATATTCATCTATACACCTATCTATCAGTGTACTTCTGTATCAGCGTTCTAACTTTCTTTTCTTCTACTTTCTTATATCCACTCTTTTTCTTAAGGTCCTTTACAACTGTTCTTGTCTCTAGTTGGTGCCATCAGCGTAGATTGAAGTGCGGCTGTTGCACCTGTCTATTGCATTCAGTTGGAGGAATTGCTGCATGCCTGCATCATTTGGTACTGCTAAAGACTCAAACGGCTGCAATGAGGCTGAGTCTGGAAATGCTGAATAAATATTTACACGTAAAAAAAATCATGATGTAAAAAAAAATGAAAAATGTTTGCTTTTATATATTTAACACATATATTTTTCACTAAAATATATACCGGTATATATATATATATATATATATTTTTTGTATCATTGTTTTGTAAATAGGAAAAATAGTTCAACATCGTTGGCACCTCTCTTTTCAGAAGAAGAGAAAATTTCAAGATCAACACATTCAATTTTCACTTTGCCAAGAATGTATTAATAAGCTCTCCAAAAATCTTGATACCTTTATTTAACAATAATTATGATGCAATTGATAAAAACTAAAAAAAAAAAAATGGCAAAATACAAACAATTCTTTTGAAGAATATGGGTTCCACTGAAGATAATAGTCATTTCAATTTTATCTGCATAATGATTTTTCAGCGTTCTCTATTTTGTTTACCGTTTTCCTTTCTGTTTGAAATTATCCTCATTATCCTCATTGATATGCTTGTTACCATCACCACCATTACTGCTATTAATCTCATTATGAACAAAACATCATCAGCAAGGCCACATCATAATTATAGATAATCAAGTCACACAGAGATAGTTTGAGGTTGATCACAGGCCATGAGATATGTGAATATTATGCAATCTGTACATGCCAGAAGTCTTTTTTTATCTTACAGAAAAGCCAAGCCTGAGCAAAAGAAATGAGATGTTCTCTCAATGTCCACACCTCAAGAAACATCTACTTGAAAATATGGACTGGAAAGAATACCATTCTCCTGACGAGAGGAATCTCGAAACACTTGTGTAGCAAATAATAGTAAGCAATCCAGACATTTCTCAATGTATCCAGGCTCCTTTAATCTAAAAGTAGAGCACTATTCTGATTTGGTTCTTACAAAACAAGATTTACTGAATCTTATTTGATGTAGATTTAAAACTCACATCATTGATGAATTAGCTTGGGGTCTCATCTTTTTAATTTCAACTTGCCTAAGGAATGTTTGAAGTGCAAAAAGAGTTCTAAGACAATTTTCTTGTACCTAGGTTGTTTCATCATTCAACTGATAAACCCTTGTTCAGATTATATTCATCATAATGATTATTTCTTGCAGTAATATAATAAGCCTCCACTTTACCCACCTGGTTGGGCTAGGGAATCCAGAGTGCCCCCAAAGGTATCAGGATCAAATCCTTGAAGGCCTTGCATATTCATCATGACTTGGCCTTGCATGGCACCCATACGGCAACTGCTAAAGCCAGTGTAGGCAGGTGGATATTGTGGTCGCAACTGTGATGCTGATACATCTGAAAGTAGATACGTATCAAATAAACAAAAGAAGCATCTTAGGCGTTAGTCTCAAAGATTAAAGTTTTAACCTTCATGAATCACTAAATAGAAATTGGAGCTATTTGTTGTGTCGTTTGTTATGGAATTTAAAACTGTCAACTTAAATTTTTTTAAAAATGAGGTATTTCACAAAATTTCACATAGCTTGACTTATATTTCATATGCGATTTAAGAACAGGCTAAATAAAAAAAAAATACACTTAAATTGCTGTGTAATGTATAGACTAAAAGGCTTTGTCAAAATTAGCTCCTCTCTTTTCATTTCTCATACGACTCCAGGTCAATAGAACATCAAAGATAGATATACTCTCAAAATTGCACATTTGCCAAAGGAAATCAGGCAAAACAAAAACAATACTAACGACTGCAAATCCAATGAGATTGAGGTCTGCCCTTTTAAAAATTTAAAAGAGACACAGAGAACAGAGCCAACAATCTTAGAAAAAAAAAGTTAAAAGGAGAGAAAGTTAGAAAAAAGCTTGTGTTTCAAATTCCAAAAAGATACTTCACCTGTTGAGTTGTTTCCATAAAGACAAGAGCTGTACTGTTGAGTATAGGATGCTGAATGTCTTGGAATCGGTGGTAGAGGTCGAGGGCTCAGCAGATTTGTTGGAGTGCTTGGGTATGTACTCATGCTGGAGTGTGATGGCAAGTGCGCGGCCATAAAAAATTATGTTCACATCACTCTCAAGAACTAATTAAAGTTATTCCAAAAAAGCAAGCATACCAATTCTACATCATTCAGATAACTTCAATAATGACTAGAAAACTGCTTGTCTAAACTTTATTCATTCTCTCCCTCATTTTTTTTTTTTGTTATTCTCACAGTTTAAGTCTTACTTTCTTAACATCATTTAAGACTGTATACTTGAATTTATTCCATGCTTGTGAGTTTATGACTTTCAGAAGGTATTCATTGTATTTTTGTCTAATACCTGTACATAACATCATTTCTATCAAGCATGGAAGCTGCATTCATTAATCAGTTAAACATACCTACTTTATTGTAGAATATAAAGGGCTGACTAAATGGTAGTAACATTTACTGAGGCCTGCTTAATTTTAATTGTTTCTCTAATCTTTCCGTGCACTGACTTAAAGAAAAGCATTATAAAGCTGAAGACTCATGGGTTTGTTTGTTTTGTTGTTGTTGTTATTGTTGTTGGTTGTTTTTTTTTTGTTTTTTTTTGTTTGTTTGTTTGTTTTGCATCATTTAGTGCGTTACGTGAATAAAATGCGTGTGAAAAGCAGCTTTTTTAATTTTTCATTTGAAATATACATGAAGATTTACAAAATTTTGAAATTGTTGGTATTTTAAAAATTTATATCTGGCTTTCAAAAAATGAATTTTATTGTGTTATTTTTCAATAATTCCACATTCCAAGTTGTTTAATGACCCCTCAATCTCCAGTAGAATCTTATGTCATTATCAGGTATCTTTAAAGACTTTCTTTTCCAGGTGAAAGTGAGTTGACGGGACTCACCTCTCCCCTGTCTCCTCCAGTACAGCCAGTCCTCCAGGAGACTGTTGAGAGCTGAGAGTAGAGCTTCCTGTAGCAGTCCCACAACGACTAGAGTGACTGCTGGAGAACGTGAAGCCTAGGTTTAGGGTGGGGAAGGGGTTGGAGGAGAAAAAGATAAAGAGCTGAGGGGTGAACACTAGGCAGTTAAGCTTGTGATATATATTTATGCATGTGTATACAAATAGTATTATATATATTGAAAATTAATTTTTACCAAATATCATGTTCTTGATGAATGGAACTAAAACTATTTCCACAACTGACGATGAAAAGTCTGATGTGATAGTTGTTTTGCAGTTCAATCATACCAACATTTTTCAAAATCTATTCCTTTTATTTCAAGATTCATACTCACTGGGGAAGACATCGTGATTGTTGCAGCTAATAGTGACATCACTGTGCTCCATGGGCAAAGCTAGTGTTTGGTCTGGGCGGAGCTGTTGTATAGTCAGACAGTTGCTGAGTGGGTCTGCACCTCCAGTTACACCTCCAACCATACCTACACACTCCGGCCCATCCTTTTTCAACTGAAGCAATAAAGAGACAAAATGTGGCACAGAACTCTTAAAAATAAATCAAGGTAGCAAGTTTTTTTTCCCCTTCTTTTTTGCGGAAAGAAGAATGAAGAGAATGAATGTTCTGAAAAAGAACAATTTACAAAAAATAGACCGGACACATTGCTCACAGCATTTTTATTATCCTCATCCATCTTAAAATTTTTTCAATCTCTACGTCCTTTTTTCTTTTGTATTAATATTTTTCTGCAAATAGCAGTGGCCTTAGTAAATAATCATTTCAAGTATAATAGGTATGCCAAAATGAGCTAACATATCTAACATTTAACAAATGGTAATGATTCATTGGAGGTAAATAAAGATAAAGAAAGATACACTGCCATGAAATTTTGACCCACTGTTCACTACATTTTTTTTTATTTATTTTTTCCTTTTCTGTATAGAAAGAAAAACGATTTTTAAGCCTTTTCAAATAAAAAAGAGACCAGACAAGCAAGTATTACTTAACTAAAACAAGAGTTTGTGGATTAAAAAACTAGTAAAATCTCTCTCCTTCAACTGTCAGGTGATGTGATTCTAGAAGGCTATTATCTCACTAAAGTTAGGAATAAAGGGAAAAAGATAAGGACATTGCTAGAAATCTTATTAACTTCCTTTACCTTCTTTTTCTGTTGTTGCAGTTGCTCTTTGCTGTGGTTTTTCACATGTTTGCGCAGAGAGCTGGGATCTGTGTAGCGCTTTGTGCAGCCTGGTACTTGGCATGCATATGGTTTCTGGCGTTGACAACACACACAGGGATCAAAACATAAATCAGCATATTCTTGCTTCAAAGACAATGCTTTGTAACATTATGTGGGAGGATAAAAAGAAACTTCAGTGCTATCTCTAAATAGAGGAACTGTGCTCAAAAATAGCCTTATCTGTTGTTTAAAACTGCTTTGAGAAAAGTCATCCAAAATTTTTTTTCTTTTTAATACGTTTTACTTCATTTACATTGCTTAAATATAAAATGCACTAAATGGAGAAACATCAAATACTCTTCTTTCTAGAAATGAAATTTACATTTTGGAAAATGTTATAATAAAGTGTTTTGCAAAAAAAAAAAAAAAAAAAAAAAAAAATTTCATAATCATGTTAACAAGACTAGCAAATGAAAAAGACCATTTTGTAGTTCATAGATGAAACCTTTTCCTCAAAAACTGTTTTTAAAAAGGTCCTTAGTGAATGACAGCAAAGAATAAACATTGTAATGTCTGACTTTAAAAAATAACAACACAAAACGGAAAAAAATGAGGGTGAAAGTGGGTGAACAAATTATAGGCTAAATTGGGATCTAGCCACTTATAAACTAAGAGCATATTTCTTTTCTATTTGACTGCAGTAGGGGTTTCTCTGAAATTTCTCTTGTGATGCTCAATCTCATTCTGCTAGACATTGATTTCCCAATGCTGTTTTGGCCAAAGTATGTCCGATAGCATCCCCTTTGAGTTGGAATGAGTCTGAAATTGGATTTAAATTCTTGATGTGCACCACTAGCAGTAATGTGCATTGCACACACACAAACAAAACAAAAACAAAAACAAAAAACCAGAAATACAGTCTCCTTACCGTATCCTTGTGGGTCCGTTGGTGCTTGGCTCTGTCTGAGCTGTTGCTGAAGGCCTTGTTACAACCTGGAGTCTGACACAAGTATGGCCGCTCGCCAGTGTGAGATCTCAGGTGTATCTTTAGGTTCTCCAGCCTTGAAAATGCCTTTGTGCAACCTTCAAACTGTTGGTATCAAACAGAACAGATATAATATGTGTAATTAGATTGGACTGATCAAATCGCATGAGTAAAAGATTTTCTTAGCATCTGATTCATCGGAACGGTGGATGGCAATAAAGATCAGATGATGATCCTCAAAGGTAAGGTCACCATTTGAATTGAGAAAATTAACCCAGATGATATAGAAGTAACAGACCCAGTGAATAAAAATAAAGGTGTTTGCATGAGCGCGCGCGTTTGTGTGTGTGTGGGGGGGTGGGGGGGCATTGCTGTTTTGATGAAGTTGTAGCCTGTGTGGATGCACCTCATAATATTTTTTTAGAAAGAGATACAACAAATATTTTCACGTTAAGTTTTATTTTGTTCTTGTTTTGTTTTATTTTCTGACTTCACATGACTCTTCATGGACCTCTTGCTCATTTAATTATTTGAAAAGGCGGACAGGGCTTGGCTTATGTTTGCCAATGAGACGCGAGTACCACGGTACATCAAAGCGTCTCAAGTGCTATCGCGACCCTTCAGGCACGGGCCAGAAGTTTACAGCCCTTTGATAAAGGGTGCAAGTAAAAGGTGCCAAGGTGGCAGCTTGCCTCTCCACACTCAACGCTTATCGTGACTTCAATCTTGAAGTCCTTGGAAAGTCTGGCTTGGAACCAGACTTGAGGGAAAAATTTTTTTTTTTAATTTTAACCCGATTTGTACTTCCCATATCTTCGGATTTGACTTAACAGTGTGAAGAGAGCGCGGCAGCCATTTTTGAGTAAGAAAGAACTTACTGTGATTGTCTATCCATCTGCCCGTACCCTTAAAAGAGACTTAGGAAAAGTAAATAAAGTTAGGATTATTTCTGCCCAAAAACATTCAAAAGGTATCACAGGTGTGATTTTATTTCGGCTTATTTTTTTATGTTTTCCAGGATTTTTATTAATAATTTGTTATACGTCTTAACATTGTTTCTGATATTTTTACCTTTAATTCATTTTGTCTCACCTATAATTTTTTTTACAGAATATAATGATGCAAAACTAATATTTTCCTTATTACACGCTGTGTTTTAAAGGCGACGTCTCAGTCATCTTAACTTTAATCTGCTCAAACTCTTTTAAACATTTGAAATACTTGTACCATACGAGTCTGACGCGCAACATTGATGAGGCAAACAGGTGTGATCGAACACAAGTCAATTTTTACATAATCATTGAGCCTTTGATACCACATTAAAAATAGTTTTCTGACATTTAATAAGAAAGTAAATAACATAATTCTTGCATTTCTATGACAACAGCTATTTTATCTATCATATTTAAAAACATGGCCATCAAGAACCAATTTATACCTTCAAATGGTCGTATCTCAAAACATTGTTGGCCACTTGCGCCTGAATTGCATACCAAACTGAGTGATATAATTGCTGTTGGAGAAAGACAACAACGTTTTGAAGTGACTAAAACACAGTCATACATGTATTAATCAGCCTTTCGACCATTCACATGGAACAAAATTTATATATATAGTTTCGAAATGAGACATTTTTGTATAATGGTTATTTAATATCAGCTCGCCATATCCAAAGACGTTGTATATCAAATTTTTGTTAAGAATAAAATACACTCTGGCTGTGAAGAGATTCTTTTTATATATTTTTTTCACATTCCCTTAACCAGGGATTGTTACGGCACTGTGATGATCTTCATGCAAGCTACTGATAGCCATTATTTACGATTAGGATTGGGTAAATTAATACAAAATATACAAAATTATGATGAAAATCATAAGATGTGGCGCAAGTGCGATTTAATAAAACAATCGAATCGCAAAGCATGTCAGAAGCGAGCTGAAAGCGATAAGGTCCCTGATAAAAGTTAAAATAGGCGTCGATAAAAAGAGGTCATTGATTGTGCTTACTTAACACAAGGCTTAGTCATCGACAGCTATTTCCTCCATAAAATGTTTGTTTTTTTTCTTTATCCTTTTCTTTTTTTTTTTTTTTTTTTGGGGGGGGGGGGGGGGGGGGGGGGGGGGGGGGGCGGGGGTTCGTGGGTTACCGGTTTAGTTCTTAGTTGCGGTTGCTGAGACGAAAAGCTTGTAGTACCTTGATGATAAGTTTGATCCAAAGTTGAAGTGTAACAAAAACACTTTTCAAATATTTTTTAAATGTTTTGCAACAATTCAACACAAAATTCAGTAATGGGTGTCTTAAAAAATAGGCATCTTTTTGTTGGCATAGTTAGTCGTTTGATAATTTTTCAAAGTACCGGTATCGGTTTGAGTAAAACTAACATCGGTTAGGCGGCAGTTCATCCGTGACAATTATTTGCTTCACTAGATTACTTTGAAAACAAAATAAAGTACCGTAATCGTTCAAGTATAAAAACGATTGACAGATTCGATACACACTGAGTTCACATTGTACAAACGATAGTTTTCTAGTAAACTCAATTTTTTTTTAATTGGTGGTGTAGCTTGGCCTTGTTCGACACTGTTTGTCAAAAGTTGTTCTGCATTAAAAACATTGGACAAATTCAGGGCAAGAATCCATTTAATTTATTAAGATTAAGTCCCTTATCTGATTAAAACAACTGCATTATTATGTAAAAGGTATTTCTTACTATTTTTAACGGTATCTGTTTGGTAAACAGTATTTGTGATCTTTACGAGATAAAAGCTGAATACAGGTACAATCAAAACGTAGATTATTTCTCGTAACCTGTTTTATTCCAGGTTTAAAAATAATGCGCACTATGTCTTTTCCGTTCGTGTTTTCAAATCTTTTATAAGTACTCAATAGAAGTGAAAAGGATGAGACTTTTAAAGGGTACATCGATTTTGAGAGCCTACAGCAGGCGCGCTGCAGTGGAAGGTTTGCAAAATTTGAATCCAGCGAATGGCCCGACGTGACTGTCATAAGATTTATGTGATGAGGTATTGTGCCACACGAGACGATTTATATTTCATGACTCATCGCCTTACCTCAGATAGCTGTGTACTCGTATATTGTCGCTGTCCAAAAGATTGGCTACGTTTTTTTGTTTGTTTTTTTTTTTGTTGTTTTTTTTGTGCCTTTCCTGCCTAACTTATATCATGTTTGTAGAGAGAAAAGAACGCGAAATCGAAAATTAATAAATGGTAAAATTAAATACGACACTCAGAGATGAGAGCATAATATAATTATACGCTTTTTTTTTTTTACTAAAACTAAGATGATTACAAAGTTTGCGAGGGTAAACTCATTTTGTATCTTTTAATCAGGCATCCATTTTTTAATGCACTATCTATAAGCTGTTCCTCTTTTTTCTGTCGGTCTGTCGGCCTGTCAGTCCCTAGTTCTGGCTATCTGTTCATTATTCATCTATTTACTTAATTATTTATCTTTCTCGTACCCGGTACTCTATAGCACTGTTTATCTACACATCTTCTCTCTCTCTCTCTCTCTCTCTCTCTCTCTCTCTCTCTCTCTCTCTCTCCCCCCCCCCCCCTCCCGCTACCTCTCTCCACTTCTATCCCAGTCTTTTGTCTTTTGCAATGTATCCTATACAGGCACACACGATAAAAAGTTCAAACCAAAAAAGGTTTTCTAATTAAATGTACCAAAATAATTTGCCAAAAACATTTAATTTTGATGGGGTTTCTTAATCTTTCTCATAGAATGAAGCATTTTGGCTTTTCCAATTCTCTTAGATGTGAAATTTGAGAGGGAGGAAGTGGGGATTTTTTTTTTTTTTTTGGGGGGGGGAGAGAAGAGAAAAGGAAATAGGCAAGGAAGGAGAGTGGAGATAAAGAGACAGAGATGGAGGAGAGAGGAAGAGGGAAGGAGGGAGATAACAAATAGATTCGAAGGAGTGCAAAATGATTTGCCAGCTGATCTGCGCTCATTGCAGAACCCAGTCAGGCCAGGCGACCAGGAGAAATCTAGCTCGCCGACTTTAGTTATCCAAGACTCCAAGTCATAACAAGGGAGGCAAGCAAAACTTAAAAAAAAAAAAAGGGGGGGGGGGGGGGGGGGGAGCGGTGAAGGACCAAAATCCTAAAGTGGTTGGGCAGAGTGGGGCAAAGTGCGCAGGAACATTAATTTTCAGCAGGTGTAGCGTAGGTTTTTACCCATGACCCAGAGTTATCAAGTCCTCTCGTCCCCCTCCAAAATCTGTCAGAGGTGATTTATGTTTACAACTGTTCAATTGTTTCCTCTATAGATCTTACGGCTTTCCAATCGTAGAGCAGATAGGACTGGTTTGTACACTTTACGGCGGATTCGGGGGTGTGGAAAGAAGGGAAGGGGGGTAAGTGCCAAAGGTGTTTCCGGGTTTTCAGGTGGCTAAGTGCCAAGACGAAGAGATTGATAGATATATAGATAGATAGGAGCTGGCGGAGAGAGAGAGAGAGAGAGAGAGAGAGAGAGAGAGAGAGAGAGAGAGAGAGAGAGAGAGAGAGAGAGAGAGAGAGAGAGATTTTGAGGGGGGGGGGGGATTACGATACTATACGATAGAGTTGACTATAGTTTTGTCCTTTCTTTACAACTCTTGTATTTTTTTCCCTCCCTTTTCCATACACTTCAAGGAGTTCCTAGAATACATAACAGTCTCATATTAATAGACGTGAATCTAGAAAATACTTTGATCAGCCAACTATCATCTCCTCTTCAGTGGTGCTTGCGATCAGATAGGACATATTAATTATCTTTACCGTAACGGTTCGTCAGATCTCTGCCCTAAATCGAAATTAAGTATCGCCTGCTTTAAGATGATGGTTTTCTAGCTCTTAACCGGTGATATGTAAAGAAACAAAAAAAAAAAAAAAAAAAAGGGGGCGGGGGGGGGTGTCGAAAGACCATCAGCCATAATTATGATTAACTATGACAAAGGAATCGGTTTGCGCCAGAATAGAGTATCGACGATTTCGACCCCATACAAGTGTGATACTTGAAAATCTCAGTCGCCACTGAAAATGCCTTGTTTCTGTATGTCTTGAATTCAGCATTCATTTTTTTTCTTTAAATATGAGCTGTAATGGACGTGTCGTACTGATTTGTAATAAAGCATTACCCAAAGGTTATTGTGCGAAAAAGTGTTATGTTTTTTGCACTAAAAGTACTTTTTGATTAGCACTGTACGCACTTTATTCATCTTATTCCTATGTTTCAAAGCTTGCGGTGCTTAAACATTGATAGGCGGAGTTTCTTTTAAGTCATAGGAAATATCATCGGGAAACTAAATGATGAGAAGGGAGGGAAAAAACACAACTGGTAGATTACATAAATTCTACGATGTTTCAGTAGTATTCGCTGATAGCATTGTGCATTGGCTTTCCTTCTGCTATAACGGCCGTTTTGCGCACATCAAGCTCTTTGAATCCACCAATTAAGTCTCCGCCACACAGAAAGTACCTTAAAAATAACTATCCAAACTCTTTACTGATCTGGCAAGCGGAAGAGAAGGGGTTATGATTAAGATGTGTATATATAAATATATACAATCAAACTAAAAACTATTAGGCTCTATATAGTTAAAAATAATAAGAGTTGTTATCTGATTTGGCAAATCCTAATCCATGTGCATATATATATATATATATATATATATATATATATATATATATATATATATATATATATATATATATAAACATTCATTATCATGCAAGTTCCAATAAATGCTTAGCCATCAATTTCCGCAATGCCGTGCACCTTCAGACACCAGACACTTTTTTGTAGGAATTCATAGGATTTTAGGATATCTTTAAATAGATTTGGAAAGTGCAGAATTAGTTGGTATCTCCTATATTTCTCCTTGCGTGATCTGATATCTTAAGTATCGATAAGAAGCAATGGGTTTTGAGAGTTTTATTTGTGTCTTAGATTCGTAGCTGAGTCGAAATAATTATTGTGATGTTGGGCCTGGAGTTTTATCTTCCTTAGCCCTACCAACTGTCAAGGCTCGAGAACAAAAAAAAAAAATTTAAAAAAAAAACTGCACTCACACTTTATACTGTTCGTGTGTTTTTAAAAAAGGGTAGATCTAGAAACTTTTCTAAACCTAAGTATTAGCTGATAAACGTGTGCTATGTCCTCTCAAGTGTTTTACCAGGCGATCCATGCAAGCACATGTAACAAATCCCCCCCCCCCCCCCAAAAAAAAAAAAAAAAAAAAAGAAAGAAAGAAATGAAAGCAGGAGCGAGAGAGAGAGAGAGAGAGAGAGAGAGAGAGAGAGAGAGAGA